>JAPDNY010000002.1:2924621-2960407 GCA_029375565.1 Gekko gecko | reverse complement strand
CTGGCGGCTCTAACCCTCATGGGAAAGTTCATTTTTTTTATCCCGCTCCATTCACAGTGCAGCAAAGGTACGGGGGGGGGGTTTGAAGGGGAGGAGGGGAGGGAGGAAAGTGACCCAGCTAGGGTTGCCATCTCTGGGTTGGAAAATCCCTGGAGGTGTGTGTGTGGGGAAGGACCTCAGTGGGATAGATTGCCATTCAAGTCCGCTCTCCAAAGCAGCCCTTTTCTCCAGGGGAATGGATCTCTGTTCCCTGGAGATCAGCTGTGATTCTGGAAGGTCTCTTCGCCTCACCTGGAGGTTGGCATCCTTGATCTAGGTGGAGAATAGTGGGAGAAGGCAGCTGCTGATCTGGCAGGGGAGGTTGGAGCCCTGCTGTCCTCCCCCCCCCGCCTGGGACATGTGCCGTTCCAGGTATCTCTCAGGGTTGCCAATGGACTTGGAGAAAAAGGCCCTTTCTCCGTCCCTTTCAGGAGAGGCCAGCAGTGTGGAAATGGGCGGATGGAGGTTTTTCATGGCACAGGAGCCTCTGCTGCTGGCTGCAGTGTCTGCCAGGGTGGGGGAAGAAATCCTTGGCTCTGTTGAAAGGCCTTTTTGCTTCTGGAGTGGCCTGGAGAGCCTCCGGATCGGGACCAGTCAGTCCAAAGGGATGACGGCTGCATGAAACACTCGGGAGAAGACTAAAATGTGGAATTTGCTTCCAGGGATGTAGTGATGGCCACAGGCCTAGGCAGCTTTCAAAGAGGATTCGATGGATTCACGGAGGAGAAGGCCGCCAATGGCTCCCTAGCCCTGGTGACTGAGGGGAACCTCCCCATTCAGAGGCACTGATCCTCTGAATCCCAGAGCCAGGAGGCTACCTCAGGGGAAGGCCTCGGCCTCTCTGCCCTCTTGTTGGCCCTCCCAGAGGAACTGGTTGGCTACTGTGTGAGAAGAAATGCAGGGCCAAAAGCTAAAATGAAATATGAAATAATTGTACATAAAAATAGACGTATTTATTGCAAAAACATTAAAAGCATATCACGGCCCAACACAAGTCTCATATTATAGTAAAAAGTTGCATATGTCCAAGAGAAAACAACAACGACCTAATGTGTTTCGACCCAATGGGGCCTTCTTCAGAGGGGTCACCGGGGGGGGTACTAGATGACCCTGGAGGTCCCTTCCGACTCTCTGATTCCAAGGTGCAAATAGGCTCCTATTACAATCAAAACACAACACACAAGGATATATAGGACCAAAACCAGGAGCACCGTTAAGGAAGAAAATAATATTTCAATAACAATTTAAAATGCTGTGTCTAATAATGATCCGTGTTATTGAAAAAGCCAGATTTATTAAGCCCAATCTATCGCACTTATTTCAAAAAGAAATCAAAAGACACCGGAAAAATATTTCACGGGAGGCCTCCCCGAATCCAGCCTTGTGTGTCAAATGGAGCTGCACTGTAGTGGAGTGATGTTGCTCGTGTGTGTCTAGAAATAAACAAGGGAGGGGGAGTTTTCTAATATAAACGTGCCACAATGTAAAATAAACTCACCTTAGCAGAGTAAAATTCAGTGTAAAGGAAACACCTTCCAATTTGGGTCACCTCTGGATGCCTCTGGTCTTGCAAACTCTGGGGCGGCTGTGGGGCAGCTGCGACTGGATGGCCCCTTCCACCCCCACACAATATAGGGAGCAAAGGAGAGAGAAGAGCGGGGTTTCAAGTGGAGGCTTCGCGCTTCCTTTATGTGGTGGGGGCGGTCTTGTCAGTAAGAAAGCGTTTGTGGATTCCCACCTTTCCTGTCCCCCTCACGGGCAGTGGAAGAGCATCATTTCCACATATCCTGGACTTGGACCTTCCTTGGGGTGGGGCTGAAACAGCCGCTCTGCTCTGGTCAGGGGAGGATCCCCCTCAGGGAGGGAGGCAGGGAAAGCAGTCGGGAGGCCTCTGCTCTGTGTAGGGTTGCCAACTCCCGGTTGGGAAATTCCTGGAGATTTGGGGAGGGAGCCTGGGTTTTGGGAAAGGGGAGGTCCCTTGTGTGCAGGGGTCTTTTCGGGGGGGAGCGCACCGGAGCGCAGCTCCGGGAGCTCAGGAGCCAAGCCCCGCCCCCAGCCGGCGTCCCGGAGAGTCTTTCAGGCAGCCGAATGTCAATTTCAGCTCCATTATACCCTATGGGCCATTGAAGTCAATGGTGAAAACATAGGGTATATTCTAGGGGCTGGAGGGGAGGGGGTTTGAGGGAGAGGCTCCAAACTCACAGGGTAGCTGATGGAGCCTCTCCCCAAGATACCCACCAAGTTTCAAGAACATTGGACCAGGGGGTCCAATTCTATGGGCCCCTAAACAGGTTGCCCCTATTCCTCCATTGTTCTCTATGGTGGGAAAAAAGTTATTTTTTTCCCACCATAGAGAACAATGGAGGAAATGGGGCAACCTGTTTGGGGGCCCATAGAATTGGACCCTCTGGTCCAATGTTCTTGAAACGTGGTGGGTATCTTGGGGAGAGGCTCCATCAGCTATCCTGTGATCTTGGAGCCTCTCCCTCAAACCCCTTCCTCCAGCACCCAGAATATACCCTATGTTTTCACCATTGACTTCAATGGCCCATAGGGTATAATGGGGCTGAATTGCCACTGAATTTCTTTCATTCCCTCCTTTCCTTCTTTCTTTTTCCTCTTTCCCTCATTCTTCTCTTCTCTTCTCTTCTCTTCTCTTTCTTTCCCACCTTCTTCTCTTCTCTTTTTCCTCCTTTCCCTGTTTCCCTCCTTCTTCCCTCTCTTTCCCTCTTTCCTTCCTTCTTTCCTTCTCTCTACTCTCTCTCTTTCCTTCCCTCTTTCCTCCTTCTGTGGCCCAACTCTCATGAGAAGGAGTTTAAACTTTAAACCCCTTCTCTCTTAGCTCCCCCACCCAGACCAGCTGGGGAAGGGAAGGGGAGGCTTTTGAAGATGCTTCCCCCCTTTTGCTTTCCCTTCTGACATCACTTCCGGTGATGTCAGGGGGCGTGGCATATGCTAATAGCCTAATAGCTCATTAGCATACCATATGCTAATGAGCTCCTGCAGCTGTTCTTCTACGAAAAGACCCCTGCTTGTGTGGGATATCAGGCCACTGCGTCCAGGCACCAAAGCCGCCACTTTCTCCAGGAGAATGGATCTCTGCAGTCTGGAGATCTGTGGCCTTTCCAGGAGGTCCCACCTGGAAGTTTGCAATTCTGTCTTTCCCTACCCCGTAGAAGGCTCCTCGGAAGGCTTTGAAGTCCATATTGGTCTCCTGCCATGCAAAGGACTGTTGCACTTATGCTGGCTGACCAGTTACTGAGCAGAAGGGAGCCGCTGCGGGTAGGTGGAGAGCGCGGATCTTTATTGGCATTTCATGGGCGTCCCTTGCAGTCCGCCTTTCTCGCAGGGACTCAGCCCGAGGCGGGGGCTGCAGAGCGAGTCAGGACAATCCCCTGATTCAAGAGAGGAGAGGTCCAATGAACGAGGCGGGGGGGGGAGGTATTCCGGGAGGGCCAGGGGGGGCAGGATTACTCCCGAGGAGCTCCACTGAGCCGCAGAGGGCGTCGCTGGAGGCAGCCTGGCTGGAGACCGGTGGGTCCCTCTGGGTCTGGGAAGAGGGCGGGGAGCGCTTTAATTCGTGCCCAGCACCGCGAGGGTTACAGGGAGGGGGCTGCCTGCTAGAGAGGCCGGGCAAGGCACTGGCGGGGGGGGGGAGAGAGAAAAAAGGTTCTTCCGCCGGGATTGGGGGAGGGAGAGAAGTTTCTAAACCGCTTAAGAGAGGAGGAGCTTCAGACGTGCAGCAGAAGCAGCCGGGAAGAGCCTCGCCGGACGATCCGGGGAAGGTTTCCTTTTGCAAGTAAGTCGTGGTGGGGGGCGGGGAATGAGATCTTGGAAGAAGAAGAGAGGGAGGCGGCCGTCAGCATCGGTTTTTCTCCACTATATAAAAATGAGGTTTTTTGGGGGGGGAGGAGTGGGGAGAATCGTTGCCTTTAAGCAGCAGGAAATTCAGCGTATGGAACTGGCGTTCAATTGCTGGTCGCTTTTAATTGCTGCAAAAAAACTCCATGCTGCCGCTATCGAGTTCTTGGGTCTTGGAAGAAGAAGGGGGGGCTGCTCCAGCATCGGTTTCTCTCCTCTCTGCAAAGGAGGGTTTTTTGGGGATGGGGGGGAAGAATCAGCGTCTTTAACTCCAAGAAAATTCATTGCATGAAACGGGCGTTCGATGGCTGGTCGTTTTAATTCTGCACACACACACAAGCCGGAGGGTCGTCCAGCCCGCGATGGCGAATTCCCGGACAATTGGGGAGGGGGCGGGTGGAGCCTGGGGAGGAGCCCAATACCCTCCAAGGCAGACATTGTCCCGGGGGTGGGGCTGATTTCTGTTCTCGGACGAGCAGTTATAATCCTGGGAGGTCTCCAGGCCCCACCTGGAGGCTGGCAACCGTATAAAGGCATCAGTTTTGCTCCGCTGTGTCACTGGGGGTGGGGGGTCATCGGTGCCTTTCAGTACAAGGAAAAAAACCTGTGAAACTGGAGTCCTGCTGCTTGTGATTTCAGTTCTGTGGGGAGGCAAAGAGCTTTGATTTGGTCTATAAGCGAAAAAGGTGGTTGCATGGGGGCGTAACTCCTACCTGAGTGGGGAAAACTGCAGCCCCATCCTAAGACGCAGGGTCAGTGTGGGGTGGGGGCTGCTAGTGGGTATCCAAGGCACCCCAGCAGAGGAGAGAGGGGATTTTTTTTTAAAAAAAGAAATCAATTGCTGAGCAGCAGAGAGCCTAGCAAACGCCACTGGCATCCATGGAAACATCACATCACATAATTTCACATAAGAACATAAGAGAAGCCAATGTTGGATCAGGCCAATGGCCCATCCAGTCCAACACTCTGTGTCACACAGTGCCCAGAAATACCCGGTGCCATCAGGAGGTCCAGCAGTGGGGCCAGGACACTAGAAGCCCTCCCATTGTTGCCTCCCCCCCCCCCCAGCACCAAGAATACAGAGCATCCCTTGCCCCAGACTGAGAGTTCCTATCTAGACCTTGTGGCTAATAGCCACTGATGGACCTCGGCTCCATATGCTTATCTAATTCCCTCTTTTTTTTTTTAATGCCCCCAAGGAGATCTTATTGATTTTGCTTTACTAAGGGATGTGGGAAAAGGTTGCTAATCTCTACCTCTAAAAATTTATGGGACATGGGTAGGGAAAACTAATACAGAAAAAACTCTACCAGGATGGGGGAAGGAAACGAAGCCCTACTTCTAAGAGAGAGAGAAAAAAAACCCACTGGACACGGGGAAGGAAAGACTAACAAGGTGACACGATCTGGTTACATTTGTATCATTTGTCACCTGGTGTTACAGAGCCTTATAAAAAAGTTAACACAAAATTATAAAAGTAAAAAAAAAATTGTAAAAACTGCTTAGTTAATCAAAAACTGCATCTTCCACGATTATCTTGGTCTTAGGGTCTCTTCTTCTTGTATTTCTTCTTTCCTCGGGGTTTGGGAGCGGCTGCTCCTTTCTCTGATTCCGATGTGCCTGAAGAACTAAAGAGTATTGGACTACTGCTTTCTGAATCCTGTGCGTAGGATTCCTCTTCTTCCTCTTCTTCCTCCTCAACTTTTCTCGGTTTCTTGTCTTTGTTGTGCTGCTTTGGATTCAAGTGTTGCTCCACAAATTTTTTAGCCTTAGGAACAGAGTCAATATTGTATTTTCTGTCTCCATATTTAAAACTCAGTCCTTCAGGAAACAGCCATCTGTACGGGACCCCCTTCTTCTGTAGAGAGGAGTAAGCTCCTTGTAGAGTTTCCTTCCTTCCTAACTTCGAAGGGGATATCCTTCAAGATCCTTATTTCTTCATTCTTAATTTTTAGAGGGTTCCCCTGCGTGGCTTTTAGTGCTCGATCTCTGGTAGATCTTCTCGTGAATTTCAAACATATTTCTCCAGGGAGTTTATTCTTTTTGAGGAAATCTGGATAAGCCCTGTAGGCCCAGTCCATCTCCTTCAGTAAGTCTTCCTGTTTGTAATCCATTATTGGAGCCAAAGTCTCTGATAAAATGTTCTTCAAATCCTCGTTCTTTTCTTCTGGAACCCCTTGGAATCTAATTCCCTCTTGAAACTGTCCATGCTTGTAGCCGCTGCCACCTCCTGTGGCCGTGAATTCCACATGTTTATCACTCTTTGGGTGAAGAAGGACTTCCTTTTATCCATTCTAACCCAACTGCTCAGCAACTTCATTGACTGCCCATGAGTTTTTGTATTGTGAGAAACGGAGAAAAGTACTTCATTCTCTACATGCTCCATCCCATCCATAATCATATAAACATCGATCATGTCACCCCTCAACTGTTGTTTCTCCAAGCTAAAGAGCCCCAAGCACTTTAATCTGTCTGCATGGGGAAAGTGTTCCAACCCTTTTATCATCCTAGTTGCCCTTTTCTGCACTTTTTCCAGTGCTATAATATCCCTTTTGAGGTGTGGTGAGTGACCAGAACTGTACACAGTACTCCAAATGAGGTCGCACCATTGATTTATTACAGGGGCATTATGATCCTGGCTGATTTGAGTGGGCGTCAACGTGGCAAATGGGGTTCAATGTGGCCAAGTGCAAAGTGATGCACATTGGAGCCAAAAATCCTAAATATAAATACACGTTGATGGGGTCTGAACTGGCAGAGACGGACCAAGAGAGAGATCTTGGAGTCATAGTGGATAACTCAATGAAAATGTCTAGACAGTGTGTAGCTGCAATAAAGAAGGCCAACGCTATGCTAGGGATTATTAGGAAGGGAATTGAAAACATCAGCTTCATTGGATGCCCTCCAGTTCTAGTATTTTGGCAGAGGGAGAAAAGTTTCTTTGTCCACCCTCTGTTGTGGAAGGACACCCCTGTGTAGAAGCCGTGCTGGTTTTCTCTCAATACGCTTTGTCCTTCGATGTCCCTAACCACTGATTCTGTCTTTGATTACAGATTCTACTAATATGCCTGGGACAGACGTTAGGCTGACTGGCCTGTAATTTCCTGGCTCCCCTCTGGATCCCTTTTTAAAAACTGCTGTAACAAGTTCTACTCCGCAGTCTTGTGGTACGGTGGCTGAATTTTGTGATAGGTTACATCTTCAGGTTAGTAGATCAGTTATCTCACATCCTGAAGAGCTCTTGGGTGGGTGCCATCAGGACCTAGAGACTACAGTGGGCCTCCTTGGGAGATGTCTAGAATAGTTTATCGTTACGATAGTTAATTTAGCACAAGGACATGAACCCTGATCAGCACACCATGAGAAAGGTGCTCCTTCTGATTCTGCAGGGTGATCCTGGATCGGTGATGTAGCTCCACCTTCTTTAGGTTCCTTTCTGTCTTTCTGATATATTCCCCTCTCCCTCTTGATACCAAGTCAGTGAAGGCATCATTTTGCAATCGGAGGCGGCTCAATACAAGGGGGAGGAGATGGAGGAGCAGGACCCAGAAGGACCGGGAACTGGCAAGACAGCAAGGAAAGACCCCCATCCCATCCAGGCAGGGAGTGGGGCTGAACCCTGGGGAAGAGCGGTGCCAGAGGTCCTGCCTCAGGAGACCGGGATCTCAGAGGAGCATCGCCAGCATTTCCGGCAGTTCTGCTACCAGGAGGCTGCGGGGCCCCGGGAGGTTTGCAGCCAGCTCCATGGACTTTGCAAGCGCTGGCTGGAGCCGGAGAGGCACTCCAAGAGGCAGATCCTGGACCGGGTGATCCTGGAGCAGTTCCTGGCCGTCCTGCCCGAGGAAGTGCAGCGCTGGGTCAGAGGATGCGGGCCGGAGACCAGTTCCCAGGCGGTGTCCCTGGCCGAGGGCTTCCTCCTGAGTCGGGCAGAGGACAAGCGGCAGGCAGCACAGGTGAGGGAGCTTCATGCCGTCCATTCAAGCTGTGACCTTCGACCTCAGCCTGAGGCCTCCCTGCCTGATGTGTGTCTCTCCAGACACTTCTTGCTGCTGTGCTTGAAGCAGCTCTGATGATCGATGGGGGGTTGAGGATGGGCGGGGCAAGATCCGTCTCCTTGGTCTTTAGAAGAAGAGGGAGAGATTGGATTTCTACCCCGCCTTTCACTACCCAAAGGAGTCTCAGAGCAGCTTAGGATCCCCTTCCACTTCCCACAACAGACACCCTGTGAGGCAGGTGGGGCTGAGAGAGTGAGGACGGGCAGGGGCAAGATCCGTCTCCTCGGTCTTTCGCATTCCTCCTCTTCCCTGTATCCCTTCCTGCAGTTTCAGATGTGGGGGCCGTCTGTGAAGATGGAAGTGAAGTTCTTTGAAGAGAAAGGATCTCCTTTGGAGGAAGAGCAGAAGGCGCAGGCCCAGGAGCATGCCCAAGATGGTAGGGTGCCTTGTGCCCAAATCTGGGCACATTGTGAAGTTGTGGGATAGAAGGTTCAGGACAGGAGAAGAAAGAAATATTTCTGCACACCACACAGAGTGGACTGCTGAGACTCAGTGCCACGGGATGTAATGGTGGCCACTGACTTGAAGGGGGAATTATACAGACTCATGGAGGGCAATTCCCTTCTCATAGGAACACAGGAGGATATGAGAGAAGCCATGTTGGATCAGGCCAGTGGCCCCTCCGATCCAAGACTCTGTGTCACACGGTAGCCCAAATCCAGGTGCCATCAAGAGGTCCACCAGCGGGGCCAGAGCTCCTTAACCCCTCCCGCTGTTGCTCCACAAGCACCAAGAAGACTGAGGATCACTGCCCCACACATAGAGTTCCATCTATCCCTTGTGTCTAAGAGTCACTCGTGGACCTCTGCTCCAGATGTTTATCCAGTCCTCTTGAAGCTGTCTAGGCTTGTAGGCACCACTAGTTCCTGCAGGAGCGAATTCCACGTGTTAACTAAAATATTCATATCTCAGGCCCTGACATGGACAGCCCAGGCAAGTCAGATCTCGGAAGCTAAGCAGGGTCAACTCTGGCAAGTACTTGGATGGGAGACCTCCTTGAGATACCAGAGGCGGGAGGCGGGGGCAGGCTTTATTCTGCCACCTCACTGAATATCCTCCAGGCCCCCAGTAGGGGTCCATCACCAGAGGTGCACACAAACAATCACTTGCGCATGCACACACACCCTATATTAAAAATACCACAAAAAAAGAATTTGTATCTCATGTATCTTCCGTTAGAGGGACTCAAGGCAGCTCAGAAAAGAAAAGTTGTCCTAGCACCACAGGATCTTTGGAGGTGGGGCCAGGGTGGATGTGATGTCACAGTGAGGTCTCATCCTGCTGAAAATCGAGACAGGACATAAGAGCATCAGCAGACACTCTGGAAACCACTTGATATTACCCTCGAGTTCTCAGGTGTGCTAATGTCACCTCTGGGTTTTTGGACAGGTGTGATTGTGATGTATCATGTGATCTAATTTCTCCCCCCTTCTCCCTGAAGCCTGAACTCGAAGGCACATGGGAGGGCCCAGCCAGCGGGAGATTGGTGCACCTGGGTCCTTGGTCTGACCCAGCAGGGATGCTGCCACCACTTTGATCTTTGGAGTTCACAGGATGAATTTCAAGTGCCACAGAAGTCTGAAATGTGTTGGCAGCGTTTGTAACAACCCCCCTCCCCCCGAGGCTCATAGGAACCTGGTGCTTCCCTTCCACCTCTCCCTCAGGTTGACTCAAAATGGTTACACGTTTTGTTGAGTGTAGACAGGGCAAAGTTTCACAACTCTGGGAAGAGGTGTGCATGAAGGAGAATATGGAGAAGCAAAGAAAATATGAGGTCTCGGCTCAGGCCCTTTCTTCCAACGCTCTCTCCCTCACAGGCAGTGACAAGACAGTGTTGAGTCGTCGTCGTCTTTGTGGAGGAGTGGAAATGGCTGCTGTCCCCGCAGGTGTCCAGGTAGGGGAGATGAGCAGGGGACCGCCTGAGTTCCCCCTCCTTTCTAGGGGGGCTGGTTTGCTCCCGCAGTGGCTTCTCAGGTGTCCGAGCAAGAGAGCCTCTGAAGGCCACGCCCTCTTCCCCCGCCAACCTCTCCATCCTCCACCCTACCAGGATGCCCATTCCCTGAGTGCAGTTTTGCCAGGCTCGATCTCTGATCAGGAAGTCTGCTTTTCCTTTCAGTGTCCGTTTTCCTTTGAGGAGGTGGCCGTGTATTTCACCGTGGCCGAGTGGGCCCTGCTGGATCCGGACCAAAGAGCGCTCTACCGGGAAGTCATGCTGGAAAACTATGGGAGCGTGGCCTCTCTCGGTAAGGCTCCTCCTTAGGTGCCAAAGGTGTGAACTGTTGCCATTGCAATGTTGTGTGAATCAAAATAGCGAAGAGTAGTACGTCATTATGTGGGGCCAGGCCCTGTGCTTCACACCCTGTGGACGACTCCAGGAGCTGAGGTGGCCGTGAAAGCAGCCAACATGCCTGGTCGGTCCAGGGGCCACTGCGGCCAGTGGTGTGGCCAGCGTGAGAGGCAGGGTGGGTGTCACGGCCTGAGGTGGAGGCAGACAAAGGCCTTGGGTCACTCTTCCGCCTCTTTTCTCTCTCTCTCTTTCTTTCCCAAAGAAGGCAGGGATGTGCGAGAGACTGCAGTGGAGACGGACGAAGGGCTGGAGAGTTTCTCAAGAGGATCTCAACAGAATATTTCCTTCCTGAGTGAACTGGCTGCGAGTGAGTCTGCTTCATCATTGTTATGTCAAGGGAATGGGCAGAGAGTAGCCATGGCGGATTTCTGCTTCACTTCTTAGCAGCTCTTGGTTGGGTAGAATGGTAAAGCCCTCTGGGTAAGGAGGGAGGCCTTTGGGGCCTGAGATCTTGGGAATTCTTCCTGGGGCTGAGCTCAGTTGTGGCTCTGGAAGAAGGACGACGAGGAGGAGGGATTTATACCCCACCCTTCAATACCTGAAGGAGTCTCAGAGTGGCTTACAATCTCCTTTCCCTTCCCCTCCCCACAACAGACACCCTGTGAGGTGGGTGGGGCTGGGAGAGCTCTCTCGAGAACTGTCCTTGAGAGAACAGCTCTGAAGAAACTGGTGACTGACCCAAGGTCATACCAGCAGAGTCATGGCAAGGGCAGAGAAAACAGACGTTTGCCAGCTTTTCCCTTAAAGTACAATTGCAATTTATTATTACGGTCATAGACCAACGATCAGTACAATAGGAGGCGGATAAATAACGGATCAAAGAACTGTAAAATTATAAAACATAATAACATCTAAAATAATAAATAGGGATCTAAAAAGTTTAAAACACAGGAATGATAAAATTAATATTAAGATCAAAAATTAAGAATAAATCTAGGCCTATCTGTATTTCTTTATCTCTTTCCTAGTTCAGTATGCCAACCAACCAAATTTGGCAACCATCCTCGTCAGCTTTTGATTATCACCTATTATTATCTATTCTCTCTTGCTCCGGGTTGCAAGACTAGATCAAATGGGTGGAAATTACAGGGGAGTCGTTTCCCCCTAAATGTCAGGGGAAACTTCCTAACTGTAAGAGTGGTTGAGCAGTGGAACAGACTGCCTCGGGAGGTGGTTGATGCTTCTTCGCTGGATGTTTTCAAGCGGAGACTGGATGACCATCTTTCGGGTATGTTGTAGGTATGTAGGGCTATCTTTCGCTATGCTCCTGCAGAGTGCAGGGGGTTGGACTAGATGACCTGCAAGGTACCTTCCAACTCTAACATTCTATGATCTGCCAGCATAATTGACAAAAGTATCCTTCTATTATGACCTGGATAAGAGTTAACAATAGGCTTAATCAAAACTTCTCTAATGTCATGACCCCAGCAGGTCACCACCTTCTGCTGCCACCACCCTGGACTTACGGTCCCTTGAGAAGGCCCAGGGTACCCTCTCAAGCCCATCCAAAATGCCCCTTTTCAAGCTGAGAACTTTAGACGTGATGACCAGGCAGAGAACTTTTGAACAAATGATTTATTTATACAGTAATAGGGAATACAATACAGAAAACAAGACAAGGTGCTTCAAAAAGGTATAACAATGTTTAAAAGGCAAAATAAACAGAATCTACCGCAGCTACCTATTACTCCTTAACTCTTACTACTTAAGGCCTATAGCCTTCTTACCAGGCCTCCTGCCTAACACTCACACTGAGCCCAGTGAGGGATCCTTTCCTCTCAGACCAGCCTCTCCCCCTCAGTGACTCTGTGAGAGGGAAAACCGTAGAAGAGCCAAAGAACCATTTCCTCACAGCCCTCTATAGACCAGGCTTAACTTATTCACTCTTCCAAGTGAGGGAACTTTGTCCCAGACCAGTCTCCTCAGACCGCAGAGAAAAAAAAGTCAGTTAAACTGAAACCAAGTATAAGAACACATCACCTCAGAGACTTCTAGTATCCCCATTGGTTGCAGCTGGCTCTAGGCATTGTGGGAATTGTAGTATGCTTGCTTTCTACTACCACACAGGCCTCAGGCTTTTCTCCCAGTCATGTACAGATCTCCAGAGGCCTACACAGCATCATAAGAACATAAGAGAAGCCAATGTTGAATCAGGCCAATGGCCCATCTAGTCCAACACTCTGTCACACATCGGCCAAAAATACCACGTGCTATCAGGAGGTCCAGCAGTGGGGCCAGGACACTAGCAGCCCTCCCACTGCTGCCCCCTCCAGCACCAAGAACAGAGTGCATCATCTGCCCCAGACTGAGAATTCCCATCTATATTCTGTGGCTAATAGCCACTGATGGACTTCTGCTCCACATGCTTATCTAATTCCCTCTTGAAACTGTCCATGCTTGTAGCTGCCACCATCTCCTGTGGCAGTGAATTCCATATGTTAATCACTCTTTGGGTGAAGAAGTATTTCCTTTTATCTGTTCTAACACGACTGCTCAGCAATTTCATGGAGTGCCCACGAATTCTTGTATTGTGAGAAAGAGAAAAAAGTACTTCTTTCTCAACTTGCTCAATCCCACTCACCCATCCTTGACAGGTCCTTTTGGAGTGCCTCACAATCCTCCCTGGTTTTCACCACCCTGAACAACTTCGTGTCATCTGCAAATTTAGCCACTGCACTGCTTACTCCCAATTCCAAATCATTAATAAACAAGTTAAAAAGCATCGGACCGAGTACTGATCCCTGTGGTACCCCACTGCTTACCACCCTCCACTGAGAAAGTTTCCCATTTATACTCACTCTCTGTTTCCTATTTATAAGCCAGTTTTTGATCCACAAGAGGACTTGTCCTTTTATCCCATGACTATTGAGCTTACTTAGGAGCCTTTGATGAGGAACCGTATCAAAAGCTTTCCGGAAGTCAAGGTAAATAATATCTACTGGGTCCCCCTTGTCCACATGTTTGTTCACTCCCTCAAAAAACACTAACAGGTTAGTGAGACAAGATCTTCCCTTACAGCACCCATGCTGAGTCTGCCTCAATAGTTTTTGTTCATCAATGTGCCTACTAATTCTTTCCTTAATAACAGTTTCCACCAACTTACTCGGTATCGATGTCAGACTGACTGGCCTGTAATTTCCCGGATCTCCCCTGGAGCCCTGTTTAAAGATGGGAGTGACATTAGCTACCTTCCAGTCCTCAGGAATGGAGGCAGATTTTAAAGAAAGATTGCATATTTTTGTCAGGAGATCCACAAGTTCACATTTGAGTTCTTTCAGAACTCTCGGATGAATGCCATCCGGGCCTGGTGATTTATTAGTTTTTAAATTGTCCATCAGTCGGAGGACTTCCTCTCTTGTTACCGCAATCTGATTCAGGTCTTTCAAACCCCTCCCGAAATCGGTGCTTCTGGAGTGGGCAAGCACTTCTCTTCTTCCACAGTGAAGACAGAGGCAAAAAATGCATTCAGCTTCTCTGCCATTTCCCTATCATCCTTCACTACTCCTTTTACCCCTTGGTCATCCAAGGGCCCCACTGCCTCCCTGGCTGGCTTCCTACTTCTAATGTATATGAAGAAAGTTTTATTGTTGGCCTTTATGTTTTTTGCGATATGCTCCTCATATTCCCTTTTTGCTTGCCTGATCACAGACTTGCATTTTATTTGCCATAGTCTGTGTTCCCTTTTATCAACCTCACTAAGACTAGCTTTCCACCGCTTAAAGGAATCCTTCTTACCTATTACAGCTTCCATTACTTTATTTGTTAACCATGCAGGCTTTTTTCTATACCTATTTGTGCCTTTCCTAACCTGAGGTATATATTTTTTCTGAGCTTCTAGGATTGTATTTTTAAATAGTCTCCAAGCTTTAAAGTTAAAAGTGGTTGCATCAGTCTTTTTGGGCAACTCCCTATCTGTACAAATGTTAACTGTTCCCAAGTGGTGCAGTCACTTTTACATCTCTCACCAGGTCTTGGGTGTTACTTAGGACCAAATCCAGGATTGTCTCTCCCCTGGTAGGATCTGTGACCATCTGTTCCATAGCACAGTCATTGAGAGTGTCTAAAAACTCAATCTCTTTTTCCCAACATCGCTGCACTCTGATTGGCTATAACCCTCTCTAAGCATTATGGGGATTGTAGGCTGTCTGTTTTCCACTGTCAGACAGGCCCCTCCTAGAGCTTAGGCCTCTAGGCTCTGCCTCCATCCTGCACAGATTATGACAACTACAATCAGTACAGTAGGAGGCGGAAGGAGGAGGAACTACAATCAGTACAATAGGAGGAGGAAAATTACATGTTCCAATGTTTCCTCAGTTCCCATCCCACATATACAACTTTTCCTCGGTGATCTAGTAAATCTGGCCTCCATTATAGCTGAGGGGAAGGCATTATATCTTAATAGGTTAAAAATTCTTCTGTGATTACAGATATCTAAATATTTGATGTAAGGTCTCAAAATAATCTTGTTAAGTGTACTTACATCAAATACGGGCCCCTCATCCTGCTCACATCCGTCTGTTGTTCAACATCTAATATTATTTGTTTTAGAACAGATCTAGCCTGACCATATCCCAAAGACAGTATAAACTGATTAGAAAAACCATAACAAACCAGTCTATCCTCTATCTTTTTTTGCCATAAAGGAACAAAGTTATCTTGCATCAAAGTATGAGTAAGGCCAGTGGGTGAGAAAATCAGTTTCAACCCATAATGAAAAGCAGCAATCCACAATCTTGCCTTCACCGTAACCAGGCTGGACTCTAAATGGATTGCAGCATTTGAAACACTCGTTGGGACTTGAAAAATAGCTCTTAAAAATTTTGATCGCGTTCTTTCAAGTAAGGTCAAATTTGTCTGGAGGGACAAAGGTGCTCCATATATTAATCGAGGTGATACTTTTATAGAGAATAACTTAGTGGCAGCTTCTAAGTTACGACCTCCTTTCATGCGACCGTGTGACTGAAATACGACTCCAAGGTATTTATAACAACGAACTTGCTCAATGGGATGAGAGTCAGTAAACCATTTAAACACCCTAGGCTTGTTGGTAAAAGCCATCATTTTGGTCTTCATGTAATTTATCATCCAAGCAGTTTTGACCGCAGTCCTAGAAAGCAAAACTGCGTCATCTGCATAAAGTAATACCGGAATGTGTCTATCTGCACGTTTCGGTGGGTGGAACACAAGTTTGTGCAAAAACTGAACCATGTCATAGATATAAATATTAAATAAAGTACATTTAGGGAGTTTTGTGGAGGGGAGGGACAGTCACAACATAGAAAAAGGTAGACTGGAAAGGCTGGCCAGTGAAAAGTTCTGACCAGCTGCTCAGGAGGTAAAATGCACACTCCATCAGGAGTTCCTGATTGGTGGCTTGGCTCCCTACGTGAGTGGTGATTGGACCCCCTCTTTATTCCAGCAGGAGATGTCGAGGAGCCAGTTGCGGAATTTCAGCGGTTCTCATTGGAGAAAGCCCAGAATGACCAGGCTGAAGGAGACTTTGGGAATAGAGATGGACCACAGAAGCAGGAAGGAGGCTGTACAGTGAAGAGGAGGATTAAGTCTATTCCTCGCCAAGAAGGGGACTTCCATGAAATCCCAGGCCGCAACCGTCTCCAAGGGATTCATTCAGGAGTGATGCCATTTCTCTGTTCCAAGAGCAGAATGACATTCTTCAGTGGCAGAAAGGGTAATGTATGTTTTCCAAACAACGTGATAATGAAGGTATGTAAATGTTCTTACTGTGGAAAGGACTTCAGATACAGACCACAGCTTCTTGTACACAAAAAAATACACGCAGCACAGAAGCTTTTTGAATGTTCAGAGTGCGGAAAGAAATTCAGTATGAATTCCATTCTACAAAAGCACCAAAGAAGCCACGCAGGCAAGAAACCTTTTGAATGCTCAAAGTGTGGAAAAAGATTCAATCAGAGTGAGCGTCTTCAAAAGCATTACAGTACACACACAGGAGAGAAACCTTTTGAATACTCAGAGTGTGGAAAGAGGTTTAGTCAGAGTGGTAGTCTTCAACGGCATCAGCATCAAAGAATCCTCAGAGGGGAGAAAACTTCTGAATGCTCAGAGTGTGGAAAGAAATTCAGTCAGAATAGCAATCTTCAAAAGTATCAAAGAATCCATTCACGGGAGAAACCTTTTGAATGTTCAGAGTCTGAAAAGCAATTCAGCCAGAATAGCAGTCTTCAAGAGCATCAAAAAACCCACGCAGGAGAGAAACCTTTTGAACCCTCTGAGTGTGGAAAAAGATTCAGTAGGAGTGGCAATCTTAAGGTGCACCAACGAACCCACACAGGGAAGAAACCTTTCGAATGCTCAGAGTGTGGAAAAAGATTCAGTCAGAGTGGCAGTCTTCAAGAGCATCAAAGAACCCACACAGGGGAGAAACCTTTTGAATGCTCAGAATGTGGAAAGAGATTCAGTCGGAGTGGCAGTCTTCAAGAGCATCAAAGAACCCACACAGGGGAGAAACCTTTTGAATGCTCAAACTGTGGAAAGAGATTCAGTCAGAGTGGCAGTCTTCAACTGCACCAGAGAACCCACACAGGGGAGAAACCTTTTGAATGCTCAGAGTGTGGAAAGAGATTCAGTTGTAATGGCAGTCTTCAAAGGCACCAAAGAACACACACAGGGGAGAAACCTTTTGATTGCTCAGAGTGTGGAAAGAGATTCAATCAGATTGAGAGTCTTCAAAACCATTACAGTACCCACACAGGAGAGAAACCTTTTGAATGCTCAGTGTGTGGAAGGAGGTTTAGTCTGAGCGGAAGTCTACATAAGCATCAAAGAACCCACACAGGGGAGAAACCTTTTGAATGCTCAGAGTGTGGAAAGCATTTCAGTCAGAGTAGCAGTCTTCAAAAGCATCAAAGAACCCACACAGGGGAGAAACCTTTTGAATGCTCAGACTGTGGAAAGCGATTCAGTCACAGTAGCAATCTTCAAAACCATCAAAGAACCCATACAGGCGAGAAACCTTTTGAATGCTCAGACTGTGGAAAGAGATTCAGGCTGAGTGGCAGTCTTCAAGACCATCAAAGAACCCACACAGGGGAGAAACCTTTTGAATGCTCAGAGTGTGGAAAGAGATTCAGTCAGAGTGGCAGTCTTCAACAGCATCAAAGAACCCACACAGGGGAGAAACCTTTTGAATGCTCAGAATGTGGAAAGAGATTCAGTCGGAGTGGCAGTCTTCAAGAGCATCAAAGAACCCACACAGGGGAGAAACCTTTGAATGCCCAGAGTGTGGGAAAAGATTCAGTGGGAGTGGAGACCTTCAAAGACATCAAAGAAATCACACAGGGGAGAAACCTTTTGAATGCTCAAACTGTGGAAAGAGATTCAGTCGGAGTGGCAGTCTTCAACTGCACCAGAGAACCCACACAGGGGAGAAACCTTTTGAATGCTCAAACTGTGGAAAGAGATTCAGTCAAAGTGGCCATCTTCAAAGGCACCAAAGAACCCACACAGGGGAGAAACCTTTTGAATGCTCAGAGTGTGGAAAGAGATTCAATCAGATTGAGAGTCTTCAAAAGCATTACAGTACCCACACAGGAGAGAAACCTTTTGAATGCTCAGAGTGTGGAAGGAGGTTTAGTCGGAGTGGAAGTCTTCATCAGCATCAAAGAACCCACACAGGGGAGAAACCTTTTGAATGCTCAGAGTGTGGAAAGCGATTCAGTCAGAGTAGCAGTCTTCATCAGCATCAAAGAACCCACACAGGGGAGAAACCTTTTGAATGCTCAGAGTGTGGAAAGCGATTCAGTCACAGTAGCAGTCTTCAAAACCATCAAAGAATCCATACAGGCGAGAAACCTTTTGAATGCTCAGATTCAGTCTGAGTGGCAGTCTTCAAGTGCATCAAATAATCCACATAGGAGAGAAACCTTTTGAATGCTCAGTGTGTGGAAAGAGATTCAGCAGTGGTGTCAATCTTAAGGTGCACCAAAGAACCCACACAGGGGAGAAACCTTTGCATACTCAGAATATGGAAAGAGATTCAGTCAGGATTCCATTCTTCAAAAGCATTGAAGAACCCACACAGCGGAGAAACCTTTTGCATGCTCAGAATATGGAAAGAGGTTCAGTCAGGATTCCAGTCTTCAAAAGCATCGAAGAACCCACGCAGGGGAGAAACCTTTCGAATGCTCAGAGTGTGGAAAAAGATTCAGTCAGAGTGGCAGTCTTCAAGAGCATCAAAGAACCCACACAGGGAGAAACCTTTTGAATGCTCAGAATGTGGAAAGAGATTCAGTCGGAGTGGCAGTCTTCAAGAGCATCAAAGAACCCACACAGGGGAGAAACCTTTGAATGCTCAAACTGTGGAAAGAGATTCAGTCAGAGTGGCAGTCTTCAACTGCACCAGAGAACCCACACAGGGGAGAAACCTTTTGAATGCTCAGAGTGTGGAAAGAGATTCAGTTGTAATGGCAGTCTTCAAAGGCACGCAAAGAACCCACACAGGGGAGAAACCTTTTGATTGCTCAGAGTGTGGAAAGAGATTCAATCAGATTGAGAGTCTTCAAAACCATTACAGTACCCACACAGGAGAGAAACCTTTTGAATGCTCAGTGTGTGGAAGGAGGTTTAGTCTGAGCGGAAGTCTACATAAGCATCAAAGAACCCACACAGGGAGAAACCTTTTGAATGCTCAGAGTGTGGAAAGCATTTCAGTCAGAGTAGCAGTCTTCAAAAGCATCAAAGAACCCACACAGGGAGAAACCTTTTGAATGCTCAGACTGTGGAAAGCGATTCAGTCACAGTAGCAATCTTCAAAACCATCAAAGAACCCATACAGGCGAGAAACCTTTTGAATGCTCAGACTGTGGAAAGAGATTCAGGCTGAGTGGCAGTCTTCAAGACCATCAAAGAACCCACACAGGGGAGAAACCTTTTGAATGCTCAGAGTGTGGAAAAAGATTCAGTCAGAGTGGCAGTCTTCAAGAGCATCAAAGAACCCACACAGGGGAGAAACCTTTTGAATGCTCAGAATGTGGAAAGAGATTCAGTCGGAGTGGCAGTCTTCAAGAGCATCAAAGAACCCACACAGGGGAGAAACCTTTTGAATGCCCAGAGTGTGGGAAAAGATTCAGTGGGAGTGGAGACCTTCAAAGACATCAAAGAAATCACACAGGGGAGAAACCTTTGAATGCTCAAACTGTGGAAAGAGATTCAGTCGGAGTGGCAGTCTTCAACTGCACCAGAGAACCCACACAGGGGAGAAACCTTTTGAATGCTCAAACTGTGGAAAGAGATTCAGTCAAAGTGGCCATCTTCAAAGGCACCAAAGAACCCACACAGGGGAGAAACCTTTTGAATGCTCAGAGTGTGGAAAGAGATTCAATCAGATTGGAGAGTCTTCAAAAGCATTACAGTACCCACACAGGAGAGAAACCTTTTGAATGCTCAGAGTGTGGAAGGAGGTTTAGTCGGAGTGGAAGTCTTCATCAGCATCAAAGAACCCACACAGGGGAGAAACCTTTTGAATGCTCAGAGTGTGGAAAGCGATTCAGTCAGAGTAGCAGTCTTCATCAGCATCAAAGAACCCACACAGGGGAGAAACCTTTTGAATGCTCAGAGTGTGAAAGCGATTCAGTCACAGTAGCAGTCTTCAAAACCATCAAAGAATCCATACAGGCGAGAAACCTTTTGAATGCTCAGATTCAGTCTGAGTGGCAGTCTTCAAGTGCATCAAATAATCCACATAGGAGAGAAACCTTTTGAATGCTCAGTGTGTGGAAAGAGATTCAGCAGTGGTGTCAATCTTAAGGTGCACCAAAGAACCCACACAGGGGAGAAACCTTTTGCACGCTCAGAATATGGAAAGAGGTTCAGTCAGGATTCCATTCTTCAAAAGCATTGAAGAACCCACACAGCGGAGAAACCTTTTGCATGCTCAGAATATGGAAAGAGGTTCAGTCAGGATTCCAGTCTTCAAAAGCATCGAAGAACCCACGCAGGGGAGAAACCTTTTGAATGCTCACAGTGTGGAATGAGATTCACTGAGACTGGCAGTCTTCAAGTGCACCGAAGAACTCACACAGGGGAGAAACCTTTTGAATGCTCAGAGTGTGGAAAGAGATTTAGCCAGAGAGACAGTCTTCAAGAGCATCAAAGAACCCACACAGGGGAGAAACCTTTTGAATGCTTAGTGTGTGGAAAGAGATTTAGTCAGAGGGACAGTCTTCAAAAGCATCAAAGAACCCACACAGGGGAGAAACCTTTTCAATGCTCTGAGTGTGGAAAGAGATTCAGTCAGAATAGCCATCTTCAAGTGCACAAAAGAACCCACACAGGGGAGAAGCCCTTTGAATGTTCAGAGTGTGGAAAGAGATTCAGTCATAGTAGCAGTCTTCAAAACCATCAAAGATCCCATACAGGGAGAAACATTTTGAATTCTCCGAGTGTGGAAAGAGATTCAGTAATAGTGGTGATCTTCAAAAGCATCAAAGAACCCACACAGGGAGAAACCTTTCGAGTGCTCAGAGTGTGGAAAGAGATTCAGTCGGAGTAGCAATCTTCAAGCGCAGAGAAGAACTTACACAGGGGAGAAACCTTTTGAATGCTCAGAATATGGAAAGAGGTTCAGTCAGGATTCCAGTCTTCAAAAGCATCGAAGAACCCACGCAGGGGAGAAACCTTTTGAATGCTCACAGTGTGGAATGAGATTCACTGAGACTGGCAGTCTTCAAGTGCACCGAAGAACTCACATAGGGGAGAAACCTTTTGAATGCTCAGAGTGTGGAAAGAGATTTAGCCAGAGAGACAGTCTTCAAGAGCATCAAAAAACCCACACAGGGGAGAAACTTTTTGAATGCTTAGTGTGTGGAAAGAGATTCAGTACAAGTGGCAATCTTCAATGGCATCAAAGAACGCACACAGGGGAGAAACCTTTTGAATGTTTACCGTTTTGAGAAGAGATTTAGTCAGAGGGACAGTCTTCAAAAGCATCAAAGAACCCACACAGGGGAGAAACCTTTTCAATGCTCTGAGTGTGGAAAGAGATTCAGTCAGAATAGCCATCTTCAAGTGCACAAAAGAACCCACACAGGGAGAAGCCCTTTGAATGTTCAGAGTGTGGAAAGAGATTCAGTCATAGTAGCAGTCTTCAAAACCATCAAAGATCCCATACAGGGGAGAAATATTTTGAATTCTCCGAGCGTGGAAAGAGATTCAGTAATAGTGGTGATCTTCAAAAGCATCAAAGAACCCACACAGGGGAGAAACCTTTCGAGTGCTCAGAGTGTGGAAGAGAGATTCAGTCGGAGTAGCAATCTTCAAGCACTGAGAAGAACTTACACAGGGTAGAAACCTTTTGAATGTTCAGAGTGTGGAAAGAGATTCAGTCAGAATGGCCATCTTCACGTGCACCAAAGTACCCACATAGCGGGAAAACCTTTGAATGCTCAGAGCTAGGGCCCAGCAGGTTAAAAGAAGTCCATGTGCCCCTGTTTGCTTCCAAGTAGATCCAGCTCCATTCTCGCCACCCTAACCCGGCAAAAGGACTTCTGGAAGGACATATGAAGGTGGAGAGGTAGCATCTGAAAGACCAAGGACATTTCCCAGAGTAGAAACTTTTACAGTTCAAAGCTCATTTGGACAGAGAGAAATGAGAACAAAGATCCATTAGACCTTATGGCATCTCTGCATCCTGACTCCACATGGCCCTTTTTGGTAACCCCCTTCCCACCTTCTAAGCTGGAGAGAAGGGCCGATGGGTCTTCTATCTCATTCCTATCTGAAAAGGTGAGCTTCAACCCTAGAATATTTCGGTGGTTTTTGAGGAGCTACCATACTGGAATTCTGCTCTGTTTCTACAGACTAAAATGGCAACCCACTAGAAAGGCAGAGAACGTGCCTTGCCCTTCTGGCCTCCAGAGTCCATCAGATAAAATGGAATACTTCAAGTAATAGAGGAAAAGCCTCCATCAAACCCACATTCATTTGGATGAAGATACAAAAAGATTTGGAAAGACGGTCGAAGCTAAAATGATCATGGCTGGGAGTAATCTCTGCAATAAGAATGAATGGATTGTCAAAATAAATTTTCTCCTTCAGTTGACACAAATCAATATACGAAGACTCTGATGGACCGGCAGAAACAAATAAATACATTTATATGGAATGGCAAACAACTAAGAATTAGATTAAAACTATTACACGATGAGAAAAAAGAGGAGGCTTAGCGGTACCTACCATTAAACTATACCACCCAGCATCTGGTTTGGTTACGATTGGATCAATTAAGTTTAACTCTGAGATACCTGTAAACATCTTCAGTTTTATGATGACTGTCATTTTCTTTGGAGTTCCGTGATATACATTTTATTGTAAACATTTTTCCTATAGATTGTATCTCTAAAAGTGATGTTGTGACGTATGCTTTGGTAGACATTATCTATCGGTTGATTCTGTATATGCCCGTGTGTGTATAAAATGGTGTGTGTCCCTTTGAGAGAGACTTCTTCTGTGTTTGGTTCATTGGTTACACCTGTGGAATCGAGGACTATTTCTGAGAGTTTATAGAGTAATCTAGCAAGAACACTATACCCCCTTGAAAACACATGAGAGACACATCCTGATTCAGGAGGTGAAAGGAGGATCCTTTTGGAGAAGTTTGGAGCTTAATGAACTCTGTACTAACGGATTATCCTCCTTTGGATATCAGAATAATTTCAGGGGACTTTGTATCTGAATGCTTTTGAGATGGACTTATTTCTGTGTTGGATTGTTTGTATGAAGTATCAGAGTGCTGTGTAGTTGTTCACATTGATATTGTAATATAGAGACATAAGCCTCGTATAGTACATACGTATTTCAGTACAACTTTTTTGAGCCGGCAGGCATCTTCTGACCTAGTGTGACAGATGCAGACACAACATGGCTGACCCGGGAGGTGGAGCCAGCAAGAAATGGCTGCCCCAGCTGACTCTCAGTCACCCAGTGCACGTTCTTGTGCTCTGTCGGCAGCTGCTGTGAAAGCTGCACTACCAATCAACTCTCCAACAGCCAATCATGGAATAGAATCATAGAGAAAGGAAGAAATGTTTTAATCAAGAGTATGCTAGATGCTGAACTGCAGGCTGTGGATGGTCAGTAGTTCAGCAGTTCGAGACCCGAGAGTGCCGCATGACAGGGTGAGCTCCTGTCTCTAGTTCCAGCTCCTGCCAACCTAGCAGTTCGAAAGCAAGAAATTGCAAGTAGATAAATAGGTACCACTTCGGTGGGAAAGTAACAGCGTTCCGTGCGCCTTGGTGTTTAGTCACGCCGGCCACATGACCACGGAAACGTCTTCGGACAGCGCTGGCTCTTCGGCTTTGAAACGGAGATGAGCACCGCAACCCTAGAGTCGGATTCGGCTGGCTTTCGAGCAAGGGAACCTTTACCTTTACTATGCTCAGCGGTGAAGAAGTGTGCATGTACACGGAAGTGTGTACTCCCAGATTTAAATCTGGCTGGTCTGAAAGGTGCCACTGGACTCAGACTGGGCCCTGTTCCTCTAGACCAACACGGCTGCCCATTTGAATGCTCAGAACAGGCAGGAAAGGGGAGGGGGACGCATGACCGGAGAGACCCGTGTGGCCTTTGCACCGGGCAGGGCAGCATAACGTTCTCTGACCAAACATGGGATGCCTCTCCAGGATTAGGACGGATCCTGCCCAGCCTCAAAGGCTTTGCTGGGGAGGCCTGAGCAACCAGCGCCCCCTAAAAATACCCCAAACGGCCCCCCTTGGGATGGAGACCCCAAAGTCCACCTCCGCTCCTGGCTCACGTGGAGGCAACCTGGGCGAGGGACGAATCCTGCCCTCTTTTGCAGATGGGGCATTCACACCGCAGCAGCTACCCCCCAGGAGAAGGGCGGCTGTCCCCAGGCCAGAGAAGCAGCACCCACCCAGCCAGCCCTGGGGGCACCTTCTCTCGCCTCAGGGCCCGCAATTAGCTGCCACAGGAAAAAACATTGGGCCAGTCGGGAGGATTGGGGCCCAATGCTGGGCAGGACTTTCCCGGGAAGTCCAAGAGCAGGAGTCTCAGCTCCAGGCTCGCCTGGGAGAGGGCTGTACGTGCGTGTGAACGTGTGTAAATGTGACACTGCCTTCCTGGCAAGCCGCTGGCTGGCGCGGGCCTGGGCAGGGGAGGGAAAGCAGTGGGAAGAGGCACCCCCAGCCCATCCCAGGAACCAGGGGAGGAGGGAGCACACTTCACCCCAGGGCCATCTTGAGGTTTTTCTGCGCCCTAGGCGGGGTGCAGATGCCAACCTCCCGGTGGGGCCTGGAGACCCACCATGCTGCCCACACTCCTCTCCCCCTCAGGAGGGAGGGGGAGGGCGGGCGAGCTGCAAGCCAGGGGAGGGGTGAAGGTTTTAAACCCCCGCCCCTTCCATCCCAGCGCCAGCTTGCCTGTGCACCCTACAGCTGCGGGGCGCCCTGGCAAGCCAGGGACGGGGTGGGTTTTTTGGCGGTGGTGGGCTTTTGGTGCTCCTAAGGGCCGGAGCACTCTAGGCGAACACCTGGTTTGCCTAGTGAGCGAGCCGGCCCTGCTTCACCCCGTCAGGGAGGGGCCGTGGTGGCTCAGGGGCAGAGCACCTGCTGGGCATGTCGAAGATGCCAATTCAGTCCCCACCAGGAGGAGGTGACGTGAAAGGGCCCTCCATCGATCCCTGGCACCCTAGAGAGTCTCTGCCAGTCTCCTTACCTAGACAGAGGCAGGGCCTGATTCTGGAGGAGATGGAGGAGGAGGAGGAGGCAGCTCCTTCATGAGAGAGCCCGGCCAGCGTTTCCCGTGGGAGCAGCCAAGCCTCCTCCTGGCCATGGGGGTGGGGGAAAGACTGGGCCACGAAGAAGCCTGCCGTGGCCTCCTTTGTGTGTGTGTGGGGACACTCTTGCGATTCGCTCTCAGGCCCGTTGCTACGGGGGGGGGGCATTTTGGGGGCCGCCCCCATGATTAAAAGCCCCGCCCCACAAATAGCCATGCCCGCAACCTTGTTTTTGAGAGAGAGAGAGAGAGAGAGACCCCTGCTGCCTGCTGCTAACAAAGTCGAGGGTGAGGGTGCCGCTGCTTGCCTTCGGGATTCCCTCTCCCTTCCACTGTGGAATTGGGGGGGGGGTGTTTCCCACATTATGGAACCTGGGAAAAGACAGCTCAGAGAGGCCATTTAATGCCTTTTGGGTTCCCGTCCACAGGGCTAGACAGCTCAGAAGGACACTCAAGAGGGGCACCTTCAGTACTTCTCCAACAGTCCCCCTTTCTGCTGCCCCTGTGGAAGGGAACGCAAAAGGTGTTTAGATGCTTTCTGAAGGCAATTAGATGCCTCCTGAGCTGTTTTTCTCCCAGGAACTGATGAACTTGCTGCCGTCTCCCTTTGGAAGGAAGGGCTAGAAACAGGCTGGGAGCCTCCCCCTTTAAAGGCAGGCATTCAGATTGATCGAATTAACTGTCATTTAACTGCCCCCTTTAAAATTTAAATGCCCCCTGAACAGGCTATGGGCCTGGTGGCTCTAACCCTCACGGGAAAGTTTATCTTTTTATCCTCTCTATTCTCAGAGCAGCAAAGGGTATGGGGGGGAGGAAGGGGAGGAGGAGGAGGGGAAGGAGGGAAGTGACCCAGGTGGAGTTGCCATCTCTGGGTTGGAAAATTCCTGGAGGTGGGGGAGGGGAAGGACCTCAGTGGGATAGATTGCCATTCAAGTCCGGTCTCCAAAGCAGCCCTTTTCTCTGGGGGAATGGATCTCTGTTCCCTGGAGACTGGCTGTGATTCTGGGAGGTCTCTTGGCCTCACCTGCAGGTTGGCATCCTTGATCCAGGTGGAGAATAGTGGGAGAAGGCAGCTGCTGATCTGGCAGGGGAGGTTGGAGCCCTGCTGTCTCCCCCCACCACCGCCCCAGGACATGTGCCGTTCCAGGTATCTCTCAGGGTTGCCAGTGGACTTGGAGAAAAGGCCCTTTCTCCGTACCTTTCAGGAGAGGCCAGCAGTGTGGAAACGGGCGGACGGAGGTTTTTCACGGCACGGGAGCCTCTGCTGCTGGCTGCGGTGTCTGCCAGGGTGGGGGAAGAAATCCTTGGCTTTGTTGAAACACCATTTTGCTTCCGGAGTGGCCTGGGGAGCCTCTGGATCGGGACCAGTCTGTCCAAAGGGATGACGGCTGCATAAAACACTCAGGAGAAGACTAAAATGTGGAATTTGCTTCCAGAGGATGTAGTGATGGACACAGGCCTAGGCAGATTTCAAAGAGGATTGGATGGATTCATGGAGGATCAGTCCATCAACGGCTACTAGCCATCGTGACGGTGGGGAACCTCCACATTCAGAGGCACTAATCCTCTGAATCCCAGAGCCAGGAGGCAACCACAGGGGAAGGTCTCGGCCTCTCTGCCCTCTCGTTGGCCCTCCAGAGGAACTGGTTGGCTATTGCATGAGAACAAATGCAGGGCCAAAAGTTAAAATGAAATGAAATATGTATGTAAAAATACAAGTATTTATTACAAAGACATTAAAAGCATATCAGGGCCCAGCACAAGCCTAATGATATAGTAAAAAGCTGCATATGTCCAAGAAAAAACAATAGTGACCTGCTGTGTTTCGACCCAATTGGGCCTTCTTCAGAGGGGTCACCAGGGCGGGGGGACTAGATGACCCTGGAGGTCCCTTCCGACTCTCTGATTCTACGTTACAAATGGGCTCCTATTACAATCAAGACAATACACAAGCAATGTTCCCTCTAAGCTATGGAGTCTTGTGAGCAAAAATTCTACTCCGTGCGCTGCTGGCATTAAAGTTGTGAGCGAGAGATTTGGCTGCTGCATAAATTAGTTTGCTCTGGAGCCCTCCCTTCCTGAGCCAAGACAAAAATGTGTGAGCCGTCGGCCGGAAAACTGTGAGCTAGCTCACACAAACTCACCTTAGAGGGAACACTGCACACCAGTAGATAGAGGACCCAAACAGGAGCACTGCTAGGGAAGAAAATGATGTTGCTCTTGTGTTCCCAGAAATAAACAAGGGGTGGAAAGTTTTCTAATATAAACTTGTGCCACAATGTAAAATAGACTCACTTTAACGGAGCAAAATTCAGTGTAAAGGAAATACCTTCCAATTTCGGTCACCTCTGAACGTCTCTCGTCTTGCAAACTCTGGGGTGGCTGTGGGGCAGCTGCGACTTGGTGGCCCTTTCCACACACCCCACAATAAGGGGAGCAAAGGAGAGAGAAGAGCGGGGTTTCAGGTTGAGGCTTCCGCTTCCTTCATGTGGTGGGGGGTGGTCTTGTCAGTAAGAAAGTGTTTGTGGATTCCCACCTTTCACGTCTCCCTCACGGGCAGTGGAAGAGCATCATTTCCACATATCCTGGACTTGGACCTTCTTTGGGGTGGTGCTGAAACAGCCGCGGCTGCTCAGGTCAGGGGAGGATCTTCCACAGGGAGGGATGTAGGAAAGAACTCAGGAGGCCTCAGCTTTGTGTAGGGTTGCCAACTCCAGCTTGGGAAATTCCTGGAAATTTCGGGAGGGAGCCTGGGTTTTGAGAAGGGGGAGATCCCCTGTGTGGGATATCACGCCACTGAGTCCAAGCACCAAAGCCGCCACTTTCTCCAGTTGAATGGATCTCTGCAGTCTGGAGATCTGTTGCCTTTCCAGGAGATCCCACCTGGAAGTTTGCAATTCTGTCTTTCTCTGCCCCCTAGAAGGTTTTGAAGTCCATATTGGTCTCCTACCATGCAAAGGACTGTTGCACTGATGCTGGCTGACCAGTTACTGAGCAGAAGGGAGCCGCTGCGGGCAGGTGGAGGGTATTTATTGGCATTTCATGGGCGTCCCTTGCAGTCCGCCTTTCTCGCGGGGACTCAGCCTGAGGCGGGTGATGCAGAGCGAGTCAGGACAACCCACCCTTTCAAGAGAGGAGGCATCCAATGAACAAGGCAGCGAGGGGGGACGGGGACTCTGGGAGAGGGCCACCCAGGGGGCAGGATTACTCCCCGAGGAGTCCCACTGAGCCGCAGAGGGCGTCGCTGGAGGAGGCAGCCCGGCTGGAGCCCGGTCCGTCCGCCGGGGAGATGGGAGCGGGAAAGAGAAGGGAGCGCTTTCATTCGTGTTCAGCACTGCGAGGGTTACAGGGACGAGGCTGTCTGCTAGAAAGGCCGGGCAAGTTGGGGGGGGGGCGCACAGAAAGGCTCTTCCGCCTGGATGGATGGAGGGGGGGGGGGAGAAGTTCCTAAAGGGCCGAAGAGAGGAGGAGCTCCAGACGTGCAGCAGCAGCAGCCGGGAAAAGCCTCGCCGCCCGGATCCGGGGAAGGTCTCCTTTTTGCTTTTTGCAAGTAAGTCATGCGGGGGAGGGCGGGGAATGAGGTCTTGGATCTTGCAAGGAGAGAGGGGCGCGGCTGCCCCAGCCTCGGGTTTTCTCCACCATGTAAAGGAGGTTTTTTGGGGGAAGGGGAGGATCAGTGTCTTTAAGTCCAAGAAAATCCCGTGTCTGAAACGGGCGTTCGATTGCTGTTGCTATCAAGCCGGAGGGTCCTCCAGTCCGCGATGGGAAATTCCTGGACAATTTGGGGGGCGGCGGCGGCGGCGGGTGGAGCCTGGGGGGGTGTGTGAGATCAGTGGAGTAGAATACCGCAGAGTTTGCCCTCCCTCCAGCGCTGGCATTTTCTTGGCGGGTGGAGACTGATCTCTGTACTTCCGCGATCAGTTATAATGCCGGGAGATCTCCAGGCCCCACCTGGAGGCTGGCAACCCTGGTAGGCATCCGTTTTGCTCCGCTGTGTCACTGGGGCGTGGGTGGTTGTGTGGGAGGGATCATCAGTGTCTTTAAGCACGAGGGGAAAAAATGTATGAAACGGGAGTTGTGTTGCTTGTGATTTCAGTTCTGTGGGGGGAGGCGAAGAGCCTTCATTGGGTCTGTGAGTGAAAAAGGTCCTTGCAGCAGGGGGTGTATGGAGTGGGTGGGGGTAACTCCTACTGGGATGGGAATCAATGGACAGCCCCATCCGAAGACCCTGAGGCAGGGCCAGTGTGGGGCTGGGGCTGCTAGTGGGTATCCAAGGCCCCCAGCGGAGGAGAGGATGTTTTTTAAAAAAATCTGTAATGTACTCAGATATAATATAGTCAGACATAATACAATCAGACTTGACCACATGCGAGGCAAGGATGCCATGCGGTCAGGCAAATACCTCTGAGCTTCGCTCACCTGAACAAAGGACTCAGCGGATCCTAACCCGCTCCAATCAGAGGGTTGGGCTCCCCGCTGAGAGCCTATGGAACTCTCAGCCACTGTAAATAGCCAATGTCTTGAGTGGGGTGTGTTTGGGGTGTGGGGTTTTCAGGAGATGTAAACCGGCCTGCGAGCCAGGTAAAGTTGTCTTGTTCTTGAACTAATAAAGTATGTGAGAGCTGAAATCACTCATCAGCCTCAGTACTTTTCAAAATCACACAAACAAAAACCAGTTGCTGATGTGCAGAGAGAGCCTAGCAAAGCCACTGGCGTCGATGGAAACACCATGGGTGCCCACAGAGGCACAGAACAAGGCAACTCCCGTGTGACGGGCAGAGAGCCGTGATGCCCCCACCCTCCGATATCAGCCTGCCCGCAGCCGGAAGGCCAGGAGGGACAAAGGGCACCTGGAAACACATCACTGTGAGGATAGTGGCCTCAGCGACAGGACCCCTGTAGTTGGAATGCCAGAAGAGTCTTGCTGGATTGGTGTTCCAATAATCTATCTAGTCCAGCATCCAGTCTCCCACAGTGCCCAAACCAGTTCTCTGGAGGGCCAACAACAGGGAAGACAGAGAGGCCTTCCCCTGATGTTGCCTCCTGCTCTGGGATTCACCTCTGTAAAGGTTCCCCTCAGTCACCAGGGCTGGTAGCTAGACTTACCCTCCATGCATTTGTCTAGCCCCCTTCGAAAGCTGTTTCTTCCTGTGGCCATGACTACGTCCTCTGGCAGCGAACTCCACATTTTAAACACTCTCCATGTACAGAAGCATTGCATTTTGTCTATCCTGAATCTACTGCCCATCAGCTTCATCGGATGCCCTTCACTTCGAGTATTTTGGCAGAGGGATAAAAATTTCTCTTTCTCCTCCCTCTGTTGTTGCAGGGCTTCCCGTGCAGAAGCCGTGCTGGTTTTCCCTCACCAGGCTTTGTCCTCCCGTGTGCCTAAGAGTTAATTCTGTCTTTGATTACAGATTTTACTAAGACAACTGGGACGGACGTTAGGCTGACTGGCCTGTAATTTCCTGGTTCCCCTCTGGATCACTTTTTAAAAATTGATGCAATGTTTGCTACTCTCCAGTCTTGCGCTACGGCGGCCGAATTTTGTGATAGGTTACATCTACGGGTTAGTAGATCAAGGTTCTCACCTCCTTAAGAACTCTTGGGTATGCGCCCTCAGGACCTGGAGACGACGGTGAGCCTCAGCCCCTTCTGTCTCAGCACCGGCAAGCCAGGGAAGGGGCAGGGTTTTTTGGCAGGGGCTTTTGGCGCCTCTAAGGGCCGGCGCGCTCTAGGCGAATGCCTAGTGAGCGAGCCGGCCCTGCTTGTGTCAAGACTACATTCATACATAGCCAACAGATGACTAAGCTCCCAAAACCTTCACGAAGGCACGAGGGAACTTCTTTCTGTGGCTCGGGCAGAATTCCAAGTCTCTTTTTACACGGAACGACAAGGGACAGGAGGAGAGGCTTACATGGCTCGGAAAATGCAGAATTAGCGGAAATAGTGGCCGTAGATGATAGGGATGGACCAGATTGTGACGATGGTGACTTTAAGGAGGCTCTAGCAGAAAGTCTTAGTGGGAAAACAAAACTGGCAATAGCAGGAGTCGATCCATTAGAGGACTTGTGGGATTTTTTGGAAGCTCGCCCTCAGGAAACAGCCGGCCTCGTGAGAGACACCGGGTCTATATAAAAGCCTATAAATCCCTAAGGAAACCTGATCCACAAACCACGACAATATCCCTCCCTCTGATCCAGCAGGGCAGTCCTGCGTGTGTCTTGACCAGGGTGGGTGATGTAGCTCTGTCTTCTTTAGGTTCCCTTCTGCCTTTCTGATAGATTTTTCCTCCTGTTTGATTCCCCACTCCTCCACTTGCACCGGCTGATGTGACCTTGGGCAAGCCATAGTTCCGGCACAGCTGTTCTTGAAAAAAGGGCAGTTTCTGTCAGAGCTCCCTCAGCCCCACCTCCCTCACAGGGTGTCTCTTGTGGGGAGGGGAAGGGAAAGGAGTTTGTAAGCCGCTCTGAGACTCCCTTGGGTAGTGAAGGGCGGGGGATAAATCCAATCTCTTCTCTTCTTTCTCTTCCCTCTTCATACCAAGGAATCTTTTTGCAATTATTGGGCAGCCCAATAGAAGGGGAAGGAGATGGAAGAGCAGGACCCGGAAGGACCAGGAACTGGCAAGACAGCAAGGAAAGACCCTCATCCCATCCAGGCGGGGAGTGGGGCTGAGCTCTGGGACAGAGCGGTGCCAGAGGTCCTGCCTCGGGAGACCGGGATCTCAGAGGAGCATCGCCAGCGTTTCCGGCAGTTCTGCTACCAGGAGGCTGCGGGGCCCCGGGAGGTTTGCAGCCAGCTCCATGGACTGTGCAAGCGCTGGCTGGAGCCGGAGAGGCGCTCCAAGAAGCAGATCCTGGACCTGGTGATCCTGGAGCAGTTCCTGGCCGTCCTGCCCGAGGAAACGCAGCGCTGGGTCAGAGGATGCGGGCCGGAGACCAGTTCCCAGGCGGTGTCCCTGGCCGAGGGCTTCCTCCTGAGCCGGGCAGAGGACAAGCGGCAGGCAGGGCAGGTGAGGGAGCTTCATGCCGTCCTTTCAAGCTCTGACCTTCGACCTTAGCCTGAGGCCTCCCTCCCCGATACGTGTCCCTCCAGACACTTCACCGGGGCTGATAGAAACCCACAACCTTGATTCTTACTGCTGTGGTTGAAGTTGTTCTGTCGATCGATGCGGTGGTGAGGATGGGCAGGGGCAAGATCTGTCTCCTTGGTCTTTCGCATTTCTCCTCTTACCTGTATCCCTTCCTGCAGTTTCAGATGTGGGGGCCGTCTGTGGAGATGGAAGCGAAGTTCTCTGAGGAGGAAGGGTCTCCTTTGGAGGAAGAGCAGAAGGTGCAGGCCCAGGAGCGTGCCCAAGATGCCCTCTCGCGTGGTAAGGGTGCCTGATGCCCAGATTTGGGCACATTGTGAAGTTGTGGGATAGAAGGTTCAGGACAGGAGGAAAAAGAAATATTTCTGCACACCACACAGAGTGGACTGCTGAGACTCCATGCCACGGGATGTAATGGTGGCCACTGACTTGAGGGGGCGATTATACAGACTCATGATGGGCAATTCCCTTCTCACAGGAACACAGGAGGATATGAGAGAAGCCATGTTGGATCAGGCCAGTGGCCCCTCCGATCCAAGACTCTGTGTCGCACAGTGGCCCAAATCCAGGCGCCATCAAGAGGTCCAACAGCAGGGCCAGAGCTCCTTAACCCCTCCCGCTGTTGCCCCACAAGCACCAAGAAGACAGGGAAACACTGCCCCACACATAGAGTTCCATCTATCCCTTGTAGCTAATAGCCACTTGTGGACCTCTGCTCCTGATGTTTATTCAGTCCTCTTGAAGCTGTCTAGGCTTGTAGCCACTGCTACTTTGTGCAGGAGCGAATTCCATGTGTTAACTAAAATATTCCTACCTCACTATCCCTGACCTGGACAGCCCAGGCAAGTCAGATCTCGGAAGCTAAGCAGGGTCAACTCTGGCAAGTACTTGGATGGGAGACCTCCTTGAGATACCAGAGGCGGGAGGCGGGGGCAGGCTTTACTCAGCCACCTCTCTGAATATCCTCCAGGCCCCCAGTAGGGGTCAGTCACCAGAGGTCGCCATGACTTCTAGGTGCACACACACAATCACTTGTGCATGCACGCACATGCACATATTAAAAATACCACAAAAAAAGAATTCCTATCTCACGTATCTCCTGTTAGAGGGACTCAAGGCAGCTCAAAAAAGAAAAGTTGACCTGGCACCCATGGGAACTTTGGAGGCGGGGCCAGGGGTGGATGTGATGTCACAGTGAGGTCTCATCCGGCTGAAAATCTAGACGGGACATCAGAGCATCAGCAGACACTCTAGAAACCGCTTGATATTACCCTCGAGTTCTCAGGTGTGCTAATGTCACCTCTGGGTTTTTGGACAGGTGTGATTGTGATGTACCGTTTGACATTTCTTCACCCCCCCCCTTATCCCAGAAGCCTGAACTCAAAGGCACATGGGAGGGCCCAGCCAGTGGGAGAATGGCTCTCCTGGGCCCTTGGTCTGACCCAGCAGGGATGCCGTCACCACTTTGGGCTTTGGAGTTCACAGGATGAATTTCAAGTGCCACAGAAGTCTGAAATGTGTCGGCAGTGTTTGTAACACCCCCCCCCCTGGAGGCTCACAGGAACCTGGTGCTCCCCTTCCACCTCTCCCTCAAGTTGACTCCAAATTGTTACGTGTTTTGTTGAGTGTAGACAGGGAAAGGTTTCACCGCCCTGGGAAGAGGGGTGCATGACGCAGGGTACGCACAACCAAACAAAATACGAAGTCCAGGCTCAGGCCCTTTCTTCCAACGTTCTCTCCCTCACAGGCAGTCAAGAGACGGTGTTGAGTCGTTGTCTTTGTGGAGGAGCGGAAACGGCTGTTGCCCCTGCAGTCCAGGTAGGGGAGATGAGCAGGGGACCGCCTGCGTTCCCCCTCCTTTCTGGCTTCTAAGGCGGGGGTTTCAAATATATTGCCCGCCGGCCAGATCTCGCCCCTGCAGGCTTCCAGTCCGGCCGGAGAGCTACTGACTCTGTGCTGCTTCCTGTTTCTAACATCACAGCTCCCTTGGGCCAGTCTTTTCTGTTTTCTGCTGCAGAGGAGAGAAAGAAAGCCTCCTCTCGATTGGCTGAGGGCTCCTCCCCCTCTCCTCCTCTGGGGAGGGAGGGGAGGGAAAGAGCCAGGTAGAGGGGGGGTGGAAATGGCGTCTCATGGGACTTTTAAGGAGACCAGCAATGTTTTATTCCCGGTATAAGCTTTGTGGAAGCATACGTTTTCTTCGAGGTATGAGAGGGAGAGAGAGTGTCCTGTGTTTAAGATTGAAAATGTTTTATTCCAGGTATGCAAGGGCGTAGACTTTCCAACTTCCCGGGGGGGCTGGGGCTGGGCCAGAGGCATTGCTAAGTCATTAAAAGAACTGGGACCCAATGACATCATAGGGGAGGAGCCAGTGACATCACAGGCCATTGTCACTATCTGTGGAGGTGGAACTATGTGGCATTTAGTGAGGGGCTCCCCAGAAAATTAGGGCAGCCTGGGAACCCCCTAGCAATGCCCCTGAGCTGGGCTAACTCCAGGAACAGGTGCCTTCTTAGCACACTACTTAGAAACTGTTTTTCCACTCTGGGAACTGTCAGGCCCAACTGAGGGTTTCTGGGAGCTGGGGGTGGGGCTTAGCTTTCAGGAAGCAAGCCCTGAGTTTCCTCCCACCCCACCCAAAGTCTCAGAAAGCGGAGGGAAAAAACCCTCCCCTTTAAGCTGTGGAGTCTTGTGAGCAAAAATTCTACTTTGTGAACGACTGGCATTAAAGTTGTGAGCAGGTGATTTGGCTCCTGCATAAATTAATTTGCTCTGGAGCCATCCTTCCTGAACTAAGACAAAGATGTGTGAGTCGGAGGCTAAAAAACAGTGAGCTAGCTCACACTAACTCAACTTAGAGGGAACACTGGGTGGGGGATGGCGTGGGGGGTGGTGGCAAGGCTTGTGAGCCTGGTTGCCCAGGGGGCGGCTCAGTCACCCCTGGAAAATTTCAGGGATAGCCTCAGCCCCCGAGCCCCCTGAAGTTGACACCTATGCAGGTATGAGAGAGAGAGTCTATTTTGTTTAAGACCAAAAATGTTTTATTTCAGGTATAATCTTTTGTGGGCAAGCACACTTCTTCTCCAGAGAGGAGAGGAAAGGAGGGGAAGGGAAAGACCTAGAGCGAGAGCACGTTAAGGGGGAGGGAGTTCCATGGCACTTGGAGAGTTCCCCTTTCCATTTCTAACAGATGGGGGGGGACCACCTGAGTTCCCCTCCCTTTCTCAGGGGGCTTTTGCTCCCACAGTGGCTTCTGAGGTGTCCGAGCCAGAGAGGTTCTGAAGGCCACGCCCTTGACCCTCCGCCAAGCTCTCCATCCTCCACCCTCCCAGAATGCCCGTTTCCTGAGTGCAGTCTTGCCTGGCACGATCTCTGATGGGGAAGTCTGCTTTTTCTTTCAGTGTCCATTTTCCTTTGAGGAGGTGGCCGTGTATTTCACCGTGGCCGAGTGGACCCTGCTGGATCCGGGCCAAAGAGCACTCTACCAGGAAGTCATGTTGGAGAACTATGGGAGTGTGGCCTCTCTGGGTAAGGATCCTCCTTAGGTGCCAAAGGTGTGAATGGCTGCCATTGTGATGATGTGTGAATCAAAATATCAAAGAGCAGTATGTCATTATGTGGGACCTAG
>JAPDNY010000002.1:2620902-2924521 GCA_029375565.1 Gekko gecko | reverse complement strand
GTGTGTGGAAAGAGATTCAGGGTTAGCAGCCATCTTCAGCATCATCAAAGAATGCACACAGGGGAGAAACCTTTTGAATGCTCAGTGTGTGGAAAGAGATTCAGTCAGAGTGGCCATCTTCAGCAGCATCAGAGAACCCACACAGGGGAGAAACCTTTTCAATGCTCAGGGTGCGGAAAGGGATTCAGTCGGAGTGGTCATCTTCAGAATCACCAAAGAACCCACACAGGGGAGAAACCTTTTCAATGCTCAGAGTGTGGAAAGAGATTCAGGGTTAGCAGCCATCTTCAGCGTCATCAAAGAACCCACACAGGGGAGAAACCTTTTGAGTGCTCAGTGTGTGGAAAGGGATTCAGTGAGAGTGGCCATCTTCAGAATCACCAAAGAACCCACACAGGGGAGAAACCTTTTCAATGTTCAGAGTGTGGAAAGAGATTCGGTCGAAGTGGCCATCTTCAGAATCACCAAAGAACCCACACAGGGGAGAAACCTTTTCAATGCTCAGAGTGTGGAAAGAGATTCAGGGTTAGCAGCCATCTTCAGTGTCATCAAAGAACCCACACAGGGGAGAAACCTTTTGAGTGCTCAGTGTGTGGAAAGGGATTCAGTGAGAGTGGCCATCTTCAGAATCACCAAAGAACCCACACAGGGGAGAAACCTTTTGAATGCTCAGAGTGTGGAAAGAGATTCGGTCGAAGTGGCCATCTTCAGAATCACCAAAGAACCCACACAGGGGAGAAACCTTTTGAATGCTCAGAGTGTGGAAAGAGATTCAGTGACAGTGGCACTCTTCGGAAGCACCAAAGAACCCACACAGGGGAGAAACCTTTTGAATGCTCAGAGTGTGGAAAGAGATTCAGTGACAGTGGCACTCTTCGGAAGCACCAAAGAACCCACACAGGGGAGAAACCTTTTGAATGCACAGAGTGTGGAAAGAGATTCAGTCAGAGTGGCCATCTTCAGTGTCATCAAAGAACGCACACAGGGGAGAAACCTTTTGAATACTCCGTGTGTGGAAAGAGAGTCAGTGAGAGTGGCCATCTTCAACTCCACCAAAGAACCCGCACAGGGGAGAAACCTTTTTAATAGCGACTAGGCTGGGTGTTGGCAGACTCAGACTTGGGAGGTGCCCCAAAAGAGGCTTCCATGGCATGCCGAGGTGACCCTAATGAAGGAGTCAACCCCCCTCCCCCTCAGCTCACTGACGTTTTGTCATCCTATCAGCCTTCCTTACCACAGCGCAGCTATCGTCCTGGTGGGCCTAACAACAGCAAGAGGAGCAGGTGATGGCACAGGCCCCGAAATAGGCAAGGAAGTGTCCTCAGCGGACAGAGGCTGAGGCTGGAGGTGGCATGGGAAGCCATGGTGGAGATGGGACCCCAGAAGACGCCAGCCCTGGCTATAGGGCGTGACCCTTTCGTTGGAGAGGCACTAGTTGGGCTACGTACAAGGTGATGCACATGGGAGCCAAAAATCCTAAGTATAAATACACGTTGATGGGGTCCGAACTGGCAGAGACTGACCAAGAGAGAGATATGGGAGTCGTAGTGGATAACTCAATGAAAATGTCTAGACAGTGTACAACTGCAATAAAGAAGGCCAATGCTATGCTGGGGATTATTAGGAAGGGAATTGAAAACAAATCAGCCAGTATCATAATGCCCCTGTATAAATCAATGGTGCAACCTCATTTGGAATACTGTGTACAGTTCTGGTCACCACATCATAAAGAGGATATTATAGTTTTGGAAAAAGTGCAGAAAAGGGCAACTAGAATGATCAAAGGGTTGGAACACTTTCCCCATGAGGAAAGGTTGATGGGCTTGGGGCTCTTTAGCTTGGAGAAACGATGGCTGAGGGGTGACATGATTGAGATTCATAGGATTATCTATGGGATAGAGCAGGTCGAGAAAGAGGTACTTTTCTCCCTTTCTCACTCTACAAAAACTCGTGGGCACTCCATGAAATTACTGAGTGGTCGGGTTAGAACAGATGAAAGGAAGTACTTCTTCACCCAAAGAGTGATTAACACATGGAATTCACTGCCACAGGAGGTGGTGGCAGCTACAAGAATGGACAGTTTCAAGAGGGAATAAGATAAACATATGGGGCAGAAGTCCATCAGTAGCTATTAGCCACAGGGTACAGATGGGAACTCTCAGTCTGGGGCAGGTGATGCACTCTATTCTTGGTGCTGGAGGGGGCAGCAGTGGGAGGGCTTCTAGTGTCCTGGCCCCACTGCTGGACCTCCTGATGGCCCCTGGTATTTTTGGCCACTGTGTGACAGAGTGTTGGACAGGATGGGCCATTGGCCTGATCCAACATTGGCTTCTCTTATGTTCTTACGTTGGCCTGCTGGTGCTCTCTGGGTGTGGTAGAGAAAGCAGAAGTGTGTCCCCTCTTCTGGGCTCTGGGGGGGTTTAGGAATGAAGTTTAAGAACCACACTGGACGCAGATCTTCAGGAAACTGTCTCTCCCAAAACGGGCTCTGCAGCGTTTTATTATCTCTTCTTTCCCCCCTTTTTCTCCCCCCTTGCAGCATACATGAGATCATAAGCATAGTAGAATAGCAGGATGTCTTTTTGCCGACAGCAGCTCGCCCTCCCATCTCCCTCAGGCCATACCACCTGATACAAGTACCTATGAGAACCATCCTCTTATCTCTCTGTGAAGACGGTTAACTTCTGGGCATGCCTCCAGAAGGCCCATCACCACAGGGGGCAGAGCGGCCCAGCCGGGCACGCCCCATGTTGAAAACGGGGAGAGCCTGAGGGCGGATTCCCAGGGACCCTTCTGCTCCATCCCCAGACTTGGCCATGAAGGACAGGGGCAGGAGCCAATAGAAGGGCAGAGGAAGGGCGGTACAGAAAGGAGAGGAGGGAAACTCCAACAGCAGCCCGGGATTTACAGCCAGCAGCGGAGACCCCAAATGGCAGCCCATTGGTTGATGGGGAAGAGGACACGGGTGAGAGAAGACCCCGCCCCTCCTCAGTCTGTGGCCAAGGAGGCTCCTCGGGGACACCGGGTGCCACGGTGGGTAGGTCAGGCGTGACACGCAGAATGTGTGAAGAGAGACTCAGTGAGAGTTGGACTCTTCGGCTGCATCGAGGAACCTACAGGAGGAGAAACGAGGTAACTGCTGAACGTGTAAAAGGAGCCTTTCTCCTATTTCACACCAGACAGATGACCATAGACCATACAAAGCTTGGAATAGATGTAATTTTTGCTGGAGAATTATATGCAGGATGATACTGTCAGACGCCCTATGATGGCATGTATGCGAGACGTAGGACACACTATAGATATTGACGACTGGAACAAAATGTGGAAATCAGTGAGATCCCTTAAATCTACGTGTCAGGTATCCCTGCCATAAGGCTGATGGGGGGGAGATGAGACGGTAATTGATGTATCTGTGTTTCTCTTTGGAATGTGGGGAGGTGATGAGGTTGCCTGGGCGACTGGGCTATATCTCACCTCTCAGGCCGAAATGGCCTTGGAGCTAGGCTGTTCGTCTCCTTTCGCTTTCCTAAAGACAACAGCTAAGCTTGAGAACTTTTAGGTGGTGGGAAAATAGTTATTTAGTGCTTTACAGTTTTCCCGCGTGCGGGCTGGCCATCTATTGGTGGATGGGTGGTGGCTCCTTTCCCCCCTTAGAGTATATCCCCAATGCTTCATGTATTCAAGTTATTCTTAACTATGCCTCTGTTCTAGTGACCTAGTATTGCAGTCTAATAAATACTATCCTTGTTTCAATGAATAAGGCCTGGTGTTTGACTGACTAACTGAGGACTCTGACAGTTTGTTAAGAATCACTTTTAGTCGGGACTGGTCAGAAACCCGTTGCACCCAAAATGAGCGACGGTGAAGATGACACTCTCCCGATCAAAGATCCACCAGAGGACCAGAAACCGGAGGACAAGAAACCTCCTGTGACGATGGTGCCAAGCACCACAGCAGTCGTGCCCTTGGAAGTCCCGGGTACCTATGTGCCGGCGACGTGGGGCTTGGAATATGACTTAGGGGGGCCCTACGGGGACCCTTATGGAGCGGCGTATGGCGGGGTGACTACCCGACCCAAGCAGTGACGGGACTGGGTGAAGCCGCTCGCTGAGACGCATGAGACGTGGTTCTTCACCCTGCGAGTGTCAGTGAGAGAGAGCCGGATCGAGAGATCGGTTCACCGGCTGAGCACGACTGAAGGGGCGGAAGACCTGCACAGGGAGTCGAGAGACGTGGAAGGACCCGTGGTGAGTCGGAGATGGAGTGGCGACCCGAGCCAAGATCGCCTCTTCCGCTTGCTGGATGAGTCCCTCTCTCGCATACCCAAGATGATCTCAGACAGCATCCGAGAGGAAATGGACAGGAGGCAGAGAGAGGCGCCTCCCGATCAGCAACCCCCCGATCAAAGGATCGTGCCGGTGGGGCCGCCTGGGGGTGTCCCTGGGCAACCGGGGGCACCCCTGGACCAACCAGCGGGGCCCCCACTGCAGGGGCTGCCGGCGCCGCGACCGCAACTACCCTGGGGGTTCCTCCCACCGAAACCGGCCAAACTCCTTGACGCGGACTTTGATGGGACCCCGGAGAAGTTCTCTTTCTTCCTAGTGAGAGCCGAAAAGTTCATCGAGAACTGGGGACACCTGTTCCAGAGCGAGGACCGCATGGTGGACGCGATAGCATCGCACCTGAAGGAGGCGGCGGCAGACTGGTATGTAGCCCTGCACCAAGCAGATGGGCGGGAGTTGCGGGAAATTGACGCCTTTATGTGGGCCATGAAGGAGCAGTTCGAGGATGTCAACGCGAACAAGACTGCCCGAGCTTTCTTACGTGCTTTCAAGCAAGGCTCCAAATCCGTGAGGGAGTATACCGCGGAGTTCCGGAGGCAAGCCGCGAAAGTCCGGGGATGGCCTGACGGAGTCCTGGCAGAACAATACCACCTGGGGCTCAACTCAGATATCCGCCGTACCGTGATGCGTGGACACGATCCGGAGACGTTGATGGGCTGGATGCAGGAGGCGATAGCCACGGAAACCCGCCTGAAAACTATCCGCCTGGATGACGCGGCAGCGTTGGGGAAGGGAGGCCCATCGGGACCAACCCCGGCACCCAGGGGGAAGACCCAACCGACGACTCCCTGACCCAAAGATGGCACAAGGGAGATCCAGATGAAGCAAGGGCTATGTCTGAAGTGTGGCGAAGCGGGCCACTTCGCAGCCAGCTGCCCCAGATCAACCACCCCCCCGGAGGGGCGAAAGGGGGCAAGAAGAAATTCAACACATCCATACCCAAGCCGGTGGCGAAACCGAGAGGGGCTAGAGCTCTGCAAATCAACCCGCTGAGCGAAACCTCCAACTCGTCGGAGGAAGAAACTACGAAGGCGGGAAATGAGAAGGACCTGTTGTAAATAGCGCTGAACAGCAGGTCCCGGACTCGCAAGCGCTGAACCCGGTGAGCAGATCCTCCTCTCTCTTCTTTCTTACTGTGACTCTAATGGACCCGGGTCTACAGACCTATGTGAGAGTGCGAGCTCTCATTGACTCTGGGTGTGGGAAAGACATCATTAGCCCCTCGCTAGTGACTGGGCTAGGGGCGAAGGTAGTCAAATTGGCCGAACCCCTAGTGTTTACCCAAATGGACGGCTCAACGATGAAAGAGCCGTGTAAATACGAGACTGTGCCATTACGCCTGGGGATTGGGGACCACTGGGAGATGAGACCTTTTGTTGTTACCCCGGCTGCCCGTTTCCCTCTGGTCCTGGGGAGTGCCTGGTTCTTTGACCACGACCCACACATTTTGTGGGAAGGGGGGAAAGTCAATTTCATCTCAGCAAAATGTAGGGACCACGTTTGGCGAGGGGACTGGGGATCCCTACGACTGGGAAGCGACCCTGTGCTGGTGGGGGTGGCGGAAGCGGAGCTGGAGGCGATCCCGCAAGAATACCGAGACCTAGCGGCGGTCTTTGGGGAGGATGAGGCGGACGAGTTACCCCCCCACCGGAACTCAGACTGTGCTATTGAAATACTGCCAAACCAGAAGCTACCTAAGGGCAAATTGTATTCCATGAGCCCGGCTGAGAAAGTGGAACTGAGAAAAGTCATAGACAAAAACTTGGAGAGGGGGTTTATCCGACCCGCCTCTTCCCCGTTTGCCGCACCCATTTTATTCCGGAAAAAGAAAGACGGGGGGTTGCGGCTATGCACGGACTATCGTGGGTTTAACACTGTTTCAGCCACCAATGCATACCCCTTGCCTCTCATCAAAGACCTCCTTGCTGCGGTTGCTGGGGGGAAGATTTTTTCTAAACTGGATCTCACGGATGCCTACTTTCGGGTACGCATCAGAGAAGGAGATGAATTCAAAACTGCATTTAACACTCCCCTGGGGCAGTTTGAATACTTAGTTATGCCCTTCGGGCTACAGGGGGCGCCAGGAGTGTTCATGAACCTGATTAATGAAGTGTTGCACAAGTATTTGTTCAAGGGGGTCCTTGTTTACCTTGATGACATACTTCTGTATTCCCCCGACCACCGTTCACACGTGAAACTGGTGAGGGAGGTACTTCAAACGTTACACAAGCACAAACTCATCGCTAAACTATCCAAATGTGAATTTCATAAATCAGAAATCGCCTTTTTAGGCTACCACATCTCACAAAAGGGAATTGAGATGGACCCTGACAAGGTTAAAGATGTGGTGGGGTGGGAACCCCCCAAGATGAGGAGACAGCTCCAAGCATTGGGGGAAAGCCGACAGGAGATGAAAAGTCTCTGGTTCGGGATGGCTCATCTCAAAGAGATGAAGGGGTAGCTATTACTTTTGTACAAGGAAATGGATTACAATTGTCCACTGAGACTGTGGCTAATGATAGGAACTGCCTGGCAAGGTCTCGAGGCAGCAAGAGGAAGGCTGTGGGCTTAACAAACATGGGAAACTATAAGTGTTTATACACAAATGCTAGAAGTCTCCGAGGTAAAATCGGGGAGTTGGAATGCTTGGTGTTGGGGGGGGGAATAGACATTGTGGGTATTTCAGAAACTTGGTGGGATGAGGAAAATCAGTGGGATACGGTGGTTCCTGGTTATAAATTATATCAGAAGGATAGGGGGGAAAGGGTTGGAGGTGGGGTGGCTCTGTATGTCAGAGAGGGTATACCGTCCAGTAAGATTGAGAGGGTAAGAGAATTGGATTCACTTCTGGAAATGCTATGGGTTGAAATAGTGGGTCCAAAGGAGGCTTAACAGTGGGAGTTTGTTATCGCCCACCAGATCAAAAGATAGAGGAGGATTATAAAATGATGAATGAATTAAAGATAGCGGCTAGACGAAATAACTGTGTTGTAATAGGCGACTTTAACTACCCACACATTGATTGGGTCAATATGAGTTCTAGTCGGGAAAAAGAGATTGCGTTCTTAGACACTCTCAATGACTGTGCTGTGGAACAGATGGTCACAGATCCTACCAGGGGAGAGGCGATCCTGGATTTGGTCCTAAGTAACACCCAAGACCTGGTGAGAGATGTAAAAGTGATTGCACCACTTGGGAACAGTGACCATAATGTCATTGAGTTTAACATTTGTACAGATAGGGAGTTGCCCAAAAAGACTGACGCAACCACTTTTAACTTTAAAAGGGGTAACTTCTCTGGTATGAGGGGACATGTGAGGAAGAAATTGAAAGGAAGAGTGGAGAAGGTCAAAACCATTGGGGAAGCTTGGAGACTATTTAAAAAGACAATCCTAGAAGCTCAGAAAAAATATATACCGCAGGTTAGGAAAGGTACAAATAGGTATAGAAAAAAGCCTGCATGGTTAACAAATAAAGTAATGGAAGCTGTAAAAGGTAAGAAGGATTCCTTTAAGCGGTGGAAAGCTAGTCTTAGTGAGGTTGATAAAAGGGAACACAGACTATGGCAAATAAAATGCAAGTCTGTGATCAGGCAAGCAAAAAGGGAATATGAGGAGCATATCACAAAAAACATAAAGACCAACAATAAAACTTTCTTCAAATACATTAGAAGTAGGAAGCCAGCCAGGGAGGCAGTGGGGCCCTTGGATGACCAAGGGGTAAAAGGAGTAGTGAAGGATGATAGGGAAATGGCTGAGAAGCTGAATGCATTTTTTGCCTCTGTCTTCACTGTGGAAGAGGAGAAGTGTTTGCCCACTCCAGAAGCACCGATTTCGGGAGGGGGTTTGAAAGACCTGAATCAGATTGCGGTGACAAGAGAGGAAGTCCTCCGACTGATGGACAATTTAAAAACTAATAAATCACCAGGCCCGGATGGCATTCATCCGAGAGTTCTGAAAGAACTCAAATGTGAACTTGTGGATCTCCTGACAAAAATATGTAATCTTTCTTTAAAATCTGCCTCCATTCCTGAGGACTGGAAGGTAGCTAATGTCACTCCCATCTTTAAAAAGGGCTCCAGGGAGATCCAGGAAATTACAGGCCAGTCAGTCTGACATCGATACCGGGTAAGTTGGTGGAAACTGTTATTAAGGAAAGAATTAGTAGGCACATTGATAAACAAAAACTATTGAGGCAGACTCAGCATGGGTTCTGTAAGGGAAGATCTTGTCTCACTAACCTGTTAGTGTTTTTTGAGGGAGTGAACAAAGATGTGGACAAGGGGGACCCAATAGATATTATTTACCTTGACTTCCGGAAAGCTTTTGATACAGTTCCTCATCAAAGGCTCCTAAGTAAGCTCAATAGTCATGGGATAAAAGGACAAGTCCTCTTGTGGATCAAAAACTGGCTTATAAATAGGAAACAGAGAGTGAGTATAAATGGGAAACTTTCTCAGTGGAGGGTGGTAAGCAGTGGGGTACCACAGGGATCAGTACTCGGTCCGATGCTTTTTAACTTGTTTATTAACGATTTGGAATTGGGAGTAAGCAGTGATGTGGCTAAATTTGCAGATGACACAAAGTTGTTCAGGGTGGTGAAAACCAGGGAGGATTGTGAGGCACTCCAAAGGGATCTGTTGAGGATGGGTGAGTGGGCGTCAACGTGGCAAATGGGGTTCAATGTGGCCAAGTGCAAAGTGATGCACATTGGAGCCAAAAATCCTAAATATAAATACACGTTGATGGGGTCTGATCTGGCAGAGACGGACCAAGAGAGAGATCTTGGAGTCGTAGTGGATAACTCACTGAAAATGTCTACACAATGTGTAGCTGCAATAAAAGAAGGCCAACGCTATGCTGGGGATTATTAGGAAGGGAATTGATAACAAATCAGCCAGTATCATCATGCCCCTGTATAAATCATTGGTGCGACCTCATTTGGAATACTGTGTACAGTTCTGGTCACCACATCTCAAAAAGGATATTATAGCATTGGAAAAAGTGCAGAGAAGGGCAACTAGAATGATAAAAGGGTTGGAACACCTTCCCTATGAAGAAAGGTTAAAATGCTTGGGGCTCTTTAGCTTGGAGAAACGACGGCTGAGAGGTGACATGATCGAGGTTTATAAGATTATGAATGGGATTGAGCAGGTTGAGAAAGAAGTACTTTTCTCCCTTTCTCACAATACAAGAACTCGTGGGCACTCTATGAAATTGCTGAGCAGTCGGGTTAGAACAGATAAAAGGAAATACTTCTTCACCCAAAGAGTGATTAACATATGGAATTCACTGCCACAGGAGGTCGTGGCAGCTGCAAGCATGGACAGTTTCAAGAGGAAATTAGATAAACATATGGAGCAGAAGTCCACCAGTGGCTATTAGCCACAGGGTATAGATGGGAACTCTCAGTCTGGGGCAGGTGATGCACTCTATTCTTGGTGCTGGAGGGGGCAGCAGTGGGAGGGCTTCTGGTGCCTTGGTCCCACTGCTGGACCTCCTGATGGCACCTGGTATATTTTGGCCGCTGTGTGACAGAGTGTTGGACTGGATGGGCCATTGGCCTGATTCAACATTGGCTTCTCTTATGTTCTTATGATTCGCCAACTTTTACAGATCATTCCTTTCGAACTTTGCTAAGGTAGCCCTTCCCCTTACTGACCTACTAAAAACTAAGGGGAAAGCCCCTGACTGCACCCGGCCGGGTGCACGCCTAAACTGGACCCGATAGTGCCAGCTTGCATTCGAACGCCTGAAGGCTCTCTTTACCTCGGAGCCCGTGCTGGCTCATCCCAATGAACTCAAAAAATTCATTGTTCAAGTCGACGCCTCGGACGTCGCCATGGGGGGGGCAATCCTCCAAGAGGGGGAGGGTGGCAAACTTCACCCCCTTGCATATGTCTCTAAAAAGTTCAATGACACTGAGCGGAATTGGTCGGTGTGGGAAAAAGAAGCAGGGTCGATCCGATTAGCGCTGGCAACATGGCGACATTGGCTGGAGGGGGCTCGAGTACTATTCGAGGTGTGGACTGATCACAAAAATTTAGAACTCCTCCACTCGCCCCGCTCACTGAACGCCAAACAATTGCGATGGGCTGATTTCTTCTCTAAGTTTAATTTCACCCTGCACCATTTCCCAGGGAAGGCTAACTCGCTGGCCGACGCTTTGTACCGCCTCCCGCAACACGATAGCAAACGGGAGAAGGTCCGAGACTCAGTCTTCACCCCCTCCCAACTGGGAGGGGCGGTCACCATACGCAAGCAAGCGCTGAAAACCCCCCCTACATCACCCCCTTCCCACTGGGAGTCAAAATTCGCATCTGCTATGTCTCAAGCGGACAGGGAAACGCTTGAAGGGGAGGGGTGGTGGTGAAAGATGCACACGACTGTTGGCGAAAAGATGGGAAACTGTTTGTGCCACTGTCATTCCGGGGGGAGGTGATGGGTTGGGCTCACGGCTCCAATCTGGCGGGGCACACAGGCTTTGTGAAATCGCTGCAGCTCCTACAACGGCAATTCTGGTGGCCGGGACTAAGGAAAGATTTGTCGTTGTTTACACATGCCTGCCAGGTGTGCCTCATGAGCAAGCCCCGGCCGGGGAAACCCCCTGGCTCGCTGCAGCCTCTCCCTACTCCAACTCGCCCTTGGGAGGTGATCTCCATGGACTTTATTACTGATTTGCCACTGAGTGGTGGAAAGACTGTTATTTGGGTTGTGGTCGATATATTTTCTAAACAGGCTCATTTCATCCAGTTTGCTTCCATCCCCTCTGCAAAGAAACTGGCTACAGCGTTTTTGCAACACGTGGTGAGACTCCACACTTTGCTGAGTAAGGTGATCTCAGACAGGGGGGTGCAATTTGTATCCACATTCTGGGGGAGTTGATGTCTCTACTAGGGGTGGAGAGGGGGGTCAGCAGTGCGTACCACCCAGAGACCGATGGTCAAACCGAAAGGGTCAACCAAACCCTTGAACAATACCTCAGGTGTTTCACGAACTTTCAACAAGATGATTGGCATTCCCTGTTGCCGCTGGCTGAGTTTTGCTACAACAATACGCATCACTCCTCCACGGGGATGTCTCCTTTCATGGCGGTGCACGGATACGAGGCTCTGCCCCTTCCTTTTTTGAGTTCTCCCGACCTCCCGCCGGGAGATGCAGGTGACTGGTGTAAACGCTTACAGTCTGCGTGGCCTTTGCTGGTGAAAACACTGGAAGGGGCTAAAGCTGCGTATAAGGTCCAAGCTGATAAGAAACATGACCTTTCTTGGACTCCAAAGTGTGGAGACTTTGTTTATCTATCCACACAGAACCTGAGGGGCTTGCAGCCAAGCCGCAAACTCGGTTGGAAATACGTGGGACCTTTTAAAATTGTACGTGTAGTAAATAATGTGACTGTTGAACTTGACTTGCCTAAATCACTGAAATCTATTCATCCTGTATTTCATGTAAGGCTGCTATGACGTGTGCCTGCAGAGAATGTCTGGAGACCCCAGCGCCCTGCCCCACCTCCGCTGATGGTGGGGGGAGAGCCGCATTATGAAGTTTCACAAATCCTGGACTCAAAGATTTCACGCAACTGGCTGTATTATCTCATCGACTGGGCAGACTTTGGGCCGGAACAGAGGGAATGGGTTAGGGCGGAACATGTTCTTGCCCCGAAATTGGTCCACGCGTTCCATAAATTGTATCCTCTGAAGCCGGGGGGGTAGATCTGTTATCAGGAGGGCAGAATGTCAGGTATCCCTGCCATAAGGCTGATGGGGGGGGAGATGAGACGGTAATTGATGTATCTGTGTTTCTCTTTGGAATGTGGGGAGGTGATGAGGTTGCCTGGGCGACCAGGCTATATCTCACCTCTCAGGCCGAAATGGCCTTGGAGCTAGGCTGTTCGTCTCCTTTCGCTTTCCTAAAGACAACAGCTAAGCTTGAGAACTTTTAGGTGGTGGGAAAATAGTTATTTAGTGCTTTATAGTTTTCCCGTGCGCGGGCTGGCCATCTATTGGTGGATGGGTGGGGGCTCCTTTCCCCCCTTAGAGTATATCCCCAATGCTTCATGTATTCAAGTTATTCTTAACAATGCCTCTGTTCTAGTGACCTAGTATTGCAGTCTAATAAATACTATCCTTGTTTCAATGAATAAGGCCTGGTGTTTGGCTGACTAACTGAGGACTCTGACACTACGTCTATCAAGGAGAATTTATATAAAATGTTTCATAGGTGGTATTTGGACCCCTGATAGAATTGCTAAATGTACTGCCACGGTTTCAAAAAATTGTTGGAAACGTAAGACTAGTATTGGAACCTTTTTTCATATGTGGTGGAAATGCGATAAAATCCAAAAATTTTGGAGATCTGTACATAAGATAATACTAGAAATCTTGAAAAAAAAACTGTGTAAAGATTAGTTGCTGTAGATTTTCTGGGTTGTGTGGCCGTGGTCTTGGCATCGTGGAACCTGATGTTTCGCCAGTAGCTGTGACTGGCATCCTCAGAGGTATAACACAGAAAGATGGAGTACGCTCTGTGAAACTCCCCTATAGCTGGTTCCGATGAGGTTCTTGAAACACTCTGGCCTTGGGGGTTCAGGAAGGCTGAGAATACAGTCACACAAAGGAGGGCCTTTTTAGTGTTTGCCCTCCTCTGTGAAACTTGCTACTTCAGGTTATCTTCCAGTCTAACTCTGACATCTTTAGAACTGGCAAAAACAGTTCGTTTCCCAAATCCCATGAAGGGGTAGACAAGTTGAGGGTAACAGATATCTACAGCCTCTCTGCTACTGGTGTAAACCTAGTGTAACCACCGATGGCAAACCTAGACAGCATAGTAAAAAGTAGAAACATCACCCTGCCAACAAAAGTCCGCATGGTCAAAGCGATGATATTCCCAGTAGTCATGTACGGCTGCGAGAGCTGGACCATAAGGAAGGCCGAGCGCCGAAGAATAGATTCTTTTGAATTATGGTGCTGGAGAAGTGTCAGAATGCCTAACTTAGTCAGCCAAAACCATGCCTTGTAGTTCAAACAAGAATACCGTTTTATTGATAAGCTGCAATAGAAAGGTTACTGGAGCAGATACATTGTTCAGAATAACTTGGTTACACAAAGCAGGCGGTTATACAGGGAAGGGGGTTAATGGGGACCCCCCTTCTACCAATCAGGGAATAACATGCGAATGGGAATCGAAAGTTACTACGCTAATGAAGTTCCCACTGCCCCCATTAGACTCAGCAAAGCTGCAGCTTTGAAAGCGATAGGAAAGCTCGCAGCTTGACTCCTCAAGGTAAGAACATCCAGTCAACCAGAGATAGGGGTTGCCAGAGCCACATTCCATTCTCACACAACAGGCATAAATCAACACCCCTACGATCCCAACCTCCCGCCCGTCACGCCACCATGGCGCCCATAGCCATCCTCCCCTCCCCTCCATCCATCATGGCAGGGCTACCTGACATGCAGCCCCCTCGAAAACAAATCTACCCCTTTGGCTTGTGGGGGTACAGCTTGTGAAAAGCACGGACAAGCCGGGGGGCCAGAACATTTTCCGCCCGTACCCATTCCCTCTGTTCCGGCCCAAAGTCAATCCACTCTACTAGATAAAACAAGCGATTGCGAGAGATCTTAGAGTCCAAGATTTGCGACACTTCGTAGTGCGGTTCCCCCCACCAACAGCGGAGGCGGGGTGGGTCGTTGCGGTCTCCATTTGTTCTCAGGCGCCTGGCGTAGAAGCCTTACATGAAAAACAGGATGAACAGACTTTAGAGATTTAGGCAAGTCAAGTTCTACAGTCACATTGTTAATAACTCTCACAATCTTAAAAGGTCCAACAAATTTCCAACCAAGCTTACGACTCGGTTGAATGTTACGCAAGTGCTGTGTGGATAAATAAGCAAACTCTCCACACTTAGGAACCCAAGATAAATTGCGTTTCTTGTCCGCTTGGGTTTTATAGGCATTCTTAGCCTCCTCCAGAGTCTTGGCTAACGATGACCACGCCATTTGCAATTGTTTGCACCAGTCTCCAGCATCTCCCGCCGGGAGGTCGGGAGAACTCAAAAATGGCAAAGGCGGGGCGTCATATCCATGCACTGCCTTGAATGGGGACATCCCCGTCGATGAGTGCTGAGTATTATTGTAACAGAACTCAGCTAAAGGCAAGAGAGAGTGCCAATTGTCCTGTTGAAAGTTTGTGAAACACCTTAAATATTGTTCCAGAGTTTGGTTCACACGTTCAGTCTGCCCATCGGACTCTGGATGGTATGCACTGCTGACCCCCTCTCCACCCCAAGCAGTGACATTAATTCACTCCAGAAACGTGAAACAAACTGAACCCCCCTATCCGAGACCACTTTCGCAGGCAAAGTGTGGAGCCTCACAACGTGTTGCAGGAATGCTGAGGCTAGTTTTTTAGCAGAGGGGACTGAGGCAAACGGAACGAAATGAGCCTGCTTAGTGAACAGATCCACTATCACCCAGATGACCGTATGCCCTCCGCTAGGGGGTAAGTCTGTAATAAAGTCCATAGAGATCACTTCCCATGGACGAGCTGGCGTGGGGAGGGGTTGCAGTGCTCCTGGGGGTTTACCGGGTCTGGGTTTACTCATCAAGCACGTTTGGCAAGCCGACGTGAATAATGAAATGTCTTTTCGTAGCCCGGGCCACCAAAATTGTCTTTGCAGGAGCTGGAGCGATTTCACAAACCCCGTGTGCCCAGCCAGTTTCGATCCGTGCGCCCAGCCCATCACCTCCCCCCTCAGGGAACGGGGGACAAACAGTTTATTATTTTTAGTCCAGGAGCCATGCGCATCTTGAGAGACTCCCTCCTCCCCCTTCACCTCCTCCCTATCAGCGTCAGACATAGCTGTAGAGAATTTCGTCACCCAGTCGTCGGTAGGAGGGGTTGGGGACGGGGGGGAACTTTTGGTTTGTTTCCGGGTGGTGACTGCCCCTCCCAACTGGGAAGGCGTGAAAACCGAATCGTGAATCTCCTCCCTCTTGCTGTCGTGTTGAGGGAGGCGTGACAGTGCATCGGCCAGCGAGTTAGATGTCCCCGGGAAGTGGTGCAGTGTAAAATTGAACTTGGAGAAGAAATCAGCCCAGCGCAGCTGTTTGGCGTTCAAGGAGCGGGGGGAGCGGAGAAGCTCGAGGTTTTTGTGATCAGTCCAGACCTCGAACGGAACTCGCGCCCCCTCAAGCCAATGGCGCCAGGTAGCCAACGCTAAGCGGATCGATCCCGCTTCTTTTTCCCACACCGACCAATTCCGTTCAGTATCGTTAAATTTTCTGGAAACATAGGCAAGGGGGTGCAGTTTACCATCCTCTCCCTCTTGGAGGATCGCCCCTCCCATAGCAACGTCAGAAGCGTCTACTTGTACAATGAATTTTTTAAGTTCGTTCGGGTGAGCTAGTACAGGCTCCGATGTAAAAAGGGCTTTCAGTTTGTCAAATGCCCTTTGGCATTCTGGGGACCAATCTAGTTTGGCCCCGGGTCGAGTGTGTTCGGGTGACTTCCCTTTCGTTTTCAACAGGTCAGTCAGGGGGAGAGCCACCTTAGCAAAGTTCGACAAGAACGATCTATAAAAGTTCGCGAATCCGAGGAACCCTTGGAGCTGCCTCCGTGTTTTGGGTGGCTCCCACCCCACCACATCTTTTATTTTGTCGGGGTCCATCTCAATTCCCTTTTGGGATATGCGGTAGCCCAAAAACGGGATCTCCGTTTTGTGAAACTCACACTTGGATAGCTTAGCAAAGAGTTTATGCTTGTGCAACGTTTGTAAGACTTCCCGCACCAGTTTCACGTGAGATTTCAGGTCAGGGGAATACAAAAGGATATCATCAAGGTAAACAAGGACCCCTTTGAACAAATACTTATGGAGCACCTCATTAATCAAATTCATGAAGACCCCCGGTGCTCCCTGGAGCCCGAACGGCATGACTAGGTATTCAAACTGGCCCAGGGGGGTGTTGAACGCCGTTTTAAATTCGTCCCCCTCTCTAATCCGGACCCTGAAGTAGGCATCTCGGAGATCTAGCTTCGAGAAAATTTTCCCCCCAGCCACCGCAGCCAACAAGTCTCTTATTAGGGGCATGGGGTAAGCGTTTGTGTTGGAGACTGCATTCAAGCCACGATAGTCGGTGCACAGCCGCAACCCCCGTCCTTCTTTTTCCGGAAAAGTACAGGAGCTGCAAACGGGGAGGATGCTGGCCGTATAAACCCTCTGCTCAGGTTTTTGTCAATGAATTTTCTCAACTCCACCTTCTCCGAGGGGCTCATAGAATACAACTTCCCTTTGGGCAGTTTCTGGTTCGGTAAAATCTCAATCGCACAGTCTGAGTTTCTATGGGGGGGCAATTCGTCGGCTTCCTCCTCCCCAAAGACAGAAGCCAGGTCGTGATACTCTGGAGGGATACCTTCCAGTTCTGCTTCCGCCACCCCCACCGTCACTAGGAGCTGCCCCCCCATCATGGGTCCCCACTCGTTCTTCCATAGGTGGGACCGGCATTTTCCAGAGATGAAGTTCACTTTTCCCTCCCCCCATAAAACATGTGGGTCGTGGTCGAAGAACCACGCGCTCCCGAGCACCAGGGGAAAGCGGGCGGATGGGGTAACGACAAAGGGCCTCTCTTCCCAGTGCTGCCCAATCCCCACCCTCAAGGGTACAGTCTCATATTTACAGGGTTCTTTCATGGTGGAGCCATCCATCTGGGTAAAAATCAAGGGGTCGTTTAGCTTAGTAACTTTCGCCCCTAGTCCCGTGACTAGTGTGGGGTTGATGAGGTCTCTCCCACACCCAGAGTCAATGAGAGCTCGTACTCTCACATGGGTCAATAGACCCGGGTCCACTAAAGTCACCGTGAGAAAGAAAAGAGAGGGGGGTTTGCTCACCGGGATTTGCGCCTGGGAGTCTGGGACCTGCTGTTCAGCGCTGTTCACAGCAGGTCCGTCTCGTTTCCCTGCGGCGCGGTCTCGCCATCCGATGAGTCCGATGCCTCGCTGAGCGGCTTGGCTTGCAGGGCTTTCGCCCCTCTTGGCTTCGCCACCGGTTTTGGCGTGGATGTGTCAAACTTTTTCTTGACTCCCTTGGGCGCTCCAGTCGATGCAGGGGAGCTTGGGCAGTTCGCGGCGAAGTGGCCCCCTTCTCCGCATTTGAGGCATAACCCTTGCTTCATTCGGAGTTCCCTGGTGCCATCTTTCGGTTTTGGGTTCGGGGTAGGGGTTTCCCCTCGCTGTCGGCGCGGGGCCCCTGTTGATCATCGCTGCTGCATCGTCTAATTTGATGGTTTTCAGGCGGTTCTCCATCGTGATGGCGGCTTGTATCCACCCAGAGAGCGTGTCTGGGTCTTGGGTCTTGGTGACTTCTCGGCGAATCTCCGCGTTGAGTCCCCACTTGTAATACTCCACGAGGGTCCCATCTTGCACCCCTCGGATTTTGGCCGCACATCTACGGAACTCCGCCGTGTAGTCCCTCACCGACTTGGTACCTTGTTTGAGGGCCCGGATCGTTGCCTTCGCCGCCTTACTGGAGTTCACGTCCTCGAACTGCTCCTTCATGGCCCACATAAAAGAATCGATCTCTCTCAGCTCACGCCCATCAGCCTGATGGAGTCCCATGTACCAGTCGGCAGCCGCTCCTTTCAGGTGGGCTGCTATGACATCGACCATGCGGTCTTCGCGCTGGAAAAGGTGGCCCCAAGTTTCGATAAATCTTTCGGCTCTCACGAGGAAGAACGGAAACTTTTCTGGGTCTCCATCAAAATCTGCGTCTAAGAGTTCTGCAGGCTTCGGCGGCAAGAATCCCCATGGACGAGGGGGTGGCTGCCCCGGTGGTCCCTGCGGCCCCGGTCCCGCTGGTTGCGCTGGCGGGCCGGCTGGCACGTTCTGCTGGTCTTGGTCCGGCGCCGGGGGTTGATCCGGGGGAGCTTGGTCTGGTGGTTCGTCTCGCCTTTGTCGCTCTCGCTCTTCCCGGATGCCCTCAGCGATCATCTGTGGGATGCGGGTGAGGGATTCATCTAGGAAGCGCATCAGGCGGTCTTGGCTCGGTTCCCCACTCCACCTCCGCCTCACCACGGCACCTTCCAGGCTCTCGGAGTCTCGGCCAGTATCTTCCCTGGCCCCAGTCGTGATCAGTCTGCGGACCGATCTTTCGGGGTGACTTCCCCCCACCGATGCCCGGGGGGTTCCAAACCACGTTTCATGGGTTTCGGCCAAGGGTTTCGCCCAGTCTCGTCTACGTCTGACTCGAGTGGTCACCCCTCCATAGGCGGCCCCATATGGATCCCCATAGGGCCCCCCGAAGTCGTACTCCGGACCCCATTGTCCCGGCACATGCGTGTCAGGGGTCTCTCTGGGTACATCCTTCCCGGGGGGTTTCTTGTCCTTTTCCTTTTTTTCTTCAATCGGGAGAGTGTCTTCTTCACCGCTGCTCATTTTGGAGTCGCGGGTTTTTGACCAGTCCCGAAAGTTGATGATGATTCTGAACAAACTGTCAGAATGCCTAACTTAGTCAGCCAAACACCATGCCTTACTGTTCAAACAAGAATAGCGTTTTATTGATAAGCTGCAATAGAAAGGTTACTGGAGCAGATACATTGTTCAGAATAACTTGGTTACACAAAGCAGGCGGTTATACAGGGAAGGGGGTGAATGGGGACCCCCCCTTCTACCAATCAGGGAATAACATGCGAATGGGAATCGAAAGTTACTACGCTAAAGAAGTTCCCACCGCCCCCATTAGACTCAGCAAAGCTGCAGCTTTGAAAGCGATAGGAAAGCTCGCAGCTTGACCCCTCAAGGTCAGAACATCCAGTCTACCAGAGATAGGGGTTGCCAGAGCCACATTCCATTCTCACACAACAGGCATAAATCAACACCCCTACGATCCCAACCTCCCGCCCGTCACACCACCATGGCGCCCATAGCCATCCTCCCCTCCCCTCCATCCATCATGGCAGGGCTACCTGACAAGAAGACTCTTGAGAGTACCCTGGACTGCAGGACTCTTGAAAGTCCCCTGGACTGCAAGAAGATCAGTCAATCCTAAAGGAAATCAACCCTGACTGTTCCCTGGAAGGCCAGTTATTGAAGCTGAAGCTCAAATACTTTGGCCGCCCAATGAGAAGGGAGCACTCCCTGGAGAAGACCCTGATGATGCTGGGGAAGACTGAAGGTCAAAGAAGAAGGGGACAGCAAAGGATGAGAGTGTTATCGAGGCAACAGACATGAAATTAAGCAAACTCCAGAGCACGACGGAAGACAGGAGGGCCTGGGCGTGATGTGGTCCGTGGGGTCACGAAGAGTCGGACTGTGCGACTGAACAGCAACAAAAAAGCCCTGGGCCAAGACTTACACCCGTCTCTTCCTCCTCAGAGGCCTCCCCCTCCCTTGAATTCCTCCATTGCGATTGTGCCTTTATGGCGGAAAGGAAGAAAACTCTCTTTTCCTACTTTATTCTGGAGTGGCGTCTGCATTAGGGTTGCACTGAACAGTGCTGGACAGGGGGTTAGTGTGTGTGTGGAAACGGGCATCTGAAGAGACACTCCCCGCCCCCGGAAGCTGGAAACCCTGGATTGTTTCTTTATGAATCGGAGAAAACAGAACTCAGCTAAGGAAGAGTCCCTGCTGATGAAAGACGTTATTGTTTGTATCGGTTAAATCGGACTTTGTGTTTTCTGAGCTTTGGGAGTTCTTTGTGGGCGCTTTGGACTGAGCAGGTTGAAAATTTAGAGATTAGTATTTAGGGGAGATCGCCCAATTGGTCTGTGTGCTTGTTGTAGCAACTAACTTGATTATGTATTTTATATTATTATATGCATCCTGTGTGTAACCTCGCCATATGACTATTAATAATAATAATAATAATAATGTGCTTTGTGGGGGGTTTAAGAAGTCGGGCTTCAGTAGATGTGTTAAAGGTTAGTGTGGCACGTTGTTTTTCAATCGTGTATAGAATTCTAAAAGAAAAACAAACATCCTCTTCCAATGCCCTTGAGACTCGCACCTGGGGCCATGACTGATCCCCATGAACGCACTTGACCCAGTTGACCCCCATTCACATTGTGGATCAGTTTAGTTCAAGAGCCAGAGTGCTGGGTTACGGCGGGGTGGATCTGGGTTCATCTTCCCAGTGGACCTGGAAGCTCTTTGGGTGCTCTTTAGCCAGTCACATTTTCAAGCTAACATACGTTACAAGATAGTTGTAGGGATTATAGCCCTTTTTTGGGGGGAGGGCTATTTGAAGAGTAGCAGGTCCACTACCCCACGTCAGGGCCCAGAGGGAGCATGTCTGCACCTCAGCATTCTTGAGCCAAATCTCAGCCTCTCTTCCTTCCTTTCCCGATCTCCCCTACTCCTTCTTCCTGCCCCTTCCCCTCAGCCGGGTGCTCGGACAGAGCTCTTGCCTACCGTGCTTCAGGCCTGTCAAAAGGACGCCTACATTGGTAAAGTGGTCACCAGCCCCTCTCGTCCCTTTGGGGTTTCCCTTAAGTATTGACCCTGAGGACAGACTGAGCCCATGTACGGAGAGGCTAAGCTTGTGAACATCCTCCAGGAGCCAAACAGAGACGTTTAACTTTCCCCAAGAACCAAGGAGGCATATCTCAGATAGCTTGGTTTGCAATATAGAAAAAGGATATTAAACCTGTTATTTTCTTCTTGTGTATCTCCTGAGCATATGAAGGTTTGCAGTGGTCAGCGATGTATCTCCATTCGCTTTGATTTTCCTTTCATGTGCCTGTCTGTGTCTCTCCTCCACACACACACACCCAAGAAGTCTCTCTTCATAGCCATGTGACTAAAGGCCTCTTTACACAGTCACAGGGGACCCAAGAGCCCGTTTGGAGTACTGGTTAAGTGCACAGACTCTAATCTGGGAGAATCGGGTTCGAGTCCCCATTCCTCCACATGCAGCTGCTGGCGTGACCTTGGGCAAGCCATAGTTCCCTCAAGAGCTGTTCTCTCAAGGGCAGTTTCTGTCAAGAGCTCTCTCAGCCCCACCTACCTCACAGGGTGTCTGTTGTGGGGAGGTGAAGGGAAAGGAGTTTATAAGCCACTCTGAGATGCCAAGGGAAAGGCGGGGTATGTTGTATGTTTTGGGAATGTTGTCGGTATGTAGGGCTGTCTTTCAGCTGTGCTCCTGCAGAGTGCAGGGGGTTGGACTAGATGACCTGCAAGATCCCTTCCAACTCTAACATTCTGTGATTCTAAATCCAATTCTTCTTCTTCTGACCTGAACCCAGAAGGACCTGGAAATGACTAGACAGCAAGGAAAGGCCCCCATCCCACCCAAGCTGGGAGTGGTGTTGAATTCTGGGAAAGCCCGGGGCCAGAGATCCATTCTCAGATCACTGCAAGTTCAGGTATACATTGCTGACACTTCCCGCAATTCTGCTACCATGAGGCCGATGTGTTACTAGTCAGTTCTACCCTGCAGAAAGAGAATCGGGCACCCAGAGAGAAAAAGACCAGATGCCCTTCACACGTATAGCTCACCACCATCTCAAAATCATACACTGCCTGGCCTGAAATAGCAGATGCCGGAACTCCGAGGCAAGGACCCTGGGAAAACTCCTGGCAAGTGACGCCAGAGAGAGAGGCTGGCATGCTGCAAACAGTCCTTCCCCATTCTAAAAGTCATGCCTATTTTACACCGATGGATTTCTTTTTTTTTTTAAATACTCTTTTATTACATTTCCTCATCAATACATTCCATTTCCATTATACAACATACTTATACACTAGAGTCTTATACATCTCTTACTTTATCTAACCACTTATACACCCTTAACCATCTTTCAGTGTGTACCTTTTCATATTTATTTTGTAACATCAAGCTCAGATCATCTAATTGTGCTAACTCAAGCAATTTCGTTATAAGTTCTTCTCTTGAGGGTATTCTATCTATCTTCCAATTCTTTGCCAACAATAAGCGAGCGGCTGTTATTATATATGTTAACAAATACACTTCCTGTTGGTTATATCCATTCGGTATCATGTTTAACAGAAATATTTCGGGTCTCAGTGCTACATTTTTCTCCAATATCTCTTCAATCATTCTCCACACCATTCTCCAATAATTTTGTATCTTATCACATTTCCACCACAGGTGGTAAAAGGTCCCAACATTAGCTTTACACTTCCAACATTGACTAGAATAACCAGGGTAACATCTGGCTAATTTATCCGGGGACCAATACCACCTATGAAACATTTTGTATATATTTTCTTTATACGTAATAGCTCTCATGTATTTAACTGATTTCCAAATCTTATTCCACTGATCAATTTCTACATTTTCACCGAGATCTTTCATCCAAGATACCATAGTTGTTTTAATTATCTCATCCTGCTCGTATTCATCTAACAGAAAACCATATAATTTCTGTATTAGCTTATCGTTTGACGAAAGCCAAATCTTATCTAGATTGTTTTGATCTTCAAACCCTTTTACTGCATCTTTTTGAAACCTATCACGCAACATTGCTTGTTCCCACCAAGTTAAATTATTTTCCCTTGCTAATTTTTCCTCGGATTTCAATTTATTATTTTTACTTAACAGTGTTTGATAGCTTTCCTTCTTATTCATAGTTAACAATGATGGCGCTATAAATGCTTCGAGAGGAGAGACCCATCTTGGAGTTTGCCTATACCACCTTTCTTTTATATTAGACCATATTTTATTTAGTGCACCCCTTAACATATGTCTACCAAAATTCGAATGTACTCTATCTTTACCGTACCAAATATATGCGTGCCATCCCATATACAAATCATGTCCTTCTAATTTTAATAACCTATCATTATCTAATGTCAGCCATTCTTTTATCCAGACCAGGGCGGCCGCTTGGTAGTATATATACCAATTGGGTACATTCATTCCACCCCTTTCTTTTTTATCTTGCAGAACTTTCCATTTTATTCTAGCTCTTTTATGCAACCATATAAATTGTCTTGTGATTTTACTTAAGTCTTCAAAATATTTCTGGTTTTTCAAAATCGGGATACTCTGTGCTAAAAATAGAAATCTGGGCAAGATATTCATTTTAACCAATGCAATTCTACCCATAAACGAAAGAGGTATCTTCTTCCATTTCTGCAAATCTTTTCTAATTTCCTCCAATAACACATTATAATTATCTTCTATCAATGAACTACATTTGTTTGTAAAATTAATTCCCAAATACTTTACTTTCTTTACTATTTCCATCGGATTAATTTCTTGTATCTTCTGTAACAAATTTTGCGAACAGTTTTTCGGCAATATTTTAGATTTTTTATAATTTATCTTAAGTCCCGCCACCACTCCATATTTTTTAATAGTCTCCATCAAATATATAATTGATACCTCCGGGTCCTCCATTATAAATACAAGGTCATCCGCAAACGCCAACAACTTGTACTCTTCCCCTCTTATTTTTAAACCATGAATTAGTGAATTTCCCTAATTGCATTATTTAGGGATTCCAGTGCAAAGATAAACAACAACGGCGAAAGCGGGCAACCCTGCCTAGAACCTTTCTGGATTTCTATATTATTCGTTGTATCTCCGTTAACAATTACTTTTGCGAAATTAACCTTATATATAGCATTGACCATAGTAAAAAATTGTTGTCCACAGTCGGCATTATTCAATTTTTCCAATAAAAAATTCCAAGACAAATTATCAAACGCCTTTTCTGCGTCAAGGAACATTAACATTAGCTCTTTCTCTGAATGTTCCTCATAATACTCTAACACGTCCATTATTATCCTCAAATTATTTTTCAATTGTCTTCTAGGTAAAAACCCCATCTGATCTTGATGTATAGTTTGTGATAACACTTTTTTTAACCTATCTGCCAAGATACCTACATATATTTTATAATCCGCATTTAATAGGGATATAGGTCTATAATTCTTAATATCATCTTGTTCTGAATTGGGTTTAGGGATCAGTGTAATTAGTGCATGGTTCCATGATTCTGGACTTTTCCCCTGATTGCCTACTCGCTGGATTACCTCTTTAAATGGGATACAAATTTGCTCTTCAAACGTTTGATAGAATTCCGCTGGGATACCATCCGGACCTGGTGTTTTCTTTTTTTTCTGTCTTTTAATCGCCTCTGATAGTTCACACATTGTTATTGGGTCATTTAAAATTTTTCTTTGTTGCATATTGAATTTACTCCCATTATCTTCCAGATATTTTGTAATTAACTCCCTCTCTTGTTCTTCCCGTTGATACAAATTTTTGTAAAACTTTTCCACTATGCCTTTCAAATCCTGAATATTACTTTTAATTTCACCTTTATCATCTTTTAACCGCAAAATCATACATTTTTCCCTTTCTTTTCTCACTTTATATGCCAGCCACCTATTGGGCTTATTTACATTCTCAAAATAATACTGTCTAGTAAACTCTAATTTTTTTTTATTTCATAGTTTAACATTAAATTCAACTTGTGATGTAACAGTGTTAGTTTATTTTTTGCTATTTTCATGTCTCTTCCTTTCTTCATATTACTTTCTTGTACACTAATTTGTTTAATAGTTTGCTCATATTTAAATCTTCCCATCTTGGCTTTCCATATACTTTGACTAGTAAAAGTGCCTCTTATATAAGCTTTGAAAGTATCCCAAACTATTTCCAATGGTGTTTCCGTATTACAATTTATCTGATACACCGATGGATTTCTCAGGAACAACAGCACCCTGTTCGGATGGTGCCTCTTTCATCCCCGGCACCGACAGGTAGCATAACCCTTACGCCTGACACCATCTCTACATCCTGAACACAGAGGGTCACAAAAGCACCAATGACCATATTTGAACTCAGAAGGACTATCCAGGTCCACTCAAGGTTTTGATCTCCATCTGGACAAACCGTCCACCATTTGTCTTTTTTTAAAAAAACTATCTATTATTGGATATGTTTCACATATTTAAAATTCCATCTTATAAATGTCACATACCTTTTTCTTTTCTCCCTTCCCCCCAATACAAGGCTTCCCGCAATGCTCTTACCCCCTTATAAACTCTATTATCTAATTACCATTAACAAAATATGTCACTTCCATTATCAAATTACGGTAACATTTTAACATTCTTATCATTCTTTTTCTTGTTTTCTCCTTAATAACTGTCAAAACAAATCAATCTGTTTTTAACATCCCAGTTTTTCTCAAGATAGTCTTTGAAATCTTTCCATTCTTCAAAAAATGCTTCATCTTCTTCATTATTAAGTTTTCTTGTCAATTTGTCCATTTCTGCCATAAAAAGCATCTTCTTAATCCATTCCCATGTTTCAGGTATCTTTTCTTGTTTCCAGAATTGTGCATAAGTCATTCTAGCTGTTATGACCAAGTACCATAACAATGTTCTCTTGGTTACATTTAACTCTTCCAATTTAAGACCTAACAACAAGATTTGTGGATCCTTCTTAAAAGTACATTTCAGAATTTTCTGTATTTCATTATGAATCTCTGACCAATAACTCATGGCTTTATCACAAGTCCACCACATATGGTAAAATGAGCCTTCTTTCTTTCTACATTTCCAACATTTGCTAGACATACTCTCATTTATATTAGCAATTTTCTTTGGGGTCATATATCATCTATACATCATTTTATAACAATTCTCTTTGACATTAACACAAGTTGAGATTTTCATTGACTTTTTCCACAAACATTCCCATGATGCCATAATTATTTCACTATTTACATTTACAGCCCATTTTATCATTTGTTCTTTTACGGTTTCATCCTCTGTATACCACTTCAATAAAACCTTATATATTTTTGAGATCATTTTTTTCTCCCTTTTCCACCCATATAGTTTCAATTTCATTATTCTTTGCCCTAAAGCCATATTTTCACTTATCAGTTTTAAACAAATCATAAATCTGTCTATAATTCAACCAATCATAATCAAATTCCACATAATCTCTATCTCTCATAACAAAGCTTTTCCCTTCAGATTTTAAAAGATTTCTATAAGGTAATCAATCTAATCCTTCATGTCTCGAATATGGTTTAATCACTTCTGCCGGTACTATCCAAAGTGGTTGTTCTTCATAAAAGAATTTTTTATATCTCGTCCAGGTCTCGAACAGTGATCGCCTAATAAAGTGATGTTTAAAAAATTTGTCGATTTTTGATTTTTCATACCACAAATACGCATGCCATCCAAACTTGTTATCATGACCTTCTAACGCCAACAGCTTCATATTTTCAAGATTAATCCATTGTCCTATCCATGTTAAACAGACAGCATCGTAATAAAGTCTGAGATTTGGTAGTTGAAGTCCTCCTCTTTCCTTAGCGTCACATAAAATTTTCATTTTAATTCTTGGTTTCCTTCCTGCCCACACAAATTTTGATAATTCTTTCTGCCATCCATCCAATATCTTACTTTGTCGTAGTATTGGGATAGTCTGAAACAAAAACATTAACCGAGGCAAAATGTTCATTTTAACTGTTGCAATCCTTCCCATTAGTGATAAATTCAAGGTGTCCCATTTTTTCATATCTTGTTGAATCTTATACCAAATTTTGTCATAATTATTTTTAAATAAATCTATATTTTTCATAGTCAATTCAATCCCTAAATACTTTGTCTTTGTGACCACTTCACACTGGATTTTCTCCTGAAGTTCCATTTGCTTCTGTTTCGTCATATTTTTACACATCACCTTTGTTTTGCTTTTATTAACATAAAAACCAGCCAAATCTCAGAAATCTTTAATTTTTTGCATCAGTCGTGGTATATTCTCTATTGGGTCTTGAATCATAAACATTACATCATCCGCAAAAGCTCTATATTTATATGTAAAGCCTCTCATTGTCAATCCTTTAATGTTCTTGTCCTCTTTTATTTTCCCCAATAATACTTCCAATGTCCAAATAAACAATAGTGGAGATAGGGGGCAGCCTTGTCTCGTCCCTTTTCGCACTTTAAAATATTCCGTTTTCTCTTTATTTACGTTCAATGCCGCTTTTTGGTCTGAGTAAATTGCAGTAATCATGTTTAAAAAAGATTGACCTATTTCCATTTTCTCTATCACTTGCAGCATAAAGTCCCAGTTCAAATTATCAAAAGCTTTTTCCGCATCCAGGAAGAGGAATCCAACTTCCTTTTCAGGATGTTTGTCACAATATTCAATTGCATCTATCACCACTCTTAAATTGTCTCTGATTTGCCTGTTCGGTAAAAAGCCAGCTTGTTCTTCTGCTATAACATCTTTCAAATAATTTTTCAGCCTTTCAGAAATTACTTTAGCAAACAATTTGTAATCATTATTCAGGAGGGATATTGGTCTGTAGTTCTTCACATTAGTTAGGTCCAAACCTTCTTTGGGTATAAGTGAAATATTTGCTTCTTTCCATGACTCTGGAATCCGTTTTGTCTCTCTTATTTCGTTTGACAAAAGTACAAAAATTGGGGTTAGCTCATCCTTTAATTTTTTATAAAATTTTGCAGTAAATCCATCTGGACCTGGAGCCTTCCCCAATTTTGCTTCTTCTATCGCACTAACGATTTCTTCATTTTTAATTGGACCATTAAGCACTTCTTTCATTTGTTGTCCCAATGTTGATACTTCAATATTCTCCAAATATTTCTTAAGTTTCTGTGAATCAATACATTTCTTTTGAAACAATTTGGCATAAAAATTGAAAAAGACTCTCTTTAAACCATTCAAGTCCACAATATCCTTTCCATCTTCTATTATCTTATTTATAAAATTTCTTTCACGTCTATTTTTCAGTTGCCATGCTAAGAACTTTCCAGGTTTATTAGCACCCTCAAACGATTTCTGTTGCAGCTTCTTTAAATTCCAATACAATTCTCGATTTGACAGCACATTTAACTGGTCCTGTAGCATATGAATTTCTTTTATAATCTTTTTTCTTCCCTGGCTTTTTCTTTAACTCTTTTTCTTTCTGTCAGATCTTTTCCTGTAAATCATTTTGTTGTTGCAATCTTTGCTTTCTATCTTTAGTGTTTAATGAAATAAGCAGTCCCCTCATGACCGCTTTATATGCGTCCCACACAATTTGTAATTCCGTACCTTTGTTCAAATTTGTTTCAAAAAAGTTCTGTGTTTCCCTACGCAATGTCTCATTAACTATTTTTCTCTCCAATAAGTCCTAATTAATTTTCCAATATAATTGTTTAGGTTTTTCTCTCGACATCCAAAGTAAAGGGCTGTGATCAGAATTATTTTTTGTTAGGATTTCAATTTTTTGAGTCTTCGATGCCAACTCCTCCGACATCCAAATCATATCAATCCTGGAAAAAGAGTTATGTCTATTGGAGTAAAAAGTAAAGTCTTTTGCTGTAGGATTCCATTTTCTCCAAACATCTTCAAGTTTCTCTTGTTTCATCAATTTAAAGAAAATTTTTGGTAATTTCCCAGCCGCATCTCCAGCTTTTTTTGAACATCTATCCAATAAGTTGTTCACTGTACCATTAAAATTTCCTGCAAAAATAACCTGATCATAAGTTAATTGTTCCATCTCTTTTGTCAAATCTTTTAAAAAAATATCTTTAGCTCCATTGGGTGCATACAAATTCACAATCAAAGTCTTTTTCCTGTGCATCGTTATTTCTACTCCAATATACCTCCCATCATTATCCACGAAAATTTGCTTGGTTTCCAATTCTTTTTAATATAGATCACTGTTCCTTTATTCTTTTTAGTCGCTAGTGAAAAAATTCTTCTCCCAATTTCTTATTTATCACATATTTATAGTCCTGTTTTCTGATATGAGTTTCCTGCAAACAAATTATATTGCTCTTTTGTTTTTCCAGCCAATGATTTACTAATTTTCTTTTGTTAGGTGAATTAAGTCCGTTTACATTCCAAGATAGCAATTTGTATTCCATAGTGTCTTAATTTATATATCCAAAAACTCTTCAAAATTATTTTCTTTGAACCTATACAGGTCTCCTTCTGATTCGATCGTAAATCTCACTGAATTGTATGTAAATGACAATCCTTGAGGTATTTCCCATCTGAATCTAATTCCCATTGCCTTTAATTTGTCGACCAATTTTTTATATTTTTTTCTGTCTTGCAACATCACCCTTGGGATTTCTCTTAAAATTATTATCTTTTTGCCATCAATTTCCAACGGTTGTGCGAATTGCTTCTTGAAAATATCCTCTTTCATTTTTCTTGTCACAAACTGCACAATGACATCTCTGGGTAATTTTTTCCTCTGAGCATACGTTGAGTTTACTCCGTAAATTAAGTTGAAGTCTGAGTCTAGATCTCCTTGGTCCTCACCAATATATGCCGTCAGTGTTGTTATTACCAATGCACGTATATCTTGGTCTTCTGCCTCCTCAATTCCTCTTAGCCTCAGGTGGTTTTGCATAGCTCTGTACTCCATCATAGATTCCAAGCTTATATTCTCCTGGAGGGTATTTTTGATTTTTTGTTCTAGCTCCGTCGACTTAGCTGCTAAACCTTGGACTTCTTTTTTGACTTCTTCTGTATCTTTTTTGAACTCTGCCACTTCTGCTAGGACCAGTTCTTTCATGGCTGCCATATTCTTCTCTTGTACTTGCACTTGTACTTGTTCTATTTGCTCCAATTGCTTTTCCATTTGTTGTTTCATCTGTAATTCCATTTGTTTAGTCTGTAGTTCCATTTGTTTTCCAAGATTCTGCACTGCCTCCATCATCCTCTTCTCCATAGCCTCTATTGCTGCCTGCCATTCTTTTTTGTCCTTTGCTGCCATTCTAGGACTTGATGTAGAGGCGGCCCTTTGTCTTGGCCTCAAATCCATCTTGGAAGCTTTTAAATGTCACCAAATCTCTTTTCTTTTAAGTATTCCGTCAAATCGCCGCCTTTATATGTTTCTTCTCTTTAATTTTATAGTTCAAATTCAATTTTAAATAATTAGTCCTCCTCAAAATGGCGGGCGCAATTTCTCTATGGTTTTTTGGCAAGAGTGGGCTATTTTGTAACTTCCGGTTTAGTGTCTGTCCCCAAAATCCAACTTCCTGTGCAGCGCGCTAAATCTTCCTACTCGTTCCGGTTACTCAGTCTTTTCAAATGCCTCTCTTGCCCCAAACTCGTCTTTCTCAGCCGGAACTTATTTTTGGTAGCACAGATTCACATCAGTTTCGTTTTTACAGCTTGCCGTTAATCTCTAACTGACCACAGGAATGCAAAACAAAAGTTTCTTTTTACTATTTTCACGTTCTAGAAAGCTTCTTTCAGTTCCAAACAAAGCGGATTACATCAGAAAAGCTTTTGTACGCTTAGCCGCTTGATTCAAATTTCACTGTCTTCAGACCAGTAAGCAAAAGTTCTTTGTTACCTTAAAGTTCGATCTCGGGGTTTCGCATTGCTTCTTCTTAACTTAATGTTGACTTTGATGGTAAAGAGGTCGGTAGATGACGGGTTTATGCTGAATTGTCAGCCCGGCTAGCTCCTGTAGTGTTGTCTCGCAACTGCCCGCTTTGTGGGAGGGGATCAAAGCATAAACAGGCTTCCTCCGAAGCTTGCCCACGCCAATCTCAACTCCCGCTTGGACTTGGCTGCTTGCTTGCCACCCCCTGCCTGGGGAGTGCTGCGTTGGACCAAAAAGAGGCCCAAACTGTCAAAAGGAGCTACCGTCCATCCTGCACAGTTGGCAGAGTGCGTCAGCTCGCCATTTTAACTCCGACCGAGTCTGAGTCTTTGGGTTAGTTCCTGTAAACGTATCAATATCGCTGGTCTTTTGGATGTTAACACATCAGCGTAGCCCAGGTAGCATTTCTGGGTATGAATATGGGTCTCAGTCCCATTGTGTGTTTGTGCGCATGCACCACCACGCACTTCCATGTCCTGGGCCTCCTTTTCTCCGTGAAACGCAGACATTGTGTATCTCTCTCTGACCGCGGACCATTCCTCTCCAAAACTGGAGAAACTTCCTAACTGTATCGGGAGAACAGTTCCTGACTGTGAGAGTGGTTGAGCAGTGGAACAGTCTGCCTCGGGAGGTGGTGGATGCTCCTTCGCTGGATGTTTTCAAGCGGAGGCCGGACGACCATCTTTCGGGTGTGTTGTAGGGCTGTCTTTTGGCTATGCTCCCGCAGAGTGCTGTGATGTGTTCTAGTGTGCTTAAACATATCTTTTGTTTTTTCTTTTTTATATAAGAAATTTTTATTGGTTTCAGAAATAGAGAAAACATACAACGACTAACAAAAAGCATATACTCTTGTTTCCGCTTAGATTTAACACAGTATAGTGGAATCGTGTTCTTGTACACCTAACTCAGTTTTTATGCTTAATGTTAGAGCTATCGTTTTAATAACTTGTAGTCACTTTACCAGTCTTCCAAGATAATTTTCTGTCCATTTGCATAATCCAGACCAGTTTTTCTCGAAAGTTCCTTTTTTATCCTGTAATTGTCAAGTTAATTTGTCCATTTCTGCTGTTTCCAATCGTTTATAAATCATTTCTTCTTTTGCTGGAATTTCTTCTTTTCCCAATACTTGGCGTACAATATCCTAGCTGTCGTTAGAACATGTATGATCAGGTTTACATCTGGTTTTTTGTAATTCTGTGGTACAATATTAATAAAAACAACTCTGGTACAAATGGTATATGTGTGTTTAACATTTTTTGCAATATCTCATGTATCCATCCCTAATATTTTTAAACAACTTTACAGGTCCACCACATAATAAAAAGAGGAACCAGTACTTTGTTTACATTTCCAACATAAATTAGACATGTTTGGATACCATTTAGTTAGATTTTCAGGAGTCATATGCCATCTATAAAACATATATATTTTCTTTAAATGAAATAGCTTTAGTAAATTTCATATTAACTTTCCATATCGTAGACCATTGCTCTAGTTGTATGTTATGGCCTAAGTTTTGTGCCCACTTAATCATTGAGTCTTTTACAACTTCATCTTGCATTTTCATATCTAACAACAAGGTATAAAATCGCTTTATGTCTTTCCTTTGTGAACACATCGGAATTTTATCCATTTCCATAGGTGAATCATAAAATCCAGTAATTTTATTTTTTACATATCCAGAATCCAGCTGTGCCCTTTCCCACCAGTTCAAATGTATATCTCTCTTTTTAAGGTTATCTTGCTGTATTAACTTATTTTGGTTATCTAGCAAGTCTTCGTATCTCCATAATTACTCCTTTGTAAATGTCATGGGATTTATAAAGGCCTCTAATGGTGAGACTCATTTTCGCATTTTGATATAGCATGCCTTTTGAATCTCTTCCCATGTCTTTAACAATGCTGCTCTTATCATGTGTTGTTTAAAATAATTCATGATTGCAACTTTTCCCATACCAAACAAATGAATGCCATCCTAGTTTTAAATAATGCCCTTCTAGTTTTAATAGTCTTGGGTTCTCCAATGAAATCCATTCTTTCATCCACGTCAAGGCTGCTGCTTTGTAATACAGCTGCCAATCCTTAGCGCAAAGCCTCCTCTTTCCTTTGAATCTTGCAAGATCTTCAGTTTAATTCTGGATTTTTTCCCTTGCCAGATAAATTGTCTTATCAGTTTATCTAATTCTTTAAAGTATTGAGCCAGCTATGGCCGGGAGGGTGGGATAAAAGTTGTTGTTGTGATAAAAGTTGTTGTTGTTATTATTATTATTAAAGTGGTATTGTTTGGAATAAAAAATAAATCTTGGTAACATTCATTTCTAAAGTCTCAATATACAAAGGTGGAGCTCCTGCTGTTGTCACCCCTCTTGCTCTGCTCTCCCAAGAGTTAATTTCCCCCAATTAATTAGGAGATGGCCTATTGGGGTAACAAAAGGGCCCAGAGAGGTTTGCAGCCAGCTTCATGGACTTTGTAGCCACTGGCTGAAGCCAGAGATGCACACCAAGAAGTAGATCCTGGACCTGGTGATCCTGGAGCAGTTCCTGACTCTCCTGCCCCGGAAAATGCAGGGCTGGGTCAGAGGTTGTGGGTCGGAGACCAGTTCCCAGGGGGTGGCCCTGGCTGAAGAGGCAGGCAGAACAGGTGAAGGGATTCCCTCCAGGTATATTCAGTTCAAGCAACAATATTGGGCCTTATCTTAAAGTGTCCCTGAGAGATATTTGTCCAAGTGTTAATCATCCAAATGGATGTTTAACAGCCTCCTTCAGCAGCCTCTTGTACGAGGGAATTTCTGATCCTTCCAGATAACTCACCTGGTCTGCTGATAAAAGGGTGCAGAGTCTGGGAGTGGGGAAGCTGTTACCCAGATAGCTTTTTTCTTATTTAACTGGGGAAATTAGCATTATTAGAGATAGTATCACAGGTATCGACTCCCTTGTAATTTCCACCCACTCATAAGACTTGGATTCCAAACTTCTCACCATCCTGGTCGCCCTCTTCTGGACACGATCGAGCTTGTCAACATCCTTCCTAAAATGTTGTGCCCAAAAGTGGACACAGGACTCAGGTGAGGCCTGACCATAGCAGAATAGAGTGGAACTACCACCTCCCGTGATCTGGACACAGTGCTTCTTCTGTTAATGCATCCCAAGATTACGTTAGCTTTCTTCCCAGTCACATCGCACTGCAGGTTCATGTTTAGCTTGTGATCAACCAGAACACCTAGATCCCTTTCACATGTGCTGCTGTCAAGCCAAGTCCCTCCCATTCTATATCCGTGCCTATGATTCTTTGTGCCTAAGTGTTGGACTTTGCACTTATCTCTATTGAAATCCATTTTATTTGTCTCAGCCTACTGTTCCAGCCTATCTAGATCATTTTGAATCCTGACTCTGTCCTCTTCAGAATTAGCAATCCCACCCAGCTTTGTGTCATCTGCAAATTTGATAAGCATCCCCTCTATGTTTTCCTCCAAGTCATTTATAAAAACATTGAACAACACCAGGCCCAGGACCAAGCCCTGTGGAACTCCATTCGAGACTTCCCTCCACGTAATCCATCCAACGGTTGCACCATCCAGCCCACACTTAACCAGCTTATCTTGCAAGATATGTTAGCCTGAAAATGTGACTGACAAAAAGTCATCCCAAGAATTTCCAGGCCTACTGTGAACACGTGAACTAAGATCCACAGAGCCGTAACCCAACACTCTGGCTGTTCAACAACTGACCCACATCATGAATGAGGGCAAACGGGGGTATTTTCTATTTAGAACTTTGTATAAAACAAAAAAAAGACATACCACACTAACATCTGGCACATTTAATGAAGCCCAACTCAATAAAAATCTCACAAAGTACATAAAACACAAAGTACTCTCTGTGTCAAGATGAGAAGAAAAATGGTAGGCAGGTAATTTATATCTACTCAGGAAGGTGGGGTAGGGCTGAGTCATTGTCATGTAGGAGTTCCCCAGGCTGTGAAACATGCTAATGGAGGAGCTTTCCTGAGGAGGTTCTTTTGTATATGGATTGGCTGTTTCCTGAGGAGGTTCTTTTGCAAATGACATTTTATTAATTTTTTAAAAATTTAAATTTACAAAAATACAAACATAACACAACAAGAAAGAGACTTACTAAAACATTTAGATATACAAATGTTAAAAAAACATAAACATGTCTAGATGCAATATTCAATCTTAATTACAGGTTGTTTACTAATAAAAAGCATATTCTTTATACTTTCTAGGTAATATAAAAGTGTTAGGTTGATGTGTTGAAATGTAATCAAAGAAAATGTACCATTTTTCCAAAAAATTGTTTTTAAGAGCAGGGGTATCTTGCGATATAATTTGCATTGCAATTTTGTCTGATACAATCAAATCCCATACCTTCGTTCTCCATTGAGATATCGTAGGTATTCTTTTCAATTTCCAAGTTGTAGCTATTAAATATTTAGCAGCCATTAACAATATTGAAACGAGTTCCTCTGATTGTTTTGACAACTTGAGATTAGGCCAGAAGTGTAATAGAAGGGATGCAGGAGTATTTGGTATTTTCTGCGTAGTTATCAAATTGATCTCGTTGAGTACTTTACTCCAAAATGAATTAATTCTAGGACAGGCCCACCAGCAATGCACTAAACTTCCTATTTCACTGCAACCTTTCCAACATATAGGAGTGGATTTAAATTTACTTTTGAAGAGGCGGTTCGGTGTAAGATACCACCTTGAATAAATTTTAAAATGTTGTAATTTCAAGTTCAGTAATCTACTGTTGAATATACAAGAGGACCAGATTTGACACCATTGTTTCTCAGTATATATCAGCCCACAGTCTCTATGCCAAGCTGATTGTATCGTAGAGAGCTTTGACCAGATTTTTTCATTTAATAAATGATAAATTATTGTTGTTAGTCCTTTAGTTTCCTGGCCTTGTTTTTTCAAAAATCCTTCAAAAGGGGTCAAATCTCTATCAATTTCTGACTTATCTCTAAGATTCACCAACACATGATGTAACTGAAAAAAGGTCAACCACTTAAGAGGTACACCGCATTTTCGTTCTATTTGTTTCTGGGTACCAATTTTACCATTAAAAAGAAAATCACATATCCTGAAGAAACCCTTAATTCGGATATCAGTCAAAAAATTATTATCCAATCCCGTCTCAAACCAAGGTTGCCCAAATAAAGATGTTATAGGGGATACCCCTGGGGCCAAGGTGTTTCTGAATTTAGACCATAATTGTAGAGTATGTTTTAGAAATGGGTTGGTTAGCTTTGAAAGTGTTTGAATACTTAAATTATTCCAAATGACATCATGAAGATAATTAGGTGCGAGTTCCATTTGTTCAATGAAAAGCCATGGTTTGGTTTGAGAATGTAAAGAATAGTAATGTATAATACGTAGTTGGGAAGCACAATAATATTTCTCTAAATCAGGCAATCCTATGCCTCCAAGTCGAGAGGGTTTGGTTAATGTAGTATAATTAATTCTAGGTTTTTTACCATTCCGTATAAAGTCAGATAACATCTTTTTCCAGTGGTGGATATCTTTAGTTGGTATAGGAACAGGTAAGTTCTGAAATAAATATAAAAATTTAGGGAAAAAATTGATTTAAAAATGGTAACTTTTTCTAAAAGGTTTAAATGGAGTTTCTTCCAGTTAGCCACTGTCTCTTTAAACTGCTTCATAAGTAGATTATAGTTGATTTTGTATAGTTCAGTTAGTTTTAATGGAAATAAAATTCCTAAATGTTTCCAACTGTTTGTAACCCATTTAAAGTTAAACTTTGATTTTAAGTACTCCTTTTGTTGAGAAGATAAATAAATCGGGTAGATTTCAGATTTCTTATAATTGACTGCAAATCCGGAGATTGTGCCAAAATTATGTATATGCGTCAGTAATGTTTTTAGGGAGTTTTCAGTCTGTGTAAGATAAAATATTGCGTCATCTGCATAGAGATCGACTTTAAAATTTTCGGAATCAATTTGGACTCCATGGATTAGCGGATCAGATCTAACAGCATGAGCTAAGGGTTCGATAGAGAGAGCAAATAAGAAAGGAGAAAGGGGGCAACCCTGTCTAGTTCCGCGATTTAATTGAATGTCATCAGAACGATAATGATTTACACATATCTGTGCCTTTGGATTATGGTATAGGGCTTGTATTGTGTTTCTAAAAATAGGTCCAAAGTTCATTGCTTCCAGAGGAGGTTCTTTTGCATATGGATTGTTTCCTGAGGTTTCCTGAGGAGGCTCTTTTGCATGTGGAATGGCTGCTGAATGAGCGGTAATGAGCCGTAACTCTTCCTTCCCTGAGCTTTGTTTTCTCTGATTAGTAAAGAAACACTTAATCTAGGGCTTCCAACTGCCTGGAGGGGGGGAAGTGTGCTGTCCCTTTAACAGAGGCATTACGGGATGTTATTCCCGTTTGCACACACACTAAGCTTCTGGGAAAGAGGAAAGGGTATTTTTTTCCCCTTCAGGCCTGCTAACCAATCCTAATGCAGATACCTCTCCAAAATACAGTAGGGAGAGGGAAAGATAATTTTCTTTGTTTCCGCCACAAAGGCACAATCTCAGTAGAGGAATTCGGGGGGGGGACTCTGAAGAGGAAGGGGGGCATAGTCCAGGTCATTTCCAGCTCACGCCAAGGGTGTGGGGGGGTGTTCACAGCAGGAGGAAGAAATCTTACTTCTCCCTCCCGGGGTGGGGCGGGCAACTGCGATTGGGGAATTCGTGCCCCAAAAGGTTCACCTGCCAACTCTATCAATTCAGGTCCATTTCCACAATACTGGATGTTGGGAGGGAGGGGTGTGGTCCGACCCCTCAGAACTTATTGAGCTGTTGGGTTAGGGGACACAACCTTTTTCCTTTCAACCCAAATTAATCCTACTGCCAGGATGCTTTGGGCTTCAGAGTGGTGAGACTGGGGAGAGACTGGGGTTGAGAAATGCCTCTCTAGAATTGCTTGTCAGAGAAAAATGTTTGTGAATTAAGGATGCCGGCTGGTCACATGAGGTTTACGCCAACGGAAGAGAGGCTGTAGATATCATAAGAACATAAGCGAAGCCACGGTTGGACCAGGCCGATGGCCCATCCAGTCCAACACTGTGTCACACAGTGGCCAAAAATACCAGGTGCCATCAGGAGATCCAACAGTGGGGCCAGAACACTAGAAGCCCTCCACTGTTGACCCCCCCAAGCACCAAGAAGACAGAGCATCCCTTGCCCCAGACTCCCTATCTATACTTTGTGGCTAAGAGCCACTGATGGACCTCTGCTCCATATGTTTATCCAATTCCCTCTTGAAGCCGCCCATGCTTGTAGCTGCCACCACCTTTTGTGGCAGTGAATTCCATGTGTTCATCACTCTTTGGGTGAAGGACTTCCTTTTATCTGTTCTAACCTGACTGCTCAGCAATTTCATGAGTTTCATGAGCCCACGAGTTCTTGTGTTGTGAGAAAGGGAGAAAAGGACCAAGATGGTGAGAGGGTTGGAATCCAAGTCTTATGAGGATGGTGAGAGGGTTGGAATCCAAGTCTTATGAGGAAAGGCTGACAGAGTTGGGTATGTTCAGCCTGGGAAAGGCTTAGAGGGGACATGATTGCAGTCTTCAAGTACTTGAAGGGCTGTCACATAGAAGATGGAGCAGATCTATTCTCTCTTGCTCCAGATTGCAAGACTAGATCTAATGGGTGGAAATTACAAGGGAGTCGTTACCGGCTAAATGTCAGGAGAAACTTCCTAACTGTAAGGGTGGTTGAGCAGTGGAACGGACTGCATCGGGAGGTGGTGGATGGCTCCTTCCCTGGACGTTTTCAAGTGGAGACTGGACGACCATTTTTCAGGTATATTGTAGGTATGTAGGGCTATCTTTTGGCTATGCTCCTGCAGAGTGCAGGGGATTGGACTAGATGACCTGCAAGGTCCCTTCCAACTCTAACATTCTATGAATTTATGACTTCTTTTGCGACCTGCTCTATCCCATGCATAATCTTATCAGTTACCTTCAAGTTGTCTATTCCTTCGTAGGACTTGGGAAAGGAACTGTTTTTGCCAGTTCTGAAGATGTCAGAGTTGGATTCCCAGATAACCTGAAGTAGCGAGTTTCACGGAGAAGGGCAAAGACTAAGAAGGCGCTCTTTTGTGTGACTGTGTTCTCAGCCTTTCTGAACCTCCAAGGTCAGGGCATTTGAAGAACCTCATCGGAACCAGCTATAGGGAAGTTTCACCCTCGTATGGATTCTCCGAGGAACGTGCAAGTCAGATCTGTGCCTCGGGGTCTTACCACACACCGAGCATTGATGGGGTTCCTCCCCTGGAGGGGATGACTCCTTGATGCTAAAGAAGAGATCAGCGGATCCTTCGACCAGCAGAGCCCATTTCCCAGCCTTGCTTTCTTCCCTGTGGGATTGTTTTGAGGTTTTGAACATTTTCAGTGTAGGTTCAAGCTTTTTGAAAGTATGAAATAAGAGAAAAACTCCTTTTACACGTTAAGCAGTTTCCTCGTTTCTCCTCCCGTAGGTTCCTCGATGCAGCTGAAGAGTCCGACTCTGACTGAGTCTCTCTTCACACACTCTGAGTGTCACGCCTGACCTACACACCATGGCACCCGGTGTCCCCAAGGAGCCTCCTTGGCCTCAGACTGGGGAGGGGAGGGGTTTTCTCTCACCCGTGTCCACTGTTCCCTCTAAGCTGAATTAGCGTGAGCTAGCTCACAGTTTTTTAGCCTTTGGCTCACACATTTTTGTCTTTGCTCAGGAAGGAATGGCTCCAGAGCAAACTAATTTATGCAGTAGCCAAATCGCTTGCTCACAACTTTAATGCCAGTAGCTCACAAAGCAGAATTTTTGCTCACAGGACTCTATAGCTTAGAGGGAACATTGCCCGTGTCCTCTTCCCTTTAAACCAATGGGCTGCTATTTTGGGTTTCCATTGCTGGCTTTAAATCCTGGCATGCTGTTGGAGTTTCCCTGCTCTCCTTTCTGTACCGCCCTTCCTCTGCCCTTCTATTGGCTCCTGCCCCTGTCCTTCATGGCCATGTCTGGGGAGGGAGCAGAAGGGTCCCTGGGAGTCCACCCTCAGACTCTCCCAGTTTTCAACATGGGGCGTGCCCACCTGGACCCACCTGCCCTCAGAGCCCAGAAGAGCGGAGTTGTCCACCCCACACTTCTGCTTTCCCTGGCAGACCCAGAGAGCACCAGCAGGCCAATGTAAGAACATAAGAGAAGCCAATGTTGGATCAGGCCAATGGCCCATCCAGTCCAACACTCTGTGTCACACAGTGGCCAAAAATACCAGGTGCCATCAGGAGGTCCAGCAGTGGGGCCAGGATATTAGAAGACCTCTCACTGCTGCCCCCCCCCCAAGCACCAAGAATACAGAGCTTCACTTGCCCCAGAGTCCCTCTCTACACCTTGTGCCTAATAGCCGCTGATGGACCTCTGCTTCATATGCTTATCTAATTCCCTCTTGAAGGTGTCCATGCTTGGAGTCGCAACCACCTCCTGTGGCAGTGAATCCCATGTGTTAATCACTCTTTGGGTGAAGAAGTATTTCCTTTTATCCATTCTAACCCGACCATTCAGCAATTTCATGGAGTGCCCACGAGTTCTTGTATTGTGAGAAAGGGAGAAAAGTACCTCTTTCTCTACCTGCTGTATCCCATGGATAATCCTATATATCTCCATCATGTCACCCCTCAGCGGTCATTTCTCCAAGCTAAAGAGCCCCTAGCACTTTAACCTTTCCTCATAGGGAAAGTGTTCCAACCCTTTGATCATTCTAGTTGCCCTTCTCTGCACTTTTTCCAATGCTATAATGTCCTTTTTGAGATGTGGTAACCAGAACTGTACACAGTATTCCAAATGAGGTCGCACCAATGATTTATACAGGGGCATTATAATACTGGCTGATTTATTTTCAATTCCCTTCCTAATCATCCCCAGCATAGCGTTGGCCTTCTTTACTGCAGCTAGACACTGTCTAGACATTTTCAGTGAGTTATCTGCTATGACTCCAAGATCTTTCTCTTGGCCAGTCTCTGCCAGTTCGGGCCCCATCAACGTGTATTTATAGTTAGGATTTTTGGCTTCAATGTGCATCACCCTGTACATAGCCCCACAAATGCCTCTCCAATGAAAGGGTTACGCCCTACAGCCAGGCGGCATGGGAAGCCATCTCAACCATGGCTTCCCATGCCACCTCCAGCCTCAGCCTCTGTCCGCTGAGGATACTTCCTTGGCTATCTCGGGGCCCGTGCCATCACCTGCTCCTCTTGCTCTTGTTAGGCCCACCAGGACGATAGCTGCGCTGTGGTAAGGAAGGCTGACAGGCCGACAAAACGTAAGTGAGCTGCATGTGTGTGTGGGCAGGGTTGACTCCTTCGTTAGGGTCACCTCGGCATGCCATGGAAGCCGCTTTTGGGGCACCTCCCAAGTCTGAGTCTGCCAACACCCGGCCTAGTCACTATTAAAAAGATTTCTCTCCTGTGTGGGTTCTTTGGTGCTTCTGAAGATTGCCACTGTAGCTGAATCTCTTTCCACACTCTGAGCATTCAAATGGTTTCTCCCCTGTGTGGGTTCTTTGATGCTGTTGAAGATTGAAACTCTGACTGAATCTCTTTCCACAGTCTACGCATTCAAAAGGTTTCTCCCCTGTGTGGGTTCTTTGATGCTGTTGAAGAGTGTCACTCCGACTGAATACCTTTCCACACTCTGAGCATTCAAAAGGCTTCTCCCCTGTGTGGGTTCTTTGATGACGCTGAAGACTGCCACTGTTACTGAATCTCTTTCCACACTCTGAGCATTCAAAAGGTTTCTCCCATGTGTGGGTTCTCTGATGCAGCTGAAGATTGCCACTCTCACTGAATCTCTTTCCACACTCTGAGCATTCAAAAGGTTTCTCCCTGTGTGGGTTCTTTGATGACGCTGAAGACTGCCACTGTTACTGAATCTCTTTCCACACTCTGAGCATTCAAAAGGTTTCTCCCATGTGTGGGTTCTCTGATGCAGCTGAAGATTGCCACTCTCACTGAATCTCTTTCCACACTCTGAGCATTCAAAAGGTTTCTCCCCTGTGTGGGTTCTTTGATGCTGTTGAAGATTGAAACTCTGACTGAATCTCTTTCCACAGTCTACGCATTCAAAAGGTTTCTCCCATGTGTGGGTTCTTTGATGCTGTTGAAGAGTGTCACTCCGACTGAATACCTTTCCACACTCTGAGCATTCAAAAGGCTTCTCCCCTGTGTGGGTTCTCTGATGCTGCTGAAGATGGCCACTCCTACTGAATCTCCTTCCACAAACTGAGCATTCAAAAGGTTTCTCCCCTGTGTGGGTTCTTTGATGACGCTGAAGAGTGCCACTCCTACTGAATCTCTTTCCACACTCTGAGCATTCAAAAGGCTTCTCCCCTGTGTGGGTTCTCTGATGCTGCTGAAGAGTGCCCCTGTGACTGAATCTCTTTCCACACACGGAGCATTCAAAAGGTTTCTCCCCCGTGTGGGTTCTTTTGTGCTTCTGAAGATTGCCACTGTTACTGAATCTCTTTCCACACTCTGTGCACTCAAAAGGCTTCTCCCCTGTGTGGGTTCTCTGATGGTTTTGAAGTCTGCCACTGTGACTGAATCTCTTTCCACACTCTGAGCATTCATAAGGTTTCTCCCCTGTGTGGGTTCTCTGATGCTGTTGAAGACTGCCACTGTGACTGAATCTCTTTCCACACTCTGAGCATTCATAAGGTTTCTCCCCTGTGTGGGTTCTCTGATGCTGTTGAAGACTGCCACTGTGACTGAATCTCTTTCCACACTCTGAGCATTCATAAGGTTTCTCCCCTGTGTGGGTTCTCTGATGCTGTTGAAGACTGCCACTCTGACTGAATCTCTTTCTGCACATTGAGCATTCAAAACGTTTCTCCCCTGTGTGGGTTTCTTGGTGCTGCTGAAGAGAGGCACTCCAACTGCATTTATTTCCAGACTCTAAGCGTTCAAAAGGCTTCTCTCCTCTGTGGGTTTTCTGGTGCAGTTTACTCTGGTGGTTATTCTGACGGAATCTCTTTCCACACACTGAGCATTCAAAACGTTTCTCCCCTCCGTGTGTTCTCTGGTGCACAAGGACCTGTGATCTATTCCTGAAGTATTTTTCACAATGGATGCGTTTACTTGGCTTCATTATCCTGTCCTTTGGAAAATGTAAATTGTGCTGTTTCCTATCCCTCTTCTCAACCATACTGCCACCTTTCTTGCACTTAGTTCTGCCGTGATTCCTGACATTTTCTTTCAGGTCTTCCTTTTTAACTTTATCTGGCGTTTGCGGATGAAGTTCCTCACCCTCCTCGTTCCTCTGGTTATCCTCTGCTGGAAGAAAGAGAGAGAAGGGCTCTAAGGTCCAAAGGCATCTATGCGACTGCAGGAGCGAAGGACTGAAGGCCCTTTGGCCTCATCCATCTTGACTGATCTTCACCACCTGTCTACCCATCTAGAGAATATGTAGTATTTAAGGATGCCTCATCCCCTCAAGAACCACAGCTGAGCTCTGGCCCAGAAGGAGCTCCTGAGGTTCCGGATTTCAGGCCCCCAGAAGGCCTCCCTCCCTCCTTACCCAGCAGGCTACATGATTGTCCCAAACCAAATGTTGCTCAGAAGAGAATCAGAAATCCCCCCTGGCCATTCCTTGCCTCTTCTCTTGACATAACCGTGAAGGATACTCACTCTCAGCCAGCTCCTCTGGGAAAGAGATATGCTCTTGGGATCCTCCTGAGGAACTCTCCAGCCTTTCTTTGGATTCAAGGCCGTTGTCTGTCTCCACCAAAGTCTGTCTTCTACTTCTACCATCTTTTGCAGAGAGGGAGAGAGAGAAGAAGAAGAAGACGAAGAAGAAGAGATTGGATTTAGACCCCGCCCTTCACTAACCAAATGGAGTCTCAGAACGGCTTACAAACTCCTTTCCCTTCCCCTCCCCACAACGGACACCCTGGGAGGTAGGTGGGGCTGAGAGAGCTCTGACAGAAACTACTCCTTTTGAAGAACAGCTGTGCCAGAACGATGGCTTGCCCAAGGTCATCCAGCAGCTGCAAGTGGAGGAGTGTCCGCGCACTTAACCACGACACCAAACTGGTGGGAGGGAGAAAGGGAAATTTTTCATTCTTATATGGGGAAGGAAAGAAATTCAAGAATAACAATTCTTATCAATGTACTGATCTAGCCTTTTAATTTATCTTTTGGTCTCCTTTCTAAATTTCTGTTTTTAAAAAATCATATATTAATTTTTTTTAAAAAGAAAGAATAAAAATTCTTCTGGAATGACGGAACCATGGTCAAGATCAAAGCCGAAAGTTCCAACCAGTAAAAAGGAAATGGATCTGGGAGATGAAGCCCCCTTGTTCCCCCAGGGGGTTAACGTGATTATTAAGTGTCCTAGTCCAACTTGTGGGTGTTTGTGATTTGAGTCTCCCTGCACCTCACATCCTTATCTTTTTCAAGGCCAGGCTCCAGAATGTGGTCAGCGGTTCATCTTGAGAACATGCGTCCTGTCCTGTCGCCAGGAGGGAGGAGGGATTAGGAGGATGCTGGCAGCCTCTGGAAAGTTCCGTCAAGTGGGACCCTTGATTGTGTCATTAGGACCACCTGACCCTAGAGAGGCAGAAGGTGTAATACAGGCCTAGAGCAGAGGGAAGCCAGGCTAGCTTTATCCTCATGCCAGGCTAGTCCACCTTGATGTTTTCTTGTTTCATCTCGAGTAATCGTTTTTATGTAGAGTAACTTAGGCTACAACTGGAATACCTCTGCTGCAACAAGAAGTGGCATTTAATAACAGGTAGTTCATGTGTTAGATAGGACAGGTAGCTTTCCGGTGTTTTCTGTTGCTGAGCTGGAGAAATTGCACTTTTTAGTGATGTCCTTAATAAACCTTGATATATGTTTTAAAAGGGGCCTGCTTTACTTGTCTGCCCTCTCTTGGTGAGCCCACTGAACTGGGTGCCAGTTGGGTACAAAGAGAGGCGATGCGGGGGGGACTTCATCTTCGGTCCTCGACAGGATCATTTCCTGATCACAGGCAGAGCGGATGTTAGTAATCCCATCCACGGGGAAGGGTGTGTTGTAAAGGTAGGTAACGGAGAAGTTTGGATCTGGCCCCTTCCAGAGTCTTCCTGAGGGCCTCTCATCTCCTTTACCTCAGGCCAGGACACCTTACATAAGAACATAAGAACATAAGAACATAAGAGAAGCCAATGTTGAATCAGGCCAATGGCCCATCTAGTCCAACACTCTGTCACACAGCGGCCAAAATATACCAGGTGCCATCAGGAGGTCCAGCAGTGGGGCCAGGGCACCAGAAGCCCTCCCACTGCTGCCCCCTCCAGCACCAAGAATAGAGTGCATCACCTGCCCCAGACTGAGAGTTCTCATTCTATACCCTGTGGCTAATAGCCACTGGTGGACTTCTGCTCCATATGTTTATCTAATTTCCTCTTGAAACTGTCCATGCTTGCAGCTGCCACGACCTCCTGTGGCAGTGAATTCCATATGTTAATCACTCTTTGGGTGAAGAAGTATTTCCTTTTATCTGTTCTAACCCGACTGCTCAGCAATTTCATAGAGTGCCCACGAGTTCTTGTATTGTGAGAAAGGGAGAAAAGTACTTCTTTCTCAACCTGCTCAATCCCATTCATAATCTTATAAACCTCGATCATGTCACCCCTCAGCCGTCGTTTCTCCAAGCTAAAGAGCCCCAAGCATTTTAACCTTTCTTCATAGGGAAGGTGTTCCAACCCTTTTATCATTCTAGTTGCCCTTCTCTGCACTTTTTCCAATGCTATAATATCCTTTTTGAGATGTGGTGACCAGAACTGTACACAGTATTCCAAATGAGGTCGCACCAATGATTTATACAGGGGCATGATGATACTGGCTGATTTGTTATCAATTCCCTTCCTAATAATCCCCAGCATAGCGTTGGCCTTCTTTATTGCAGCTACACATTGTGTAGACATTTTCAGCGAGTTATCCACTACGACTCCAAGATCTCTCTCTTGGTCAGTCTCTGCCAGATCAGACCCCATCAACGTGTATTTATATTTAGGATTTTTGGCTCCAATGTGCATCACTTTGCACTTGGCCACATTGAACCCCATTTGCCACGTTGACGCCCACTCACCCATCCTCAACAGATCCCTTTGGAGTGCCTCACAATCCTCCCTGGTTTTCACCACCCTGAACAACTTCGTGTCATCTGCAAATTTAGCCACATCACAGCTTACTCCCAATTCCAAATCGTTAATAAACAAGTTAAAAAGCATGGGACCGAGTACTGATCCCTGTGGTACCCCACTGCTTACCACCCTCCACTGAGAAAGTTTCCCATTTATACTCACTCTCTGTTTCCTATTTATAAGCCAGTTTTTGATCCACAAGAGGACTTGTCCTTTTATCCCATGACTATTGAGCTTACTTAGGAGCCTTTGATGAGGAACTGTATCAAAAGCTTTCCGGAAGTCAAGGTAAATAATATCTATTGGGTCCCCCTTGTCCACATGTTTGTTCACTCCCTCAAAAAACACTAACAGGTTAGTGAGACAAGATCTTCCCTTACAGAACCCATGCTGAGTCTGCCTCAATAGTTTTTGTTCATCAATGTGCCTACTAATTCTTTCCTTAATAACAGTTTCCACCAACTTACCCGGTATCGATGTCAGACTGACTGGCCTGTAATTTCCTGGATCTCCCCTGGAGCCCTTTTTAAAGATGGGAGTGACATTAGCTACCTTCCAGTCATCAGGAATGGAGGCAGATTTTAAAGAAAGATTACATATTTTTGTCAGGAGATCCACAAGTTCACATTTGAGTTCTTTCAGAACTCTCGGATGAATGCCATCCGGGCCTGGTGATTTATTAGTTTTTAAATTGTCCATCAGTCGGAGGACTTTCTCTCTTGTCACCGCAATCTGATTCAGGTCTTTCAAACCCCCTCCCGAAATCAGTGCTTCTGGAGTGGGCAAACACTTCTCCTCTTCCACAGTGAAGACAGAGGCAAAAATGCATTCAGCTTCTCAGCCATTTCCCTATCATCCTTCACTACTCCTTTTACCCCTTGGTCATCCAAGGGCCCCACTGCCTCCCTGGCTGGCTTCCTACTTCTAATGTATTTGAAGAAAGTTTTATTGTTGGTCTTTATGTTTTTTGCGATATGCTCCTCATATTCCCTTTTTGCTTGCCTGATCACAGACTTGCATTTTATTTGCCATAGTCTGTGTTCCCTTTTATCAACCTCACTAAGACTAGCTTTCCACCGCTTAAAGGAATCCTTCTTACCTTTTACAGCTTCCATTACTTTATTTGTTAACCATGCAGGCTTTTTTCTATACCTATTTGTACCTTTCCTAACCTGCGGTATATATTTTTTCTGAGCTTCTAGGATTGTCTTTTTAAATAGTCTCCAAGCTTCCCCAATGGTTTTGACCTTCTCCACTCTTCCTTTCAATTTCTTCCTCACATGTCCCCTCATACCAGAGAAGTTACCCCTTTTAAAGTTAAAAGTGGTTGCGTCAGTCTTTTTGGGCAACTCCCTATCTGTACAAATGTTAAACTCAATGACATTATGGTCACTGTTTCCAAGTGGTGCAATCACTTTTACATCTCTCACCAGGTCTTGGGTGTTACTTAGGACCAAATCCAGGATCGCCTCTCCCCTGGTAGGATCTGTGACCATCTGTTCCACAGCACAGTCATTGAGAGTGTCTAAGAACGCAATCTCTTTTTCCCGACTAGAACTCATATTGACCCAATCAATGTGTGGGTAGTTAAAGTCGCCTATTACAACACAGTTATTTCGTCTAGCCGCTATCTTTAATTCATTCATCATTTTATAATCCTCCTCTATCTTTTGATCTGGTGGGCGATAACAAACTCCCACTGTTAAGCCTCCTTTTGGACCCACTATTTCAACCCATAGCATTTCCAGAAGGGAATCCAATTCTCTTACCCTCTCAATCTTACTGGATGGTATACCCTCTCTGACATACAGAGCCACCCCACCTCCAACCCTTTCCCCCCTATCCTTCCGATATAATTTATAACCAGGAATCACCGTATCCCACTGATTTTCCTCATCCCACCAAGTTTCTCGAAATACCCACAATGTCTATTTCCCCCCAACACCAAGCATTCCAACTCCCCGATTTTACCTCGGAGACTTCTAGCATTTGTGTATAAACACTTATAGTTTCCCACGTTTGTTAAGCCCACAGCCTTCCTCTTGCTGCCTCGAGACCTTGCCAGGCAGTTCCTATCATTAGCCACAGTCTCAGTGGACAATTGTAATCCATTTCCTTGTACAAAAGTAATAGCTACCCCTTCATCTCTTTGAGATGAGCCATCCCGAACCAGAGACTTTTCATCTCCTGTCGGCTTTCCCCCATTATTCAGTTTAAAAACTGCTCTGCCACCTTTTTGATTTTGAGCGCCAGCAGCCTGGTTCCTTCTCGGGACAAGTGGAGACCGTCCCTTTTGTACAGCTCCCTCTTGTCCCAAAAAGCATCCCAGTGCCTAACAAACTTGAACCCTTCCCCCTACACCACCGTCTCATCCACGCATTGAGACTCCTGATCTGTGCCTGTCTCTCCGGCCCTGCGCGTGGAACAGGTAGCACTTCCGAGAAGGCTACCTTGGAGGTCCTGGCCTTGAGTTTCCTGCCCAGCAGCCTAAATTTCTCCTCCAGGACCTCACGACTGCATTTCCCCACATCGTTGGTGCCGACGTGCACCATGACCACTGGCTCCTCCCCAGCACTATCTACCAGCCTATCTAAAACACGCGTAATGTCCGCTACCTTCGCACCAGGCAGGCAAGTCACCATACGGTCAGTACGCGGGTTCGCCACCCAGCTGTCTACCTGCCTAAGGATCGAATCACCAACTACCAAGAGCCCCCCTCCCACCCTTCCCAGGGACGGTTCCTTGGTACGAAAGGATACCCGTTCACCAGCTGAAGAAGAGGTCCCTTCTGAGGGCACATTCCCCTTATCCTCAGCATGGTGCCCCTTTTCCCCTTGACCCTCATGCTCCCTGGCAGCAGCCGGGCTGCCAGATCCAGAGTGGGACATATCTAACAAGTCCCCGAGAGTCTTCCCCGTGCACCTAACTGACTGTCCCTGCTTCTCCAGGTCAGCCACCTTGGCCTCAAGGGAGCAAACTCGCTCCCTGAGAACCAGGAGCTCCTTGCACCGAGCACACACCCAAGACTTCTGACCAGTGGGCAGATAGTCATACATGTGACACTCCATGCAAAACACTGGATAGCCCCCAACCCCCTGCTGGCATTCTGGCTTCATAATTGTTTTTAAACAAATACTTTTCTATAACCCCCTTTTAAAACCCTTTGTATTTATATGGCTCCTGTTGTAGGAGTCTACTTACCTTACCTTACCAAGGAGCCAAGGTCCTGGCTTCCTGGCTCTTCCTGGGCTTCTTACAGAGCCCCTATGCCCTTCTCTGGCTTGGGCGATGGCCACAACGCTGGCCTCAGTGGCCCCTGGGCAAGGACACACATGGGAACAACACAGGAAGCGGAGTTATAGTGAAGCGGGCCTTGGGCCACTGAAGTCAGTATTGCCTACTCAGTCCAGGGACTCAGGCAGAGGTCTTCCACGTCACCTCCTACCTGCTCCTTTTAATTGAGAATTCTGGGGATCGAACCAGGGACCTTCTGCAGGCCAAGAAGATCCTCTGCCAGTGAGCCACAGCCCCACCCCAAGAAGCATGACGGGCCTCAAAACGATGTACTGCTAGTCAACATTTTGATTCATGCCTCCTCCTCACAATGGCAGAAAATCACACCTTTTGGGAGTTAGGAAAGAATCCTTACCGAGAAAGGCCACATTCTCATAGTTCTCCCGCATGACTTCCCTGTACAGAGCTCTTTGTCCCGGATCCAGCAGGGCCCATTCAGCCTCGGTGAAATCGATGGACACCTCCTCAAAGGAAAAGGGACCCTGGAGGGAAAAGCAAGTTCCCTCGTCATAGATGGCACAAGGGAAGGGAGCCGTCTGGGAGGGGGCAGGATGTCAGGTTTGGGATGGGTCAAGGGAACAGCATTCAGAGGATGTCTCGCCCCGACACCTTGAAGAAACTGCAGGAGCAGAAGGCCCCCCTGAGAAAGAAAGAGGGACCCAGGCTGTCTCCCCCGCCCGCTCATCTCTCCTACCTGAACTGGAGGGGCAGCAGCTGTTTCCACACCTCTGAGAAGACGGCGGCTCAACGGCAACTCTTCACTGCCTGTTCCTGGGACAAAGGAGGAAGGAAGGGCATTTGCTTGCTTGTTCCCTGCTTCACACACCCCCTTCCCTTGGTTGTGAAACCTTGCCCCGCGTACACTCAATGAATTTTTGAACACTTTTTACTCAATTCTGGGAGAGGCAGAAGAACCAGGTACCCATGAGCCTCTGGGAAGAGAAATGCCGTCAACATATTTCAGGCTTCTCTGAGACCTCTGCCTGGCCTGGGGGGAGGGGAGGAGAGGGGGTGGAACGGACATCCCTTGACCTATCACTGTCGCCTTAGGCCCAAAGCCCATACGTGACCGGAGCACACCTGGAACCTCTCGGGCAATAGCAATGAGTTTTCAGAGCATCTCTTGGCCTGCGAATGTCACAACCAGGTTTTCAAACAGACCCGACATCGACATGGCATCATGTCTTCCCCAAGCCCCTCAAAAGCCCCTCCCCAAACCTCCTCAGGGTGGCAGTCCACAGACTGCCACATCCACTCTGGCATCCTGTTCCCCACAGCAGCCCCCCAGATGTCCCTACAAGTATGGGCACAGAAGCCAAATCTTCCCATGAATATTGGCCCCCTAGGAAATGGCTCTCAGAGCTCTGCTGCCCCAGAAGGTGGAGGCGCCCTTCTCTCACCTGGTTGAAGAACTCTGCCTAAATCTGTCTACCTTTTCTCTTTAAGCTACCTTGAGTTCCTCTTATGGGAGGGAGGTGAGATGTGGTTATTATAAGTAACGGGAGGAATTGCCTTCAGTGAATTTGTCTAGTCCCCTTTGAGAAGAATCACAGTTAGTGGGACACGGAGTGCAGCAAATTAACTCTGTGTTGCGTGAAGAAGTGTTTAATTTTCTTCTCCGGACCGGAAGACTCTGCCCGTGAAATCCCAATCAATCCCCCAATCAATGTTCCCTCTAAGCTGTGGGGTCTGGTGTGCAAAAATTCTACTTTGTGAGCTACCAGCATTGAAGTTGTGAGCCAGCAATTTGGCTGCTGCATCAATTAGTCTGCTCTGGAGCCCTCCTTCCTGAGCAGAGACAAAAACGTGTGAGCCGGAGCCTAAAAAACGGTGAGCCGGCTCACGCTATCTCAGCTTAGAGGGAACACTGGCCCCAATTGTATCCAGGCACGATGAGTCCTTACCTGAGGAGAGGGCATCTGGGGCACGCTCCATGGCCTGCGCTCTCTGCCCTTGCTCCAAGGAAGCTATACCCCCCTCAGGGAATGTCGCTTCTTTCTCCACGGATGGTGCCCACATCTGAAACAGCAGGGATGTTCTTATTTAGCTTTGCACGCACGCTTACAGAGTGTTTTTGTGTGTAAGTTTACTGGCTCCATTTCTTTTCATTTTGTTTTTCAACAAAACCTTACTGCTTGAACATCTTGAAAGTGCTTTTGTTTGTTATTTTCCGACCTGCATGCACACCAGGAATGGTGCCAGCAAGAGTCGTTGCTGTGGGAGAATGTATGCTTGATTTAATGTGACTCTCTGTGTAAGGGAGGTATTACACAGCCTGCACTTCCATGCAAATGAGGTCACAGACATGCCTTGCATATACCTACCCATGAGGCCTTGGGAACAAGAAGCCTCTCTATTAGCATCTCCATTATGGTCCTCCAGCAGAATGTAGAAACAACAGCCTTTCCACCATTGAGGGATCTCTATCTCGCACGTTACCCACAGGATGCTTGACACTTACACGTGTGAAGTTTGCCACCTGGACCTAGTCAGTGTCATCTGCATACTTGAAGGTTCCCATGCCAACCCATCTTCACACCTTGACCAAACCTGCCTTGTAGTAAGGTGTAGACTTTCAGTATTGCCCCACCTTAGTAGGAGGGAACCCCCACATCCTTTAGCCAATAGGTACAAGGATGGGATGGACCCAGAGACACCCCAAGCCAGCCCCCATACTAGCTGATAAAACGGGGTGCAACCCTTTGTTCTAGGCATCCCCTCCTTCTCTCTTCATCAGCAGCCGGCAGAAGCTTGCTTCCTGCCTTCTCATCATCAACAAGATAGCTAAGTAACTTAAGGTAACTTGCTGTGCTTACTTGGAGTCGCGACCAAGTAGCTCTCACATATGTTAGCTGGTTCTAACTGTGTGTAGTAAAAGAATATCCTTAGCTAGAAACAACCCTTGTTCTTGGACTGTGGAAGGTCGATCTACAGGATCAGATAAGTATATGCTTTTCCCCTCCTAACCATCTTTAGCTTAAACCCCCAAATATTGCATTTCCATTTCTACTGCAACTAAAGGAACTTGAGTGTATGTGCGTGTGAATCTGTTTTTGTATGCCTGTAAATCAAAAGAATACTCAGTAAAAAGAATCTTGATTCAAATTAAGAGACCTTGTCAAGTGTTCTCTTTGGGGGAAAGGGTTCCTTGGCGCGAAGCTTGATTTCTCTGTATACATTGGCTAAGACCTCAAATAAGTTAGTCCGGCCACTGCGTAGATAAGCAGTTTGGCTAACACCTTACTGCTTGAACATCTGCCTGGCATATTTCAGAGGGTGTGTGTGCGATACATATACATATATATTCCACTTGCCCCTCGTAGTCTCTAATAAGGCTAATTTCCCCAGTCACATAAGAAAAAAGCTATTTGGTTGACAGCTGCCCCCACTCCCAGACTCTGCACCCTTTCATCAGCAGACCTGGTGAGTTACCTGGAGTTATCTGCTTGAATTGGACACACCTGGAGGGAATCCCCCTCACCTGCTCTGCCCGCCTCTCCTCCTCTGCCTGACTCAGGAGGAAGCCTTCGGCCAGGGCCACCGCCTGGGAACTGCTCTCCGGCCCGCATCCTCGGACCCAGCCCTGCATTTCCCGGGGCAGGAGAGTCAGGAACTGCTCCAGGATCACCAGGTCCAGGATCTGCCTCTTGGTGCGCCTCTCCGGCTCCAGCCAGTGGCTGCAAAGTCCGTGGAGCTGGCTGCAAACCTCGCGGGGCCCAGCGGCCTCATAGTAGCGGAACTGCCGGAAGCATCGGCGATGGACGTCTGAGACTGCAGTGAGCTGTTTACGGATCTCTGGCCCCGGGGTCTCCCAGAATTCAACACCACTCCCAGCTTGGGTGGGACGGGGGCCTTTCCTCGCTGTCCTGCCAGTTCCAGGTCCTTCTGGGTTCTGCTCTTCCATCTCCATCCCCTTCTCTTGGGTCACCTCTGGCTGCGTAAAGATGCCTTCAGTCACTTGCCTGTGAAGAGAGGAGTCTCTCGGGGGGGGGGGGAGAGGGACAAACATTAAAATGGAATATAAAAGAGAATCATAGAAGAGTTGGAAGGAACCTCCTGAAGTCATCCAGTCCAACCCCACCCCGTGACCCCTGTTCCGTGCACAGATGAAAAAAGACCTCCAGGATCTCCAGTCAAACCGGCCTCGAGAAAAATTGCTTCCTGACCCCAAAGTGGCGATCAGCATTTCCCTGGGCGTGTGATAAAGGGTCACAAGAACAAAGACTGAGGCAACCCTCCCTGCCCTCCCTCTCATGATCGGCCTCAGTTCACAGAATTGGCATTGCTGTCGGGTGGCCACCTAGCCTCCGTTTGAAAACCTCCACGGAAGGAGAGCCCACCTCTTCCCGAGGAAGCCTGTTCCACTGAGGAACCGCTCTAACTTTCAGGAAGTTCTTCCCAATGTTTAGCCAAAAACTCATCTGATTTAATTTCAACCCGTTGTATTCTGGTCTGACCTTCTGGGGCACCGAAAAGGGGAGGGAAAAAAAACTGAACCCAAAATAAAGAATTCAGTACCTGAAAAGGTCAGTCCAAAACAAAAGAGGGCCAAATTTAAAATCCACTTAGAAAACATACAAAAACATACATGTATTTATTAAACACAAATTAAAACCTTATATACGGACCCATTCATACCTCATAAAAAATTATAAAAATATACACAAGGGCTGATGAGATAGACCTGATGCGTTTCGGCCTGAGCAGGCCTTCTTCAGAGGTCTAATACAAAATACAGATGGAACACATTGGCTATTATATAAACAGAAATGCATACAACCATACATAAAGTTTAGAATCCATAAAGACCAGAAAACAAAGGTTCCAAAGTTTACCCACTGGGCAAGGAAGAAAAATACAAAATTGCAAATGAGGCCTCCAGTACAATCAATTATATATTTTTTTCAAAGATTGTATAGGTCCAACATTCTTTTGACCAACACTGCTTTTAACTGAAGGAACATTTTTTGGAACCTTGGGCCATACAATCTTTGAAAAAAATATATAATTGACCAGAGAGGAGTACCACTGGACATGTGATTGTACTGGAGGCCTCATTTGCAATTTTGTATTTTTCTTCCTTGCCCAGTGGGTAAACTTTGGAATGAGAGCCCTTCAAGTATTCGAAGATGGTTATCGTATCCCCTCTCAGTCGTCTCCTCTCCGGGCGAAACACACCCAGCTCCTTCAACCTTTCCTCAAAGGACTTGGTCTCCAGACCCCTCATTATCTTCATGCGGTCCTCTGGAAATGTTCCAGCTTGTCTGTATCCTTCTTAAACTGTGGGGCCCAAAACTGAACACAAGACTCTAGGTGAGGCCTAACCAGAGCAGAGTAAAGCGATACCATCACTTTGCATGATCTGGACAGTGTACTTCTGATGATACAGCCCAAAATGGTATTTGCCTTCTTAGCTGCCGCATCACGCTGCTGACTCATGTTCCGGGTATGTTCCACTAAGACCCCAAGATCCATTTCGCACAGACTCGTGCCAAGACAAGTCTCCCCCTCACCAGAATGCTTTTTATTAAATCTCATCCCGGAAATGTTTAAGGAAAATGAAACATATTTAGCGATGCAGATTCTCACTGCAGCCAAAATTACCTTTGGAAAAAGATGGAAAGATGAGGAAACGCCTACCAAAGAAGGAAGGGTCCTTAAGATTTTGAATGTAGCAGAGATGGAGAAATTCACCTTTATTCTTCAAGAAAAGGATCATGAAATCTTTGATAATTATTGGTCTAGTTAATAATTATTGGAGAGCCAGTTTGGTGTAGTGGTTAAGTGCGCGGACTCTTATCTGGGAGAACTGGGTTTGATTCCCCACTCCTCCACTTGCACCTGCTGATGTGACCTTGGGTCAGTCACAAGCTCTGGCACAGCTGTTCTCTCAAGGACAGTTTCTGCCAGAAGCTCTCTCAGCCCCGCCTACCTCTCAGGGTGTCTGTTGTGGGGAGGGGAAGGGAAAGGAGTTTGTCAGCCGCTCTGAGACACCTTTGGGCAGTGAAGGGCGGGGTATAAATCCAATCTCTTCTCTCTTCTTCTTCTTCTAGTTTTTATACGTGGTTAGAAGAGAAGAACTTAGCTTAGTTGAATTCTGTTGAATAGGAAATACATAGTGAAAAAGAAATACTATTTGAGTAATTGGAAATTCTCTGCAAAAATGTAATGTAACAAGATGACGAGAATATTTTCTTTCATATCTTTTTGTTTTGTTTTGATTTGTGGTGTTGTGTATGTCTGTGTGTATGTTATAAAATCTATTTAAAAAGAACAACAAAACACTCCTGCTACCACCAGGGCCTGTCATTCTACTCCGGGGCCTCTCATTCCAGTCCCAGAACTCTCCTGCTACCCCAAGGGGCTGTCATTCCACTCTGTGGCCTGTCTATCCAGCCCCAGAACACTCCTGCTACCCCCAGGGGCTGTTCTTCCACTCTGTGGCCTCTCATTCCAGTCCCAGAACACTCCTGCTACCCCCAGGGGCTGTCATTCCACTCTCATTCCAGTCCCAGAACACTCCTGCTACTTCCAAGGGCTGTCGTTCCACTCTGGGGCCTGTCATTCCAGTCCCAGAACACTCCTGCTACTTCCAGGTGCTGCCATCCCACCCTGGGGCTTGTCAATCCAGTCCCAGAACATTTCTGCTACCCCCAGGGGCTGTCATTCCACCATGGGGCCTGTCATTCCAGTATCAGAACACTCCTGCTACCCCCTGGGGCCTGTCATTGCAGTCCCAGAACACTCCTGCTACCCCCAGGGGCTGTCATTCCACTCTGGGGACTGTCATTGCAGTCCCAGGGTAGTCGATCTTGCCCCAGAAACCCTAATGGAAAATCCCTTCCGCATTTCCTTTGTCACCCATCTTGTGCTGAAAATGTATTCAAAGGAGCCCCACCCTGCATTGCAAGTCCATTGGCATTCCTGGCTGCCCCTCTTCCCAAGGGGCCCTCCAGCCTCTCCCCGTTTCCAACGGGCAACCCTCTCCTCCCTTTCAGACCCTCCTCCTGCTCCCGGGTCTCTTTGGGCGCTCAAACAGCAACCCCCCTCCCAAAAAAACCGCTCCGCGCTCCCTTTAACCCTTTCAGACCTGCACTTCCCCCTCCCCCTCCCCCCAACGGGCTGCGCCGCCCCCTGCGAAGTTCCTCGCCCGCAGCCCCGTCGTCGAGCCTCAAGTTGGGAAGGGACGTTTTAAAACTATGCATGACGTTTCAACACTATTTATTCTCTCCCCCCCCATATGACTTACTTGTGGGTCCGGCTGCAAGGATCCCCCCCTCCCGTTGCAGATCGGAAGCCCTTCCCGAGTCTCTTTGGCCACAGGATGCAAGAGCAAAGCCCCCCCACCGACGCCCCACCCCCGGAGAGGACTTTTCCTACCGCCCTCCCCGCCCGCTCGCCCGCCCGCCCTCCAGCGAATGCAGCTCGCTCTCTTTAACCCTTTCCGTGCTGCAGATCTCCCCCCCCCCCCCGCAGGGCCGTCCCCGTGCAGAGATGCTGGCGAGCCGCCCCGTCCAGCCCCTCGGTCCCGGTCCGGGCGCGGCGCCTCGCGGGGGAGGACGGTCGGGACCGGGAGGAGGAGGGAGGAGGAGGCAGCCCCTTCCCCTTCCTTCCTCCCTCTGCAGCAGGGGAAGGGTTAAAGGCGAGCCAGCTGCAGGGGCTGCTGCTGGAGAGGCGGGGGGGCTCTGCTATTGGGGTGGCCGGAGAGAGACCCGGGAGGGGCTGCAGGTCTGCAACGGGGGGAGGAGGGAGGAGGCTCGCAGCAGTCGGACAACCCCCCCCCGCAGGTTTGCTCCTCGCAAGTAGGACTCATTGGCGGCCTCCTTTCAGTCTTGCTGGTGGATGGGGGGGGGGGCTTTGGTATGGAACAGTTTCAAAAGGCAATCAAGACGGGGTTCAGGTTTTTTGAATTGCCTGTTCCCGAAAAGCCCTTCCCCGCCTCTAAGCTGAGCAAGTGTGAGCCAGCACACAGTTTCTTAGCCTCGGGCTGACACATTTCTGTCTCGGCTCAGGAAGGACGGCTCCAGAGCAAACTCATTGATGCAGGAGCCCAATCGCCCTCCCTCAGGACTTTAATGCCGGTAGCTCACAAAGTAGAACTTTTGCTCACAAGACGCCACAGCTTAGAGGGGGCATTGCCCCCCATCCACCCGCGGGGGGGGAGGGAGAGCCACCCCCTTCTCTCCAGGAGTGCAGTTTGTTCTCCCCTGGAGACCCCCCCCCTCTGTAATCAGGAGGTCAAGCGCGGGTGGGGGGCCCGTGCATGGCCAATGAGGGCATCTTCTGGGCTGACACCCCCCCCACTCTGCAGATTACCCTGTAGAACTAAAGGGCAGGGGGACTGCTGCTGCGACTGGAGGGGTTGCAGGAAGGGGACCCCCTCGCAAGGGGACTGGGGGAGACCCGGGAAAGCCCCTCCCCCTCCTTCAGGGCCCTGCAGCTGCCCCCTTCCACCACCCCGGTGGGATGTCTGTGGGGTCTCTGTGTCACACAGTGGCTAAAAATACCAGGTGCCCTCAGGAGGTCCAGCAGTGGGGCCAGGACACCAGAAGCTCTCCCACTGTTGACCCCCCCCCTCCAAGCACCAAGAAGACAGAGCATCCCTTGCCCAGACTGAGAGTTCCTATAAGAACATAAGAGAAGCCAATGTTGGGTCAGGCCAAGGGCCCATCCAGTCCAACACTCTCGTGTCGCACAGTGGCCAAAAATACCAGGAGCCATCAGGAGGTCCAGCAGTGGGGCCAGGACACCAGAAACCCTCCCACTGTTGACCCCTCCCCAAGCACCAAGAATACAGAGCATCCCTGGCCCCAGACGGAGAGTTCCTACCTCCACTGGGGGGGTTATGGTTAAAGTAATCTCAGAGATGCCATCGTTTCCAGTCTTGGAGAGGACTGGTCCAGTCAGAGAGAGATACAGAACGCCTGCGTTTCATGGAGAAAAGGAGGCCCATGACCTGGAGATGCATGATTGTGCGCATGCACAAAAACCAATGGGACTGAGACCCAAATTTATACATTGAAATGCCACCTAGGCTATGCTGATGTGTTAACATCAAAAGACCAGTGATATTGATATGTTTACAGGAAGTAACTCAAAGACTTGGACAAATTATGCTACGTGTCGGTGCCGGGGATGAAAGAGGCACCATCCAAGCAGGGTGCTGTTTTTCCTGAGAAATCCATCGGTGTAAAATGGGCATGACTTTTAGAATGGGGAAGGACTGTTTGCAGCATGCCAGCCTCTCTCTCTGGCATCACCTGCCAGGTGTTTTCCCAGGGTCCTTGCCTCGGAGTTCCGGCCTCTGCTATTTCAGGCCAAGCAGTGTATGATTTTGAGATGGTGGTGAGCTATACATGTGAAGGGCTTTTTCTCTCTGGTGGCCCGACTCTCTTTCTGCAGGGTAGAACTGACTGGTAACACATCGGCCTCATGGTAGTGGAATTACCGGAAGTGTCAGCAATGTATACCTGAACTTGCAGTGATCTCAGAACGGATCTCTGGCCCCGGGCTTTCCCAGAATTCAACACCACTCCCAGCTTGGGTGGGATGGGGACCTTTCCTTGCTTTCTAGCCATTTCCAGGTCTTTCTGGGTTCAGGTCAGAAGAAGAAGAATTGGATTCATACCCTGCCTTTCGCTTGGAGGCTTACAGACTCCTTTCCCTTCCTCTCCCCACAAGAGACACCCTGTGAGATAGGTGGGGCTGAGAGAGCTCTGGCAGAAACCTCTTCAGAGAACAGCTCTTGAGTGAACTATGGCCTGCCCGAGGTCATGCCAGCAGCTGCATGTGGAGGGATGGGGAATCGAACCCGGTTCTCCCAGATTAGAGTCTGTGCACTTAACCAGTACTCCAAACTGGCTCTTGGGTCACCTGCGACTGTGTAAAGAGGCCTTTAGTCACCTGGCTATGAAGAGAGACTTCTTGGGGGGTGGGGGTGGAGGAGAGACACAGACAGGCACACGGAAGGAATATCAAAGCGAATGGAGATACATCGCTGAGCACCGCAAACCCTCATATGCTCAGGAGATACACGAGAATTGCCCTGGTGGGTCAGAAGAAAATAACTTTCTTGTGGTTTGTAGACCAGGTTTAATATCCTTTTCCTCTGTTACAAGCCGTGTTATTTTAGATGTGTCTCCATGGTTCTTTGGGAAAGTTAACTTTGTTTGTCTCTTTAAGGATGTTCACAAACTTGGCCTCTCCTTACATTGGCTCAGTCTGTCCTCGGGGCTGATTCTTCAGGTAAGAGGAACTGGTGACCTCTTGACCATCGTAGGCATCCCTTTAACTGAGGCATTACAGGATGTTGTTCGTCTCTTCAGATGCCCGTTTCCACACACACACTAACCCCTGTCCAGCACTGTTCAGTGCAACCCTAATGCCGCTCCAGGATAAAGTAGGGAAAGAGAGTTTTCTCCCTTTCCGCCATAAAGGCACAATGTCAATGAAGGAATTCAAGGGAGGGGGCCTCTGTGGAGGAAGAGAGGGGTGTAAGCCTTGGCCCAGGGGCTTTTTTGTTGCTGTTCAGTCGCACAGTCCGACTCTTCGCGACCCCACGGACCACATCACGCCCAGGCCCTCCTGTCTTCCGTCGTGCTCCGGAGTTTGCTTAATTTCATGTCCGTTGCCTTGATAAAATTGAAGATCTCCATCCTTTGCCGTCCCCTTCTTCTTCGTTGACCTTCAGTCTTTCCCACATCATCAGGGTCTTCTTCTCCAGTGAGGGCTCCCTTCTCATTGGGTGGCCACAGTATTTGAGCTTCACTTTCAGTATCTGGCCTTCCAGGGAACAGTCAGGGTTGATTTCTTTTAGGATTGACTGATCTTCTTGCAGTCCAGGGGACTTTCAAGAGTCCTGCAGTCCAGGGGACTCTCAAGAGTCTTCTCCAGCACCATAATTCAAAAGAATCTCTTCTTCGGCGCTCGGCCTTCCTTATAGTCCAACTCTCGCAGCCGTACATTACTTCTGGGAATACCATTGCTCTGACCATGTGGACTTTTGTTGGCAGGCTGATGTCTCTACTTTTTACTATGCGGTCTAGGTTTGCCATCGCTGGTTACACTAGGTTTACACCAGTAGCAGAGAGGCTGTAGGTATCTGTTGCCATTAACTTGTCTACCCCTTCATGGGATTTGGGAAACGAACTGTTTTTGCCACTTCTGAAATAACACCGGAAGGTTACCTGAAGTACTGAGTTTCACGGAGGGCAAAGACTAAGAAGGCCCTCTTTTGTTGTGACTATGTTCTCAGCCTCTCTGAACCTCCAAGGCCAGGACGTTTCAAGAACTGCATCGGAACCAGCTATAGGGGAGTTTCACCCTTGTATAGATTCTCCGAGGAACGTGAAAGTCAGATCTGTGCCTCGGGGTCTTACCACACACCGAGCACTGATGAGGTTCCTTCCCTGGAGGGGACGACTCCTCAATGGTAAAGAAGAGATCAGTGGATCCTTCGACCAGCAGAGCCCATTTCCCATCCTTGCTTTCTTCCCAGTGGGATGGTTTTGAACATGGCCAAAGCTCTTTCCACTGTCTGAGCATTTGTAACATTTCTTCTTGGTTATGGTGTTTTCTGTGTACATTCAAGCTTTTTTAAGCTGATTAGATCTTTTCTTTTCTTTTAATTACTTTGTTTGTAAAATTTTATCATATTAAAAATCCTATACATGTAAATCGGTTTATACGTTCGGAGTCTTTACACAAGACTTTCCCCACACCATTTATGCACTCTACTCTACCTTTCTTTGGAATAAGATTTCATCTGTTCCATAAATTTACATGGTTAATTTGTAAATTTCTGCCATATCTAACAATTTTGAAGCTATTTCTTCTCAAGAAGGGAGCATATTTGTTTTCCAATATCGGGCTATCAGAATTCTTGATGAAGTTAATACATACGTTAACAAGTATCTATCCTCTAACTCATAACATTCGGGAATTATATTTAATAGATATATTCCTGGTAACAAATTAAGGTTAACATTCAAGATTTCTAGTATTATCTTATTTACAGATCTCCAAAATGTTTGGATTTTATCGCATTTCCACCACACATGAAAAAAGGTTCCAATACTAGTCTTACATTTCCAACAATTTTTTCAAAACCGTGGCAGCACATTTAGCAATTCTATCAGGGGTCCAAATACCACCTATGAAACATTTTATATAAATTCTCTTTGAAAGATGCAGATTTAAGGGATCTCACTGATTTCCACATTTTGTTCCAGTTGTCAATATTTATAGTGTGTCTGACAGTATCATCCTGCATATAATTCTCCAGCGAAAATTACATCTATTCCAAGCTTTGTATGGTCTATGGTCGTCTGTCTGGTGTGAAATAGGAGAAAGGCTCCTTTTACACGTTCAGCAGTTACCTCGTTTCTCCTCCTGTAGGTTCCTCGATGCAGCTGAAGAGTCCGACTCTGACTGAGTCTCTCTTCACACACTCTGCGTGTCATGCCTGACCTACCCATTGTGGTACCCGGTGTCCCCAAGGAGCCTCCTTGGCCTCAGGCTGGGGAGGGGCGGGGTCTTCTCTCACCCGTGTCCTCTTCCCCATCAACCAATGGGCTGCCATTTGGGGTCTCCGCTCCTGGCTGTAAATCCCGGGTTGCTGTTGGAGTTTCCCTCCTCTCCTTTCTCTACCGCCCTTCCTCTGCCCTTCTATTGGCTCCTGCCCCTGTCCTTCATGGCCACGTCTGGGGCTGGAGCAGAAGGGTCCCTGGGAGTCCGCCCTCAGACTCTCCCCATTTTCAACATGGGTTGTGCCTGCCTGGACCCACCTGCCCCCCTGTGGTGATGGGCCTTCTGGAGCCATGCCCAGAAGTTAACCGTCTTCACAGAGAGATAAGAGGATGGTTCTCATAGGTACTTGTATCAGGTGGTATGGCCTGGGGGAGATGGGAGGGTGAGCTGCTGTTGGCAAAAAGACATCCTGCTATTCTACTGTGCTTATGACCTCATGTATGCTGCAAGGGGGGAGAAAAAGGGGGGAAAGAAGAGATAATAAAACGCTGCGGAGCCCGTTTTGGGAGAGACAGTTTGCTGCAGATCTGCGTCCAGTGTGGTTCTTAAACTTCATTCCTAAACCCCCCAGAGCCCAGAAGAGGGGACACACTTCTGCTTTCTCCAGCACACCCAGAGAGCACCAGCAGGCCAACGTAAGAACATAAGAGAAGCCAATGTTGGATCAGGCCAATGGCCCATCCAGTCAAACGCTCTGGGTCACACAGTGGCCAAAAATACCAGGGGCCATCGGGAGGTCCAGCAGTGGGGCCAGGACACTAGAAGCCCTCCCACTGCTGCCCCCACCCCCCAAGCACCAAGAATACAGAGCATCCCTTGCCCCAGACTGAGAGTTCATATAAAAAACATAAGAGAAGCCAGTGTTTTAATTAGGCCAATGGCACATCCAGTCCAACACTCTGGGTCACACAGTAGCCGAAGATACCAAGGGCCATCAGGAGGTCCAGCAGTGGGACCCAGACCCTAGAAGACCCTCCCACTGTTGCCCCCCCGAGCACCAAGGATACAGAGCATCCCTTGCCCCAGACCGAGAGTTCATATAGGAACATAAGAGAAGCCCATGTTGGATCAGGCCAATGGCCCATCCAGTCCAACACTCTCGGTGTCACACAGTGGCCAAAAATACCAGGTGCCATCAGGAGGTCCAGCAGTGGGGCAGGACACTAGAAGCCCTCCCACTGCTGCCCCGCCCCAAGCACCAAGAATACAGAGCATCCCTTGCCCCAGAGTCCCCATCTATACTTTGTGGCTAATACCCACTGATGGACTTCTGCTCCATATGCTTATCTAATTCCCTCTTGAAGCTGTCCATGCTTGTAGCTGCCACCACCTCCTGTGGCAGTGAATCCCATGTGTTAATCACTCTTATCCGTTCTAACCCGACAGCTCAGCAATTTCATGGAGTGCCCACGAGTTCTTGTACAGTGAGAAAGGGAGAAAAGTACCTCTTTCTCTACCTGCTCTATCCCATAGACAATCCTATTAATCTCAATCATGTCACCCCTCAGCCGTTGTTTCTCCAAGCTAAAGAGCCCCAAGCGCCTCAACCTTTCCTCATAGGGAAAGTGTTCCAACCCTTTGATCATTCTAGTTGCCCTTTTCTGCACTTTCTCCAAAACTATAATATCCTCTTTAAAATGTGGTGACCAGAACTGTACACAGTATTCCAAATGAGGTTGCACCATTGATTTATACAGGGGCATTATGATACTGGCTGATTTGTTTTCAATTCCCTTCCAAATAATCCCCAGCATAGGATTGGCCTTCTTTATTGCAGTAGTACATTGTCTCGACATTTTCATTGAGTTATCCACTACGACTCCAAGATCTCTCTCTCGGGCAGTCTCTGCCAGTTTGGGCCCCATCAATGTGTATTTATAGTTAGGATTTTTGGCTCCCATGTGCATCACCTTATACGTAGCCCCACAAATGCCTCTCCAACGAAAGGGTCACGGCCTACGGCCAGGGCTGGCGTCTCCCGGGTTCCCATCTCCACCATGGCTTCCCATGCCACCTCCAGCCTCAGCCTCTGTCCGCTGAGGACACTTTCTTGGCTATTTCGGGGCCCATGCCATCACCTGCTCCTCTTGCTGTTGTTAGGCCCACCAGGACGATAGCTGCGCTGTGGTAAGGAAGGCTGATGGGCCGACAAAACGTCAGCTGTGTGTGTGGGGGGGTTGACTCCTTCATTAGGGTCACCTTGGCATGCCCTGGAAGCCTCTTTTGGGGCACCTTCCATGTCTGAGTCTGCCAACACCGGCCTAGTCGCTATTAAAAAGGTTTCTCCCCTGTGTGGGTCCTTTGATGACGCTGAAGATAGCCACTCTGACTGAATCCCTTTCCTCGCTCTGAGCTTTCAAAAGGTTTGTCCCCTGTGTGGGTTCTTTGATGTAATCGAAGACTGTCACTCCGACTGAATCTCTTTCCACACTCTGAGCATTCAAAAGGTTTCTCCCCTGTGTGGGTTCTCTGATGCTGATGAAGATGGCCAGTCCTACTGAATCTCTTTCCACACACGGAGCATTGAAAAGGTTTCTCCCCTGTGTGGGTTCTTCGATGCTGTTGAAGAGCACCACTCACACTGAATCTCTTTTCCACAGTCTGAGCATTCCTGAGCATTCAAAACGTTTCTCCCCTCTGTGTGTTCTTTGGTGCACAAGGAGCTGTGATCTATTTCTGAAGTATTTTCCACACTGGATGCATTTACTTGGCTTCATTATCCTGTCCTTTGGAAAATGTACATTGTGCTGTTTTCTATCCCTCTTCTCAACCATACTGCCGCCTTTCTTGCTCTTAGTTCTGCCTCGATTCCTGACATTTTCTTTCAGGTCTTCCTTTTTAACTTTATCTGGCGTTTGCGGATGAAGTTCCTCACCCTCCTCATTCCTCTGGTTATCCTCTGCTGGAAGAAAGAGAGAGATCCTGTTAGCTCCTGGGAAGGGCTCCTAAGGTCCAAAGGCATCTACGCGACTGTAGTAGGAAAGGATTGATGGCCCTTTGGCTTAATCCGTCTTGACTAATCTTCACCACCCCTCTACCCATCTACAGAATATGTAGGATTTTAAGGATGCCTAACCCCCTCAAGAGCCACAGCTGAGGTCTTGGCCAGAAGGAGCTCTTGAGGTTTCAGATTTCAGGCTCCCAGAAGGCCTCCCTCTCTCCCTTCTTATGCAGCAGGCTACATGATTGTCCCAAACCAAATGTTGCTCAGAAGAGAATCAGGAATCCCCTCATGGCTATTTCTTCCCTATTCCCTTGACATAACCATGAAGGATACTCACTCTCAGCCAGCTCCTCTGGGAAGGAAATATGCTCTTGGGAGCCTCTTGAGGAACTCTCCAGCCTTTCTTTGGATGCAAGGCTGTTGTCTGTCTCCACCAAAGTCTCTCTTGTACTTCTACCCTCTTTTGCAGAGAGGGAGAGAGAGAAGAATTGAGTTAATTCAGTTTACTTGTTCTGTTTGCCGGTGTTATAATGGTTTTATTGTTTGTTCATTTTAGTGTTCTTATGTATTTTATATGTCATTGCCCTATGTGTTGTCGGCAATGTATGGCTTGTGGCCTTTTGTACGCCGCCCTGATCCCTGGTATAAATCTAATGATAAATAAATAAATAAAATAAGAAGAAGAGGAGGAAGAGGAAGAAGAGGAGGAGGAGATTGGATTTCTACCCTGCCCTTCACTACCCAAAGGAGTCTCAGAGCGGCTTACAAACCCCTTTCCCTTCCCCTCCCCACAACGGACACCCTGGGAGGGAGGCGGGGCTGAGAGAGCTCTGACAGAAACTCCTCTTTTTTTCAAGGACAGCTGTGCCAGAACTATGGCTTGCCAAAGGTCATCCAGCAGGTGCAAGTGGAGGAGTGGGGGAATCAAACCCAGCTCTCCCAGATTAGTGTCCGCGCACTTAACCACGACACCAAACTGGCAGGAGGGAGAAAGGGAAATTTTTCATTCTTATATGGGGAAGGGAAGAAATTCAAGAACAAAAATTCTCATCGATTTGCTGATCTAGGCTGTTAATTTATCTTTGGGTCTCCCTTTTATATTTCTGTTTTAAAAAAATCATATATTATTTTTTTTTTTAAGAAAGAATAAAAATTCTTCTGGAAGGACGGAACCACGGTCAAGATCAAAGCCCACAGTTCCAACCAGTAAAAAGGGAACGGATCTGGGAGATGAAGCCCCCTAGTTCCACCAAGGGGTTAACGTGATTATTAAGTGGCCCGGTCCGACTTGTGGGTGTTCATCATGATTTGAGTCTCCCTGCACCTCACATCCTTCTCTTTTTCGAGGCCAGACTCCAGAATGTGGTCAGCGGTTCATCTTGAGAACCTGCGTCCTGTCCTGTCGCCAGGAGGGAGGGGGGATTAGGAGGGTGCTGGCAGCCTCTGGAAAGTTCCGTCAAGCGGGACCCTTGATTGGGTCATTAGGACCACCTGGCCACAGAGAGGCAGAAAGTGTAATACAGGCCTAGAGCAGAGGGAAGCCAGGCTAGCTTTATCCTCATGCCAGGCTAGTCCACCTTGATGTTTTCTTGCTTCATCACGGGTAATCGTTTTTATGCAGGGTAACTTAGGCTACAAGTGGAATACCTTATGCTGCAACAAGAAGTGGCATTTAATAACAGGTAGTTCATGTGTTAGATAGGACAGGTAGCTTTCCGGTGTTTTCTGCTCAGAAACTGCACTGTTTAGTGATGTCCTATTTTTAAACCCTTAATAAACCTTGATATATTTTTAAAAGGGCTCTGCATTACTCATGTACACTCTCCTTGTGAACCCACTGAACCGGGTGCTGCTCAGGGAAAAAGAGAGTAGTGACCTGGGGGGACCCAGGGGTTTCAGTTCTTGACAGGATCACTTCCAGATCACAGGCAGAGGGGATGTTGGTAATCCCATCCAGGAGGAAGGGCGTGTTGTAAAGGTTGGCAGCAGAGAAATGTGGATCTGGCCCCTTCCGGACTCCTTCTCAGGGCCTCTCCTCCCCACCTTTACCTCAGGACCAGGAGACACCTTCTCTGGCTTGGGTGAGGGCCACAACTCTGGCCTCAGTGGCCCCTGGGCAAGGACACACCCGGGAACAACCCAGGAAGTGGAGTTATACCGAACTGGGCCTTGGAAAACAGCACAATGGAGAATTGTCTACTCAGTCCAGGGACTCAGGCAGAGGTCTTCCACGTCACCTCCTACCTGAGCCTTTTCACTGGAGATGCTGCCAGGGTTTGAACCGGGGACCTTCTGCAGGCCAAGAAGATCGTCTTGCCAGTGAGCCACAGCCCCGCCCCAAGAAGCAGGACGGGCCTCAACATAACATATTGCTATTCGATATTTTGATTCATGCCTCCTCCTCACAATGGCAGAAAATCACACCTTTTGGGACCGGGGAAAGAATCCTTACCCAGAAATGCCACGGTCCCGTAGTTCTCCCGCATGACTTCCCTGTACAGAGCTCTTTGTCCCGGATCCAGCAGGGCCCACTCTGCCACCGTGAAATACACGGCCACCTCCCCAAAGGAAAAGGGACCCTGAAGGAAAAAGCAGGTTCCCTCGTCAGAGGTCAGGCCAGGCAGAGATGGCACACGTGGGAAGGGAGCACTCTGGGAGGGGACAGGATGTCAGGCTTGGGATGGGTCAAGGGAACGGCGTTCAGAGGATCTCTCGCCCGGACACCTTGTAGAAACTGCAGGAGCAGAAGCCCCCGCAGAGAAGGGAGGACGGACCCAGGCTGTCCCCCCCCCCGCTCATCTCTCCTACCTGGACTGGAGGTACGGCAGCCGTTTCCACTCCTCTGAAAGGACGACGGCTCAATGGCAGCTCTTCACTGCCTTTTCCTGGGACAAAGGAGGGAGGAAGGGCATTTGCTTGTTTGTTCCCTGCTCCACACACCCCTTTCCCAGGGTTGTGAAACCTTGCCCTGCGTAAGCTCAACGAATTTTTGAACTCTTTTGACTCAATTCTGGGAGAGGCAGAACCACCAGGTGTACCCATGAGCCTCTGGGATGAGAAATGCCGTCAACATATTTCAAGCTTCTTTGAGACCTCTGCCTGGCCTGGGGGGAGGAGAAAGGGGGGGTGGAATAGACATCCCTTGACCTATCACCGTCGCCTTAGGCCCAAAGCCCATACGTGATTGGAGCACCTCTGGAATAATAAGACTAACATGATAAGAGGTTCACAAGGCTTTGAATGGGATAGAGCAGGTTGAGAAAGAAGTACTTTTCTCCCTTTCTAACAAGACAAGAACTCCTTGTGGGCACTCCATGAAATTGCTGAGCGGTCGGATTAGAACAGATAAAAGGAAGTCCTTCTTCACCCAAAGAGTGATTCACACGTGGAACTCCCTGCCCCAGGAGGTGGTGGCAGCTACAAGCATGGACAGTTTCAAGAGGGAATTTGACAAACATATGGAGGCTGGAGCAGAGCACTGGTCCATCAGTGGTTGGTGTTCAGGAGTTATTTTTTAAAAAACAACGATGAGTGATCCAGTACTATTAGAAGAGGTGAGGCAATTGCCCCCCCCCCCAGCACCAGAGCATCACTTGCCACAGAGACCAAGAGTGCCTTCTTATCTATAGCCACTACCCACCAGTGTTAATCCATGGTGGTGGCAGCTACAAGCATGGACAGTTTCAAGAGGGAATTAGATAAAGATATGGAGCAGAAGTCCATCAGTGGCTATTAGCCACAGGGTATAGATGGGAACTCTCAGTCTGGGGCAGGTGATGCACTCTATCCTTGGTGCTGGAGGGGGCAGCAGTGGGAGGGCTTCTAGTGTCCTGGCCCCACTGCTGGACCTCCTGATGGCACCTGGTATATTTTGGCCGCTGTGTGATAGAGTGTTGGACTAGATGGGCCATTGGCCTGATTCAACATTGGCTTCTCTTATGTTCTTATGTTACCTGCTCTATCCCATGTATAGCCTTGTAACCCTCTTATCACCTCTCCCCTCTGTCATTGTTTCTCAAAGCCAGATCCCCAAGCGCCTTAACCTTTCTTCATAGGGAAAGTGTCCTCCTCTTATCATTGTAGTTGCCCTTTTCTGCATTTTTTCCAATGCTATAAATATTCTTTTTTATGTGTTTGTGTGGTGTGAGTGGGGCATGAGGGTTTATGTGGGGAGAGGCTCCCGAAGCTACCCTGAAAATCTGGAGTCTCTCCCGCAAAACCCCTCCCCACCAGAGCCACTAACACCACCGTGGGGGAAAAGTAACTTTTCCCCCCACCATAGAGAACAATGGAGGGGATGGGGGCAACCTGTTTGGGGGCCCGTAGAATTGGACCCCCTGGTTCAGTGTTCTTGAAACTTGGTGGGTATCTTGGGGAGAGGCTCCATCAGCTACCCTATGAGTTTGAAGTCTCTCCCTCAAACCCCCTCCCCTCCAGTCCCCAGAATATACCCTATGTTTTTGCTATTGACATCAATGGCCCATAGGATATCATGGGGCTGAAATTGACATTCGGCTGGAAAGACTCCCCAGTCTGCTCCTACTGCCAAAAGTGACATGCAGGAGTCTTTCTGATGGCTGAAATTGATTCTGCCCGATTGGGCCGAATCGGGTGAATTTACTTTTTTTGCACACCCCTGGCTGCTGGCCTTAAAGTTGTGAGCAAGCGATTGGCCTGCTGCATCCATCAGTTTCCTCTGGAGCCCTCCTTCCTGAGCGGAGACAAAAACGTGTGAGCCGGAGGCTAAAAAACGGTGAGCCAGCTCACGCTATCTCCGCTTAGAGGGAACACTGGCCCCAATCGTATCCAGGCACGAAGAGTCCTTACCCGAGGAGAGGGCATCTGGGGCACGCTCCACGTCCTGCGCTCTCCGCCCTTGCTCCAAGGAAGCTTTTCCCCCCTCAGGGAACGTCGCTTCTTTCTCCATGGATGGTGCCCACATCTGAAACAGCAGGGATGTTCTTATTTAGCTTTGCACGCACGCTTACAGAGTGTTTTTGTGTGTAAGTTTACTCGTTCCATTTCTTTTCATTTTGTTCTTCAACAAAACCTTACTGCTTGAACATCTGCCTGGCGTATTTCAGAGTGTGTGTGTGTGATACATATACATATATATTCCACTTGCCCCTCGCAGTCTCTAATAAGGCTAATTTCCCCGATCACATAAGAAAAAAGCTATTTGGTTGACAGCTGACCCCACTCCCAGTCTCTGCACCCTTTCATCAGCAGACCTGGTGAGTTACCTGGAGTTATCTGCTTGAATTGGACACACCTGGAGGGAATCCCCCTCACCTGTTCTGCCCGCCTCTCTGCCTGACTCAGGAGGAAGCCTTCGGCCAGGGCCACCGCCTGGGAACTGCTCTCCGGCCCGCATCCCCGGACCCAGCCCTGCATTTCCCGGGGCAGGAGAGTCAGGAACTACTCCAGGATCACCAGGTCCAGGATCTGCCTCTTGGTGCGCCTCTCCGGCTCCAGCCAGTGGCTGCAAAGTCCGTGGAGCTGGCTGCAAACCTCTCGGGGCCCAGCGGCCTCCTGGTAGCGGAACTGCCGGAAGTGTCGGCAATGCTCGTCTGAGACTGCAGAGAGCTGATCACGGGTATCTGGCCCCGGGCTTTCCCAGAATTCAATAGCACTCCCAGCTTGGGGGGGACAGGGGCCTTTGCTTGCTGTCCTGCCAGTTCCAGGTCCTTCTGGATCCTGCTCTTCCATCTCCTTCCCCTTCTCTTGGGTCACCTCTGACTGCGTAAAGATGCCTTTGGTCATTTGACTATGGAGAGAAGCTTCTGTGGGGGGGGGGGGACAAACATTGACATGGAAAATAAAAGAGAATCACTGAAGAGTTGGAAGGAACCTCCTGAAGTCATCTAGTCCAACCCCCTGCGCAATGCAGGAAATTCATACCCCACCCTGTGACCCCTGAACACAAGACTCTAGGTGAGGTCTAAGCAGAGCAGAGTAAAGCGATACCATCACTTTGCATGGTCCGGACCGTATACTTCTGATGATACAGCCCAAAATGACATTTGCCTTTTTAGCTGCGGCATCACATTGCTGACTCATGTTCCGCATATGTTCTACAAAGACCCCGAGATCCTTTTCGCACAGACTACTGCCAAGACAAGTCTCCCCCATCCCATAACGATGCATTTGATTTTTCCTACCTAAATGCAGAACTTTCCATTTATCCCCAGAGAGGCGAAGGGGGTAAATTTTGCTCCATGAAGCCCACAATATTTTAACTATTTGGGTCCTCTTTGGGGCTTTCATTCCCCTTCCAGAACACTTTTGAGCCTGTTCCTGGGGAGGGTGGGGTATAAATGGGATTAATAAAATAAATGTATGGTCTCTCATTCTAGTCCCAGAACATTTCTGCTGCCCCCTGGGGCTGTCATTCCACTCTGGGGGCTGTCATTCCAGTCCCAGAGTAGTCGATCTTGCCCCAGAAACCCTATTGGAAAATGCCTTCTGCGTTTCCTTTGCCACCCATCTTGTGCTGCAAATGTGTTCAAAGGAGCCCCACCTTGCATTGCAAGTCGGTTGCCTGGCTCCCATTATTTCCATTGGGCTTTCCAGCCTCTCCTCCCCCCGCCCCTTGTTTCCCACGGCCCTCCTCGCCTTCTTTTAAGAGTCTTCTCCCCCCACGGGTCTCTTTGGGCGCTCAAATAGCACCCCCTCCCAACCTGGAAATAACTTTCCCACTCTTTGCCGCCCCCCCCCGCGCCTTTATCGCCCCCCCGCTCCGTTTAACCCTTTCAGACCTGCACTTCCCTCCCCCCACCACCAACCGGGCTGCGCCGCCCCCTGCAAAGTTCCTCGCCCGCAGCCCCGTCGTCGAGCCTCAAGTTGGGAAGGGAGATTTTAAAAGTATGCATGACATTTCAAGACTATTTATTCTCCCCTCCCCCAAGGACTTACTTGGGACGGGTAAACCTGCGGGGGGGAGGTGTCCGGCTGCAAGGATTTCCCTCCCTCCCGTTGCAGATCGGAAGCCCCTCCCGGGTCTCTTTGGCCACGATGCAAGAGCAAAGCCCCCCCCCACCGACGCCCCACTCCGGAAAGGACTCCCCACCCCTCCCCTCCAGCGAATGCAGCGTGCTCTCTTTAACCCTTTCCGTGCTGCAGATCTCCCCCACCACCACCACCACCCCGTCCGGGCGCGGCGCCTCGTGGGGGGAGGACGGTCCGGTCGGGAGGAAGAGGAGGAGGCAGCCCTTCTCCTTCCTTCCTTCCTCTGCAGCACGGGAAGGGTTAAAGGCGAGCGAGTTGCAAGGGCTGCTGGATAGACCAGGGGGGGGCTCTGCTATGGGAGAGAGAGACAGACAGACAGACCCGGGAGGGGCTACAGGTCTGCAGCCTGGGGGAGGGAAGAGGCTGGCAGCACCCGGATAACATAAGAACATGAGAGAAGCCCGTGTTGGATCCGGCCAGTGGCCCCTCCAGTCCAACACTCTCTGTGTCACACAGTGGCCAAAGATACCAGGGGCCACCAGGAGGTCCAGCAGTGAGGCCAGGACACCAGAAGCCCTCCCACTGTTGACCCCACACGCCCAGCACCAAGAAGACAGAGCATCCCTTGCCCAGTCCTGAGAGTTCCTATAAGAACATAAGAGAAGCCAATGTTGGATCCGGCCAGTGGCCCCTCCAGTCCAACACTCTCTGGGTCACACAGTGGCCAAAGATACCAGGGGCCATCAGGAGGTCCAGAGGTGGGGCCAGGACACTAGAAGCCCTCCCACTGTTGCCCCCACACGCCCAGCACCAAGAATACAGAGCATCCCTTCCCCAGGCCTGAGAGTTCCTATAAGTACATAAGAGAAGCCAATGTTGGATCTGGCCAGTGGCCCATCCAGTCCAACACTCTCTGGGTCTCACAGTGGCCAAAGACACCAGGGGCCATCAGGAGGTCCAGCAGTGTGGCCAGGACACTAGAAGCCCCCTCCCACTACTGCCACTCCACCAAGCACCAAGAATAGAGTGCATCGCCTGCCCCAGAACAAGAGTTCCTATCAATACCTTGTAACATACGGAGCAGAAGTCCATCAGGTGTAGTTAGGGACTCTGGGGCAAGGGATGCTCTGTATTCTTGGTGCTGGGGGGGGCAGCCGTGGGAGGGCTTCTAGTGTCCTGGCCCCACTGCTGGACCTCCTGATGGCCCCTGGTGTTGGACTATATGGAATTTGGAATATTCTGTACAGTTCTGGTCACCACATCTCAAAAAGGATATTATAGCGTTGGAAAAAGTGCAGAGAAGGGCAACTAGGATGATCAAAGGGTTGGAACACCTTCCCTATGAAGAAAGGTTAAAACGCTTGGGGCTCTTCAGCTTGGAGAAACGACGGCTGAGGGGTGACATGATCGAGGTTCATAAGATTATGAATGGGATTGAGCAGGTTGAGAAAGAGGTACTTTTCTCCCTTTCTCAAAATACAAGAACTCGTGGGCACTCCATGAAATTGCTGAGCAGTCGGGTTAGAACAGATAAAAGGAGGTACTTCTTCACCCAAAGAGAGATTAACATATGGAATTCACTGCCACAGGAGGTGGTGGCAGCTACAAGCATGGACAGTTTCAAGAGGGAATTAGATAAACACCTGGAGCAGAAGTCCACCAGTGGCTATTAGCCACAGGGTATAGATGGGAACTCTCAGTCTGGGGTGGGTGATGCACTCTATTCTTGGTGCTGGAGGGGGCAGCAGTGGGAGGGGGCTGCTAGTGTCCTGGCCCCACTGCTGGACCTCCTGATGGCACCTGGTATATTTTGGCCGCTGTGTGACAGAGTGTTGGACTAGATGGGCCTTTGGCCTGATTCAACATGGGCTTCTTTTATGTTCTTAAATTGCTGAGCAGTCGGGTTAGAACACATAAAAGGAAGTCCTTCACCCAAAGAGTGATTAACATATGGAATTCACTGCCACAGGAGGTGGTGGCAGCTACAAGCACGGACAGTTTCAAGAGGGAATTAGATAAACACCTGGAGCAGAAGTCCACCAGTGGCTATTAGCCACAGGGTATAGATGGGAACTCTCAGTCTGGGGTGGGTGATGCACTCTATTCTTGGTGCTGGAGGGGGCAGCAGTGGGAGGGGGCTTCTAGTGTCCTGGCCCCACTGCTGGACCTCCTGATGGCACCTGGTATATTTTGGCCGCTGTGTGACAGAGTGTTGGACTAGATGGGCCGTTGGCCTGATTCAACATTGGCTTCTCTTATGTTCTTATGTTCTAGTGTACGAAAGGTGCAATTACAAAATATATTCTACTATAAACTTTTCTAATCAGAAGATTCTAGGTTGCATACCGAAATCTGGATCTATTATAATTAAGCTTTTGAAGGTACAGTGACAGCTGTCGGCATAGACCCATGTCAGAGGAAATGTCAGAATCCACATTCAGAAATCACATTCATTTTTCCCTTGTCCTACAGGTAGAAGGATAATGTCTTCCAGTGCTTTATAATATTCTGCAAGTACCCCATCCGGGCCCGGTGCTTCCCCCATATTTTGCTTCTGTATAGCTTCCATAATTTTCATTATCCTGATGGGGTCATTAAGATATCTCCTGTTCTCTTCAGGCAGTGTAGGAAGATCCTGCTTTTGTAAGAGAGTTTAAAAATACATAGGGCATGGTTTCCAGTCCCGAAAAGCACAAAATGCGCTACATCTGACAACAGGACTACAGATAAGATTAGAATTTCAACAGCCAATCCATAAGCCAAAGAACCTCCTCAGGAAAGCTCCTCCATTAGCATGTTCACAGCCAGGGTGAACTCCTACAAGATAATGACTCAGCCCTACCCCACCTTCCTGAGTAGATATACATTACCCACCTACCATTTTTCTTCTCACCCTGACACAGAGAGCCCTCCATCTTTCTGTGTTGTACCTCTGAGGATGCCAGTCACAGCTGCTGGCGAAACGTCAGGTCCCACAATGCCAAGACCACGACTGGACAACCTGGAAAATCTACAACAACTGATTTGTAAATATTGTTTTTGGTTTTCCCTTGGTGTTTTCACTTCCCTATATAACTGCCTATAAAAAGGTCGCACAATTTTCTTTAGTTCTTCCTTTTGGGATTTCTCTTTCTTGTCACTCTCTCATACAAGGAGTGGATCAATCTCTTTTCTCTTTCCTTTCTAAGTTCATAGGCTAGCCATCGCCCTGATTTTTTTCACATGTTCAAAATAGTTCTGTTTAGAAAATGCTGAAGAACTTTAGCTTTAGATTTTAAATTTTCATTTGCAGGGTCTGTTTTCAGATTCCCCCTCCTTTTCCTCCAGTGCGTCCAAAATACCTTGATAATGTTGCCTCTTTTCTCCCCTTTGCCTGGCCGCAAATCGAATTGCCACTCCTCTAGAGTAAGCTTTATTCACATCCCAGGCAATTCTCATTGATGTTTCCATATTTATATTTTGCTGAAAGTACAACTTCATTTCCTTTTTTACATTCAAAAATTGTACATTTCCCAACAGTTGAACGTTTAATCTCCATCTACATTTTCTCGGGGCATCTTAATTTTGACCAACAATGGGTTGTGATCCGCATATGATCTGGGCGGAACATCGACATCTTTAATATCCTGCAAAAAGCTCACTGAAGTCCAAGACATATCAATTCTAGACCAGGATTTATGTCTATCCGAATAGAAGGCGTCTTCTCTTCTTCAAGCATCGACCAATTTATATTGGTCTTCTTCTTCTTCTTCTTCTTCTTCTTCAGCAACTCCAAGAAAAGGTCTTGGAAGAAGTCCTTTGGTGGTTCTGATCTTCTTATTGGTCTTCCTATCCAAATTGTGGTTAAACACTGCATGGAAATCTCCCAGCAAACATATATCTGTATATGTACATGGTCCCCAGAGAGCACTGAGGTCAGGGTCCCCAGATCGACTGACCTTCCCGGGCCCTAAAGACGCCAGGGTGACCATAACCAGGGCCAGGGACTTTTCGGTGGTGGCTTCATATTGGTGAAATGAGCTCCCAGAAGAGATCACGGCCCTGCGGGACCTTATGCAATTCTGCAGGGCCCGTAAAATGGAGCTCTTCCACCAGGCCTTCCACTAAGGAGCCGCCCCAATAATTGTAGCCCTGCCTTTGGAGTCACCAACCATCAGCCTGTGCAGAGCAGGAGCGGTTCAATAGGAAAGGTGTTGCCAACCATCGCCACACAGTATTTAGTATTGCGAAACTGAATATGAACTAGTTACTAGTTCCTTACGCTGATATTTGAATTGTTTTAGATGGTTTTATGTCGTTTTAATTGTAAGCTGCCCTGAGCCTTCTACGGCGGGGAGGGTGGGGGGGGGTAAAAATCCAATAAATAAATAATAAATAAATAGTCACATCCTGCTAAAACATCTTTTAGAAAATTAAAAAACTTTCCTCGACGATCATTTGCGGTTTATATCGTTACTAATAAGATCCTCTTGTCCCCCAGTGGTAATATCAACCAACAAGAGTCTCTTCCATCCTCTGCCGAAAAAATCAAGGTAGGTTTCAGTTCTTCTTTTGTGAATGCTGCTCTACCTCTTTTTTTAACAACATCCGATGAAACGAAAAACGAGTCCCAAGTTTCTTGCATGACAGGTAGCGTTGGTCCTTCAGCCTTAAATGTGTTTCTTGTAAACAAGGAACATCGGCATTTAATTTCTTTAAGTTACTTAAAATCCCTCCCCCCATCTTCTACGGTGAATTGAAACTGTTGATATTGGTTGAAAAGTTTTTTATTACTGTTTCATTCATTATGGATGTCCTCTGTCAGTTTGGTGAAGTGGTTAAGTGTGCGGACTCTAATCTGGAGAACCGGGTTTGATTCCCCACTCCTCCACTTCCACCTGGCTGGATGACCTTGGGCAAGCCGTAGTTCTGATAAGAGCTGTTCTTGAAAAACAGCAGTTTCTGTCAGAGCTCTCTCAGCCCCACCGACCTCACAGGGTGTCTGTTGTGGGGAGGGGAAGGGAAAGGAGTTTGTAAGCCGCCCTGAGACTCCTTTGGGTAGTGAAGGGTGGGGTATAAATCCAATCTCTTCTTCTTCTCTTCAACCTTCGACTCCAGATTTGGTTTTCCTGCAGACTCAGATTCAAGTTCATCTCAACCACATGACTTTAATAGCGATTGCTAGAATAAATGCTGCACAAAAGTGGAGAAATAATCTGGGTCCCTCTCTATATGATTGGCAAAATCATATACTTGGTAAAACTGTCACATTTACGGGGGAAACGTTCAGAAAGATTTTCAAGTAATTTGGCTTCCTATTATTGAATATCTCACGGCTGAAGATGTTCTTCCAAGAAATAAATGTTATCAGAGTTTATTATATTTTTTAGTGGATAGTTTGTTTATATGCTGTATTTCTTGTAAAATTCTTTACTTTTAATATTCTTGTTAATTCCTTCCTAACTGTTCCTATACTTGTTCTATGTTGTTTTATTGTTTTGTGTAAAATAATTAAAATTATACATTGAAAAAAGAAGGAAAAATAAAGTTCAACTCAACCAGCCGCAGTGACAACAAAGTGACAAACAGTATATCCTGTGGTCACAACAGCACCACCACAACAATGGAATGAACAATCGGAACAAATATTCCGATAGATTGTATAATCAAAGCATAACAGTAGGATTTGAGCAAAAGTTCTATGTCACATATAATAATCTCAAAAACCAAAAAAGCGTGGTTCTTCCTTCTGACACTCTTTATGTGTATATTCTTATTATGTATGAAGAGTCCATAAATAATAAATAGGAAAATAAATAGCCTCTCTTCCTTCCTCTCCCGATCTCAGCTGCTCCTTCTTCCCATGGATACATTCCTGCCCCTTCCCCTTGGCTGGGGGCTTGGACAGACCTCTTGCCTCACACGCTTCAGGCCTGTTAAAGAGACACCTACAATGGTCAAGGCGTCACCAGCCCCTCTCGTCCTTTCTGGGGTTTCCCTTAAGAATCAGCCCCGAGGACAGACTGAGCCAATGTAAGGAGAGGCCAAGGTTGTTAACATCCTTAAAGAGCCAAGCAGAGACACTTAACTTTCCCAAACAACCCTGGAGGCATAGCTTGGCTTGTAATATAGCAGGGGGGAAAGATACATAAAAACATTGAGAGATGATAAAGGAGAAGAAGAAAAAATACCTAAAGATTTGGAAATCATTCTTTAACTTTTTTACGAGAAGCTATCTAAGAAGAGAGAAGTTACAGAAGAACAAATTAAAGAATTGTTGGGTTTCGGTTTATGGTGGCTTGCTCTTGGACGTGTCTCATCGACTCTCCGATGGAGCTTGGCTGGTTCCATACCCCCCAGGAGTCTCTGTAGGAGCCGGGATAAGCCTCTCCCAAGGCGATGGCCGAGGGATCAAGGCTTGCTTGTCCCCAAGAAGTCCTGACGCTGCAGAGCCCAGAGCCGACATCCGGACGAGAAAATAAGCAAAACTAATCTCCGCAACAAGTGAACCCATCTAAACAGTGAGTTAATCAAACCTCTGTATAAGCGAAGAAGTCTCAGTTTGCTAGATAGTTTTTAGAAGGAGCGGCGGGCAGGAAAGGGTTGGCGATCCACCCCCTGAAATGGAGCGGTCTCCCAGCGTCACAAAAAAGAAAGATAAAATGAAACTAACTCATTTGAGCTTGCAAGAATCATTTTAAGCTAAAGAATGTGGAACTGAGATAAACTTTACTTTAAAACTAAAACTTTTCTTCACTGTAAGAAAATGGCGGGGAGGGTGAGGAGAACGGTAGCGATGGAAAAGAAACTTCTGCCAGGAAGTACTATGCCAACAACTCCCACCCACTCTCAGGAAGTGGCTGCAGACTTTCCAAATATGCTTACGGCAGCATTGCGCCCTCTGCTGGATCAAATGTCTACAATCAACACCAAACTGGATTCCATGCAAAAACAACTTTCTTATATGGAAAAAAGAGCTAATAAGACTGACAAAAGAATGGAGAAAGTTGAAACAAGGACTACTGATATTAAGCAACAATTAAAAGAAGTCAAGAAAAAGAGGAACACGGATAAAAATCAACTACTTCAACTTCAGCTGGACAAAGCCATGCATGTTCTTTGTTTTCAAGGAGTTCTGGGAGAAGACATAAAAGCAACAATAAGTGGAACGATAGTCTCAATTTCAGACCTTAAACAAGAGGATCTACAAAATGATATGGACTTGGCTTATTGTACCTACCCTGACTTTAGAAGAAAAAATAAACTACTGGGAGAAGTTTAAGTTAAATTCTCTAAGAGAACAATGAGAGACAATGTTTTAAAAGCTACAGCAGGGAAAACACTAAAAGTTAATGAAGAAGAAATTAAAATCTTGAAAGACATTCCATTTGAGATCCGTAAGTGATGATGACAATACAAAGACCTAGTCCTCTTCCTACAAGACAAAGCAATAATCTACAAATGGAGCTTCCCAGAACGACTTGTGTTCAAATATAACAATAAGAAAATTAAAATTGACTTAGCTGAAAAAGCCAAAAACTTTTTGAAAAAACAAATGGGCACAGATAAAGGCAAGGATCCAATTATAGAGGAAGGAGAGGAGCCCAGCGAGGAAGAATTGGGATGTTCTTCAAGTGATTCCAGCAGCTCAACGTCTGAGTCGGAGAAAGGAGCAGCAGCACCCAAAACACCAAAAGTGAAGAAAAAGCACAAAAAATAAACGTTTCATTCTGAATTTCAAAATACTTGATTTTAGCATAATTAAGCAATAACAGATAGACTACTGATCTCACTGTTTTTACAAATCTATGTTTACTACAACTTTTGTAGGATTGATATATGTATTTGTTACATTACAAAATATTCTTGTCATAAGTTAGAGATAGGTTTTCCCTGTACCCCTACCCTTTAGAATATAGGATGTAGTATATAAAACCAATAAAACCATACTATATAAAAAAAGAATTTTTGGAAAAACACGTTAAAAAATCACTGAAGAACAAAGAAAAATTTTAAACGATCCAATAACTTTTTCCAAAATGACAGAAGCACTGAAAAAACAAAAAGGGGGAAACTCCAGGTCCTGATGGCGTTCCTGCAGAATTTTACCATGTCTTTGAAGACCAACTGATAATACCTTTAAAATATGTAATACAAAACATAATAACTGAAGGAAAAATACCAGAAACTTGGAATTAAGCCTTTAACATTGATACATAAACAAAATTTTGATGTGAAAGAAATAAAAAATTACAGGCCAGTTTCACTTTTAAATGTGGATTATAAATTATATGCTGCCGTTTTGGCTGCAAGATTGAAAAGAGTATTGATACAAACAATTCACCAAGACCTAGCAGGCTTTCTTCCAAAAAGACAACTTAGAAATAATGTAAGAACTATACTAAATGTAATAGAATACTTTGAAGTCCATCCAGAAAAACAAATGGTCTTAATTTTCTTAGACCCTGAAAATGCCTTTGACAACATCAGTTGGAACTTCATGTTGGAGCTATTACTAAACTCACAATGTGGCGAAGAATTTTTTACAATGGTTAGAGCCATCTATACCAAGCAACAAGCAAAGGTGCTTATTAATGGAGACTCATCATGAAATATTGAGATACAAAAAGCAACAAAACAAGGATGTCCACTTTCACCATTATTGTTTATATTTGCTCTCAAATTACAAAATGATATGAACTTTTATTAGGTTGACATGCATTTATATGGTATGGAAGAGCGGATACTTATGAATGTTTTAAGCAACATCTCGTTAGGAGTGCTCTATTGAAGGTATGGGAAGAAGTTAAAAGACTTTTTTATACCAAGATACCAAATTGGGTATCCCCACTTGAAGCTTTTACAAATCAAAACCTATTTCAAAAAATATGATAAGATATGAAGATTTGTTGTATAATAAAAACAAGCTAAAACCAACGGAAAATATTAAAAAACAAGCCAACAAGGATAAGTTAACAGGTTTTTACACAAAAATATCAAATGGATAAGATATTGAAAATTGATTTGGACCAATGGTCCCAGGTATGGAAACAGAATGTAAAGATTACCAAAGCAATTTCATATAAAGATAATATATATAAAATGTTTCATAGATGGCATATTACTCCAGATAATTTAGCAAAGTTTTACCCTAACCTACCAAATGTCTGTTGGAAATGCCAAAAAAAGTTGGTTCTTTTTTTCATGTGGTGGACTTGTGATAAGAGTTAAAAATATTGGTCTTGGATTCATGAAATATTACAAAAAATGTTATAAATTGATTGAAGAATACAATAGTTAAAATATATAGGCATACAACCTTTTAAAAGAGAACATAAGAACATCAGAGAAGCCAATGTTGAATCAGGCCAATGGCCCATCTAGTCCAATACTCTGTCCACTGCCGGCTCACCCACTAGGCGAGCTAGGCGCTCGCCTAGGGCGCTGGGGCCCACAGGGGCGCCAAAGCACCCCCGGCCCCACCCCCGGTGAAGCCGGCGCTCCACCCCTGTCTCCAGCCGGCGCTGGGACTGGGAGGGAAGGGGCGGCCGGCACCCACCCGTGGCTCCCCCCCCAAACCCTTAGGGGGGTGGAGAGGTGGGGCGGTATGGCGGCGGCTGGCCAGCGGGGACTCTCCCCGCTGCCGCCGCCCCGCCAGTCTGAGCGCCCGTCCGGGGCGCTTCAGAAGCCCTTGGGGGGGGTGGAGAGGTGGGGCGGCATGGCGGCGGCCGGCCAGCGGGGACAGACCCCGCTCGCTGGCCACCGCCAGTCTGAGCGCCCGTCCGCTGGGAGGGAAGGGGCGGGCGTTCCAAGGCCGCCCCTTCCCCGGCTCTTCCCGGGCCCCTCGCAGCTGCAAGGGGGCCGGGAGAGCCGCCCGCCCGTTCCCTGGCTCTCCCCGGCACCCCGCGGCTGCGAGGGGGCCGGGAGAGCCGCCCGCCCGTTCCCCGGCTCTCCCCGGCGCCCCGCGGCTGTGAGGGGCCCGGGAGAGCCGCGCCGCCCCTTCCCCGGTTCTCCAGGCCCCACCGGGAGGTTGGCATCTCCGGTGGGGTGGGCGCCCCAGGCTCTCCTGCCTAGGGCGCCCAGACACCTGGGGCCGGCCCTGACTCTGTCACACAGTGGCCAAAAATACCAGGTGCCATCAGGAAGTCCAGCAGTGGGGCCAGGGCACCAGAAGCCCTCCCACTGCTGCCCCTCCCCCAGCACCAAGAACACAGAGCATCACCTGCCCCAGACTGAGAGTTCCTATCTATACCTTGTGGCTAATAGCCACTGATGGACTTCTGCTCCATATGTTAATCACTCTTTGGGTGAAGAAGTACTTCCTTTTATCCGTTCTAACCCGACTGCTCAGCAATTTCATGGAGTGCCCATGAGTTCTTGTATTGTGAGAAACGGAGAAAATTACTTCTTTCTCAGCCTGCTCTATCCCATGCATAATCTTATAAACTTCAATCAAGAGCCTAAAAATTTTATTTTTTCAATATACGCAAAAGACTACAGTAAGAATATAAGGTGGAACATGGAAAACAAACATGGTATGAGGTACTTAAATATGTAAACTGATAAGGTAATGGATTCCCCCCCCCCATTTATATATGTATGTTTGTTTGATGTTTGTCTTTATAAAAAATAAAAAGGCCAGGGCACATCTCCTGATACCTATTTCTGCAACCAAATGCCTCAACAGGATGGCATCATCTACTGTATCCAAATCTGCAGGCAGATCTTGGAGGAGCTAGAAAGCAGTACGGCCACCCACCACCACCACATCTTGTGTGGTGCAGGAACTGGGATTGTGCTGTGCAGACCTGAACATCACCCCCTCTCGTCCACAAAACCTGTTGCTTTCTGAAGTTAGCCCAGCCATGTTCAGCAACCACAGTTCTATACCCCTTGTCTTCTCTGCCTTTAAATAAAAGCTGTTGGTTTGAATGCAGTTCAAGGTTTGAATGCAGCTCAAGCTTTGAATGGGGCATCCGTGGAGGGGTCATGGCTCCAAGGTAAGAGTATCGGGAGAGTCTCAAGTTCAATCCCCGGCATCTCCACTGAAAAGGATTGTATTGCAGGTACATAAAAGAAGCCCATGTTGGATCAGGCCAATGGCCCATCCAGTCCAACACTGTCACACAGTGGCCAAAAATACCAGGGGCCAGTGTTCCCTCTAAGCTAAGTTAGTGTGAACTAGCTCACAGTTTTTTAGCCTCCAGCTCACACATTTTTTGTCTCAGCTCAGGAAGGGACGGCTCCAGAGCAAACTAATTGATGCAGCAGCCAAATCACTTGCTCACAACTTTAGTACCAGTAGCTGACAAAGTAGAATTTTTGCTCACAAGACTCCACAGCTCAGAGGGAAGACTGCCAGGTGCCATTAGGAGGCCCACCAGTGGGGCCAGGACACTAGAAGCCCCCCCATTGTAGCCTCTCCCCTTTGGTTGGACACTTGAGTGGTATGGGATGCTGGACTGGATGGACCATTGGTCTGATCCAGCAGAGCTTTTTATGTTCTTAACTGCTGGATCTCAAAATGTGCTCTGAAGCAAACCTGGAGAGAGAGTGGCTCTGGGGACCGGAACAGAAATTATATGTGTGGCAAAAAAGGGGTTTCCCACTACTTGTCTTTTCACCCTTCTAGGCAGCAGCGGAAAGAAACCCTCGATGCATTCTCTGCGCTATCTCCTTGGGGGGGGGGGAGAGCCATCATGAATCCTGCTGAAGTAAGGGCGGGGAGGCGTGATCCCTGGGGAGATGCGAATGGTTTCTTCTCTGTCACGGGGCTCACAGAATCAGGCCATGTGGGTCCTGCTCAAAGCCTGTCTGGGATTATAGAACCACAGAATAGAACCATAGAGTTGGAAGGGACCTCCAGGGCCATCTAGTCCAATCCCCTGCACAATGAGGAAGGACCTGAAGTCCGAAACACTGATCATTACCTAGGAAAAGTGTTGGACATCTATTCCAGACTTCATTGCTTCCTTCTGAGAGATTTCAATTCTGGACTTTGTTCTTTCCCTTTGGGATATAGTGGACTTGTATATTTTCCTATGATTGATTACATGTGTTGAATTACTTATTGTACTGAAGTCTCTTATTGTAAGCTTTGGTGCGGGTTTCTGCAGTGCACAGTTGTTATTTTTTGTTTTCTCTTGATCAATGCAGGAAATTCACAAAAATCCCCCCACACACAAACACCCGCAGTGACCCCTGCTCCATACACAGAAGATGACCAGAAATCTTTAGGATCTCCAGCCAAACTTGCTTCCTGATCTCAATGTGGCAATTCAGCATTTCCCTGAGCACATAAGGAAGGGTCACAAGAACTAAGCACTGATAAAACCCTTCCTTGCCCTACGTCTCATGATCTGCCTAAGTTCACAGAACCAGCATTGCTGTCCAATGGCCATCTCGCCTCTGTTTAAAAACTGCCGAAGAAGGAGAGTCCACTACCTCCTAAGGGTCCAAAGGGTTTCCCCTCATGTGGGTTATCTGATGCTGTTGAAGACTGCCACTCTGACTGAATCTCTTTCCGCACTCTGAGCATTCAAAAGGTTTCTCCCCTGTGTGGGTTCTTTGGTGCAGTTGAAGAGTGGCACCCTGAGTGAATCTCTTTCCACACTCTGAGCATTCAAAAGGTTTCTCCCCTGTGTGGGTTCTTTGATGCCGTTGAAGAGTGCACATCCTACCAAATCTCTTCCCACACTCTGTGCATTCAAAAGGTTTCTCCCCTGTGTGGGTTTTTTGATGCTTGTAAAGATTCCCCTTACACTGAATCTCTTTCCACACACTGAACATTCAAAAGGTTTCTCCCCTGTGTGGGTTCTTTGGTGCACTTGAAGAGTGCTACTCTGACTGAATTGCTTTCTGCACACTGCGCAATCAAAAGGTTTCTCCCCTGTGTGGGTTCTCTGGTGCAGTTGAAGATCGCCACACCTACTGAATCTCTTTCCACACACTGAGCATTCAAAAGGTTTTTCCCCTGTGTGGGTTCTTTGGTGCAGCTGAAGACTGCCACTGTGACTGAAACTTTTCCCACACTCTGAGCATTCAAAAGGTTTCTCCCCTGTGTGGGTTCTTTGGTGCAGTTGAAGAGTGGCACCCTGAGTGAATCTCTTTCCACACTCTGAGCATTCAAAAGGTTTCTCCCCTGTGTGGGTTCTCTGATGCCGTTGAAGTGTGATACTCTGACTGAATCTCTTCCCACACACAGAGCAATCAAAAAATTTCTCCCGTCTTTGTATTCTTTTGTACACAAGGAGTTGTGATCTGTTTCTGAAGTACTTTCCACACTGATTGGATGTACTTGCCTTCCTTATCCTCTGCTTTGGAAAATGTACATTACAGTTTCTTCCATCTCTCTTCTCAATCGTACGGTCATCTTTCTTACTCTTAAGTCTGCCTCGATTCCTGATGTTTTCTTTCAGGTATTCATTTTTAACTCTATCTGGCCTTTCACGGTGAAGTTCCTCAGCCTCCTCATATTTCTGGTCATCCTGTGCTGGAATAAAGATAGAGATTGTGTTAGCATCTGTTAGGGCTTGTAAGGTCCAAAGGCAACTATCTGACTGCGGTAGGAAAGAACTGACGGACCTTGGGTCTCAAAAAGCTTTACCGATCTTCACAACCCCTCTACATCTTCCCCCAGAATATCTAGTGTTTAAGGATATCTCCCCAAGAAGGAGCTTTGGAGCCTCCACATTTCAGACCCCCAGAAGGTCTCCGTCCCTCCTTAGCCAGTGGGCTCTATGATTGTACCAAATCAAATGTTGCTCAGCAGAGAATCAGTAATCCCCCGTGGCTATTCGTTGCCCTTACCCGAGAGAGGAGGGGTACAACTCCCGTTCTTATAACGGGAAGAAATTCAAGAGTGAAAATTCTTCTGGAAGGAAGGAACCATGGCCAAGATCAAAGCCCTCAGTCCCAATAACTAATTTGGATACTTTGCTGATTGTTGGAGAGTGTTGTGGTTGACCACAGTGATGAAGGGGAGCCATGCAAGGGTCAGAGATACTAGTGATTATGGGGTGGGGGAGATATAGTGATGGGCATATGTGCTCTTTCTTTAACTAGAATGGAAAAAATAAGATACAGAAATGCTCGGATTTCTTCCCACCTACGTCCCATCCTGAGAGATGTTGGTTGTGGGGCTAGGAAGACCTACCCTTCTCCGACACGGGTGTTATTCAATGCCAGGTCTATCAATAACAAGACTGATGAACTCCGTGATTAACTTATGGAGTCACGGGTAGACCTGGCTTGTGTGACCGAGACCTGGGTGAGAGAAGGTGAAACTGTCTCCTTGAACCTTCTTACCCCACCTGAGTTCTCAGTCTTTCACCAGTTGCGGACATATGGGCAGGGGAGGCGTGGCTTTACTTATCTGTGAATTTTGCTCCTTCAAGTTGCTACCTGCCCCAACAATCTCCGGCACTGAATGGGTAGGAAAAGCTGAAAGAGTTGGGTATGTTTAGCCTGGGAAAGAGAAGGCTTAGAGGGGACATGATTGCAGTCTTTCAATATTTGAAGGGTTGTCATGTAGAAGATGGAGCAGATCTATTCTCTCTTGCTCCAGATTGCAAGACTAGATTGAATGGGTGGGAATCACAAGGGAGTCGTTACCGGCTAGATATCAGGAGAAAATTCCTAACTTTAAGAGTGGTTGAGCAGCAGGTGGAACAGACTGCCTCGGGAGGTGGTGGATGCTCCTTCGCTGGATGTTTTCAAACGGAGGCGGGGTATGTTGTAGGCTATCTTTCAGCTACACTCCTGCAGAGTGCAGGGGGTTGGACTAGATGACCTGCAAGGTCCCTTCCAATGCTAACATTCTGTGATTCTCCCAGTTTATATCGACTCCCACGCACCAAGCGGGCCACACGCTGGATTTGATTTTGGGATGGGGATACGTGTGGATCTGATGACTACAGATGTAGTTCCATGGTCTGACCATTTCGCCCTGAAGGTCTGGCTGAGCATACCACACCCACCCTGTTGAGGCAGCAAGCGCATTTATGCTCTCCCGCGGAGTCAAAAGGACCCTAATTGGCTTCAGGAAGTTTTGCGGGATCCAATGCCCCTGGCGTCTCATTGGATGAGCTGGTGGGGGACTGGGATAACTGGCTCCGAAGCCATTGGTGAGATTGCCCCCCTGGCACCCTCTTGCGCCCCCACACCATAAGAACATAACATAAGAGAAGCCAATGTTGAATCAGGCCAATGGCCCATCTAGTCCAACACTCTGTCACACAGCGCCCAAAATATACCAGGTGCCATCAGGAGGTCCAGCAGTGGGGCCAGGACACCAGAAGCCCTCCCACTGCTGCCCCTCCAGCACCAAGAATAGAGTGCATCACCTGCCCCAGACTGAGAGTTCCCATCTATACCCTATGGCTAATAGCCACTGATGGACTTCTGCTCCATATGCTTATCTAATTCCCTCTTGAAACTGTCCATGCTTGTAGCTGCCACCACCTCCTGTGGCAGTGAATTCCATATGTTAATCACTCTTTGGGTGAAGAAGGACTTCCTTTTATCTGTTCTAACCCGACTGCTCAGCAATTTCATGGAGTACCCAAGAGTTCTTGTATTGTGAGAAAGGGAGAAAAGTACTTCTTTCTCAACCTGCTCTATCCCATGCATAATCTTATAAACCTCAATCATGTCACCCCTCAGCCGTCTTTTCTCCAAGCTAAAGAGCCCCAAGAGTTTTAACCTTTCTTCATAGGGAAAGGGAAAGTGTTCCAACCCTAAAGTGTACACCACGGAGCTGTAAAGGATGAAGCAGGAGCTAAGACAGCCAGAGCGAAGGTGGTGGCGTGCTCGTGACAAAGTGTCACGAACATCTTATAGGACACTTACGAAGACCTATGAGATGGCAGCGAAGGCCGTAAAGAAGGATTTCTATGCGGCCTCCATTGCGTCTGCGAGCTCACACCCAGCACAATTAGAGTTATTCTTTCTATTATGACTCTGCATCAGGGCAGTCCAAATAGTAGGTAGGTAGGTAGGTAGGTAGACAGAAGATAGACAACTGTATATGGCCATTGGCCGTTAGCAATGTAAAATATGTACACACAATTTGAATTTTACGTTAAAAAATACTGTACTAAAAACAAACAAACCAAATAGTAGGGAACTGGCTATTGGCTGCAAGGCATTTGGGAGCTATTTCGCAGATAAGATCAGGACAGGCCACCACGACCTCCCGGCCACAATTGAGATGGTAAAGGAACTGGAAGCCCCTTCTCCATATTCGGGCCCGCTACTGGACCACTTCAGTTTGGTGTAGTGGTTAAGTGCGCGGACTCTAATCTGGGAGAACCGGGTTTGATTCCCCACTCCTCCACTTGCACCTGCTGGATGACCTTGGGCAAGCCATAGTTCTGATAAGAGCTGTCCTTGGAAAGGAGCAGTTTCTGTCAGAGCTCTCTCAGCCCCACCTGCCTCACTGGGTGTCTGTTGTGGGGAGGGGAAGGGGAAGGGAGTCTGTAAGCCGCTCTGAGACTCCCTTCCAAGCGACTGCACTTTGATATTTTCTTCTTTCATCACAATGAATAATTTTCTGTACAGTAACTGAGGCTTCAGCTGGAATCCTTATGCTGCAACAAGAGGTGCCATCGAATACCCAGTGTTTCATGTATTAGATAGAAGAGTTAGCTTTTCTTGTTTTTTGGTTGCTGAGCTGCAGAAAAGGTGCTGTTTAGTGGTATCTTCTTAAATTCTTAATAAACTTTAATTATATATCTTCCCTTATATATAATTGAGTAGTGGGGTGGCACTTTTTGAACATTCCACATGCTTCTAAATCAGTTGGCTCTATGATGTGTCACTCTGAAGCTGTCCCTTTCTTTTCTTTTCTTTTTTAAATTTTATTTATAGATTTTTAGTGTACAGAAAAAAGAAAATAGCAATATGATAATACAAATACATTAAATTAATATATATACTAATTAGAAATATTAATACCCATACATTAAATTAGAGAATATAACATAACAGTATTAGTTTGAAATACAAATGGGAGGTTTTCTCGTTGACTTCTTTATCCAATTGTAAACTTTTCCCCATCTGTTTTGATATATTATCTCATCTTTTCCTGAGAGTATTGTGTTTAATTTATCTAATTCAGCGATTTCCAAAATTTTATCCATTCAATCCTCATTGTTGGGTACAATATCTTTTTTCCAATATTTAGCAATTAAAATTCTTGACATAGTAAATATGTATATTATAATTCTTAAATCTTCTCTTTTAATTCTATCTGGTAAGATATTAAGCGGAAAAAATTCCTGTTTAAATTGTAGTTTAACATTTGTAATTTCTCCTACTATTTTTTTGATCATTTCCCAAAATTTTTCTATTTTTTCACATTTCCACCATACATGAATATATGTACCAATATTTTTCTTGCACCTCCAACATATGTCTGGAGCTTGAAGCTGTCCCTTTTCACTGGCTGCATTGCCTGAGTCCCACCCTCAGTGCACTCCATCAGCCATTGGCTCATCAACCGCTGCTCAAGAGTACTCGCATGCCATTGGCCAGATGCAGGGTCTGCTTCTCTTCCCCACCCACTCCAACTTCGGCCACTGTTCCCTGTCAGAATTACTGGCAAATGGTTCTCTCTCCTGACAAAGACACTTCACCTCCTTGGCTCCTCTATGGGACTAACTTTTCCCTCAGTGGCTGTTGGTAGGCAACCAGGCTTTGTTCTGTCAGTAAAAAGACAAAGGAACGAAACCCTTTCCATGCTTTTGTGAGGAATTCATTGGAGCCAGTCCTGACTAGGGTTGCCAGCTCCAGGTTGGAAATTCCTGCTGAGTCCTTCTGCCCCCCCCCAACGCTGCCCTCCACAGGATCCACCACTTTCCCCTCAGTGCCTGTTACTAGGCAACCAAGCTTGGTTCTGTCAGTAAAAGGCCCTTTCCACACCCATTTTGGCATTCAGGAGAAAACTCATTGTGTCCTTATAGCCTGCTGAGATGGCCTCCCTATGACAGCCAATGTGATGTGGCAGTCAGGGCTTCAGAACACGGCAGAGGGGAGATGGAAAGCTGAAGAGCGAGGGGAAAATAAAGGTAGGTTGATGCTTGGCTGGGAAGGAGATAGGGTTGCCAACCCCAGGTGGGAAATTCCTGGAGATTTGAGGGATGGAACCTGGAGAGGGTGAGGTGTGAGGAGGGGTGGAGCCTCAGACAGGTACAATGCCATAGCCTTCACCCTCCAAACCAGCCATTCCCTCCTGGGGAAACACTGTTGCCAATCTCCAGGTGAGGGCTGGAGATCACTCAGAATTACAACTGCTCTCCAGATGGCATTGATCAGTTCCCCTGGAGAAAATGGTGGACTCTGTGTCCTTATACCCTGCTGAGATCCCCCCCCATGACAGCCAATGTGATGTCGCAGTCAGGGCTTCAGAGCACAGTAGAGGCCTTAGACCCTGCTGAGATGGCCCCCCATGACAGCCAATGTGACGTGGCAGTCAAGGCTTCAGAGCACGGTAGAGGCCTTAGACCCTGCTGAGATGGCCCCCCATGACAGCCAATGTGATGTGGCAGTCAGGGCTTCAGAAAACGGTAGAGGCCTTATACCATGCTGAGATGGCCCCCCCATGACAACCAATGTGTCATGGCAGTCAGGGCTTCAGAACACGGCAGAGGGGAGATGGAAAGCTGAAGAGTGAGGGGAAAATAAAGGTGGGTTGATGCTTGGATGGGAAGGAGATAGAGTTGCCAACTCCAGGTGGGAAATTCCTGGAGATTTGAGGGAAGGAGCCTGGAGAAGGTGAGGGTTGAGGAGGGGTGGGGCCTCACACAGGTACAATGCCATAGACTTTGCCCTCCAAACCAGCCATTCCCTCCTGGGGAAACACTGTTGCCAATCTCCAGGTGAGGGCTGGAGATCACTCAGAATTACAACTGCTCTCCAGATGGCATTGATCAGTTCCCCTGGAGAAAATGGTGGACTCTGTGTCATTATACCCTGCTGAGGTTGCCACAGCAAATTGACACTAAGTGCCCAAGGCCTTGGCACTCTCCTAGAGCCTCTTCCTAGAGCCCGTTCTATTTATTTCCACAACAGGCCTTATTCCTAGTGTGTTTGTGTGTGTGTATGCAGGGCTCTTTTTGTAGCAGGAACTCCTTTGCATGTTAGGCGACACACCCTTATACAGCTCTTCTTACAAGGTTTACTGTAAGCTCTTGGAGGATTGGCTACATTAGGGGTGTTTCACCTACAATGTTCCCTCTAAGCTATGGAGACCTGTGAGCAAAAATTCTACTTTGTGAGCTACTGGCATTAAAGTTGTGAGCAGGTGATTTGGCAACTGCATAAATTAGTGTGCTCTGCAGCCATCTTTCCTGAGCTAAGACAAAAATGTGTGAGCTGGAGGCTAAAAAACTGTGAGCTAGCTCACACTAACTCAGCTTGCCTAATATACAAAGGAGTTCCTGCTACAAAAAGAGCCCTGTATATATGTATATATCTATGTATTTAAAATGGGTCTGCTTTACTTCTGTGCACTCTCGTCGTGAACGCACCGAACTGGGTGTTGTTGAGGTACAAAGAGAGTAGTGACCTAGGGAGGACCCAAGCTTTGGTGCTTGACAGGATCACTTCCAGATAACAGGCAGAGCAGATGTTTCTAATCCCATCCAGGGGGAAAGGGTGTGTTGTAAAGGCTGGCAACAGAGAAATGAGGAACTGGACAAGCCTCAAAATGGTGTGTTGCTATTCAATATTTTGATTCATGCCTCATCCCAATGGCAGCAATTTGCACCTTTGGCACCAAGGAAAGACCCTTACCCAGAAAGGCCACGTTCCCACAGTTCTCCAGCATGACTTCCCTGTACAGAGCTCTTTGTCCTGGATCCAGCAGGGCCCATTCAGCCTCCGTGAAAGAGACGGCCACCTCCTCCAAGGAAACGGGACCCTGAAAGAAAAAGCAGGTTTCCCTCGTCAGAGATCAGGCCAGGCAGAGATTGCGCGCTGGAAGGGAGCAGTCTGGGAAAGGTACAGGACGTCAGGCTTGGGATGGGTCAAGGGAATGGTCTTAAGAGGATCCCTCGCCCAGACACCTTGTAGAAACTGCAGGAGTGAAAACCCCCTCCCCAGAAAGGTGGAGGGACCCAGGCTGTCCCCCATTCATCTCTCCTACCTGGACTGGAGGGGCAGCAGCCGTTTCCACACCTCTGAAAAGACATCGGCTCAAAAGCATCTCTTCGCGGCCTGTTACTGAAACAAAGGAGAAAGCAAGGACGTTTCTTTGTTTGTCCCCGCTTCACACACGTCCCAGGGTTGCGAAACCTTGCCCTGCGTACACTCAACACATTTCTTAAGCACTTTTTCATGCTTTCTGGGAGAGGCAGAAGAGAAGCGCCAGGTACCTATGAGCCTCAGGGGTTATAAATGCTGCCAACATATTTCAGACTCCTGTGTGGGTGTGTCCAGCCTGTTGGAGAGCGGTGCCTGTTTGAGGAAGTGTGGGTGTCAGACCAGAATGCAGTTGATTGAGACTTTGAAGACTACAGGTTAATAACGTCTCTGTTAGAACGACCAGGAAAGGCGCGGAGCAAGCAGTTATACCCCAAGCATAAACCACCACCCCCTTTGGCCTCAGGCCAATCAGCAACAGGAGTCAGTCCTGCCAACCTAATGGTCCCGGCTTCCCTGGAGAAGACACCGTGGAGAAGAAGATACCAGATATAAAAAGCCAGATATAAAAAGAAGAGGACTGGTTGCTACTATTAAGAAATTATATAACTGGCTTATAGAATTACTTGAAATGGAACTGAACTGGAACTTGGCCAAGACCACGGCCACACAACCCAGAAAATCTACAGCAACTAATCTCCTGAACTGTTTACTAGTTTATGTGGAACAGGCCAAAAAAAAACCCTCCACAAAACAATTTTTAAAAATCCAGAAGTAACAATTATTCCTATTTCCTCTCCACAGTATTAAATAATTTTTTTTAAAAAAACCATTCTCATAAAAAGAAATGGAGAGGGGGGGAACACCTTGTCTTAAAATATTTTATTCATCGTGTTAAAATAAAATGTTCCATAATCAATTTCTTTTTTCCAATTTTTTGGGAAAAAAACCAAAAAAGGCTTCAAGAAAAAAAAAACAGAAAAAAACCTGTTTCCCCTCCGAATTTTTCCAGTTTCTTCCCCCGGGCCTTCACATCTCTAATCTGGCCTGGGGGGAGGGAAAGTGGGGGGGTGGAAATGATGTCACGCGTCCTTTCACCATCACCTTCGGCCCAGACGTGACTTGAGCTCACCTGGCGAACAGAGGGGGTCCTAGGAATGGGTTTCCAGAGTGTCTCTTGGCGTGCCGACTTCACAACTGGGGTTTTCAGCCAGATGCGATATCAACAGGACCTCTCCCCCAAGCCCCTCCCAGAGACCCTCCCCAAAGCATCTGGAGGTACTGGGCCATCCATAGCCTCCCATACCTACTCCAGCATCCTGTTTTCCCCAGCAGCCTGCCGGACGCCCTTTTAAGGATGAGAAGCCAAACTTCCCTATGATTATTGGCCCCCGAGGAACTGGTTTTCAGAGCTCTGCTGCCCCAGAAGGTGGAGGCTCCCTCTATTCACCGGGCTGAAGAGCTCTGCCCAGGTTTGTCTGCCTTTTCTCTTTTGAGCCGCCTTCAGTTCCTCTTATGGAAGGAAGGTGAGATGTGGTTATTTTAATTAATAGAAAGAATTGCCCTCCATGAATCTGTCCAATCTCCTTTGAGAGGCATCACAGTTTGGGGATATTGAGTCAAGAAGTATTTAGTTTCTTTCCTGAGCTTTGTGTTCTGCAAAGAAGTAGTTCTTTCCTGAACCGAACTCTCTACCCATCAAATCCACTGGGTGCCCCAATCGTATCTAGGCATGAGGAGCCCTTACCACAAGAGAGGGCATCTTGGGCACGCTCCATGGTCTGCGCTCTCTGCCCTTGCTCCGAGGAAGCTCTTTCTGCCCCAGGGACTGTAGCGTCTTTCTCCACGGATGGTGCCCACATCTGAAACAGCAGGGAGGGAGAGGGGTAAGAGGCGGAATGGGAAAGAGACCCAGGAATGGATCCTGCCCCACTCCCAGACTCTGCACCCTTCCGTCAGCAGACCTGGTGAGTTCTCTGGAGGAATCAGAAATTCTCTTGTAGAAGAAACAGCTTAAGGTGGTTGTTAAATCTCCCATTTGGACGATTAACAGTTGGACAAATATCTCTCAGAGACCCTTTAGGATAAAGCCAGATATCGTTGCTTGAACCTGACATACCTGGAGGGAACTTCCCCTCACCTGTTCTGCCCGCCTCTTCTCCTCGGCCTGACTCAGGAGGAAGCCTTCGGCCAGGGCCACCGCCTGGGAACTGGTCTCCGGCCCGCATCCTCGGACCCAGCCCTGCATTTCCCGGGGCAGGAGAGTCAGGAACTGCTCCAGGATCACCAGGTCCAGGATCTGCCTCTTGGTGCGCCTCTCCGGCTCCAGCCAGTGGCTGCACAGTCCGTGGAGCTGGCTGCAAACCTCTCGGGGCCCAGCAGCCTCCTGGTAGCGGAAATGCCGGAAGCGTCGGCAATGGACGTCTGAGACTGCAGTGAGCTGATCACGGGTATCTGGCCCCGGGCTTTCCCAGGATTCAACACCACTCCCAGCTTGGGTGGGACGGGGGCCTTTCCTCGCTGTCCTGCCAGTTCCAGGTCCTTCTGGGTCCTGCTCTTCCATCTTCTCCTTCCCCTTCTCTTGGGTCACCTCTGGCTGTGCAAAGATGCCTTCAGTCACCTGGCTATGAAGAGAGGCTTCTCCCTGGGGGGGAAGGAGAGAGACATGGAGAATCACATGGAAAATCAAAGAGAATCGAGATACACCACTGAACATCATAAACCTTCACATGCTCAGGAGACACGTGAGAACTGCCCTGGTGGGTCAGGACAAAAGGGCTTCTTGTGGTTTGTAGGCCAGGCTCAATATCCTTTTTCTAGATTACAAGCCAAGCCATTTGAGATATGCCTCCAGGGTTCTTTGGGAAAGTTAAGTCTTTTAAGTTGGACAAATATCTCCCAGGGACGCTTCAGGATAAGGCCAGATATCCTTGCTTGAATTGGACGTACCTGGAGGGAATTCCTTCTCACCTGTTCTGCCCGCCTCGTCTCCTCTGCCTGACTCAGGAGGAAGCCTTCGGCCAGGGCCACCGCCGACTCTTTTCGGGTCTTTAAGGATGTTCACAAGCTTGGCCTCTCCTTACATTGGCTCCCTGTGTCCTTGGGGCTAATACTTAAGGGAAACCCCAAAAGGACAAGAGGGACTGGTGACCCCTTCCACAGGCCTGAAGCTTGAGGCAAGATCTCTGTCCCAGCCCGGCCAGGGGAAGGGGCCGGAATGTCTCTGTGGGAAGAAGGAGCAGCTGAGATCTGGAGAGGAAGGAGGAGAGGCTGAGATTTGGCTCAAGGATGTGGAGGCACAGAAATGTTCCCTCTGGGTACCGGAGGTGGGGTAGTGGGCCTGCTACACTGGGGAATCCCTCCGTCTTACCCCCTTGCTCAGCTCTGCCAGGATATCTGTCATGAAAGCTAACAGGGTCCTGTGACTTGCAATAGGGCATGAGGGGGTCCCTTGAACCAGGGGGAAGGTGGGGGGTTCGAATCCAGCCTCCTTCCCCGGAATAGAGATGACAGCCAAGCCCCCCACTGTAAGAGAGTCGGCCCAGGAGCTTTATGCAAACACCTAGAGGAGCGCTAGGGAGAGGAAGGGTCAGGCTCTGGCCGCCCTAGGAGGATACCTGGGTCACCGGCGGGGGCCATTCTCTGGGACCGGCCCTTGGGGGAGGATTTTACCCGCTCCGACCCACAGCCTCCCCCTTTCGACGCCTCCTCCTGCCCCCAGGCGGGCGCCTCCAGAAGAGGGCGGGCGAGGGAGCCCGGAGCAGGAGCCGGCCGGCCTTTGCTGACCCTCCGGGGAAGATCGACCCCTCGAGCCAGCAGAGCAGCAAAAGGGGCCGGAGCGGAGGAGCGAGGCGAGGAGTCCCGGAGCCGGGGGGGTGGTATCCTGCGAGTCTCGCGATCCCGGGAGATCTCTCGGTGGTCTTGGGGGAGGAGGGCCTTTTTTAAAAAAAACAAAACAGGCCGTTTTAACCGCCGCCTCGGCCCCCCCCCCCCCCAATGGATTGCATTTTTGAAACCCTGGAATACCAAACTCCCCATGGAAAAAAAGCACACGAGGGCAGCGCATCTCCCTCCCAGCAAGCCTGTGCAAAGCTCATTCTCCCCCGCCCCTGCCAAGCCAATGACTTACTTGCGAGTAAGCCTTCCCGGGCTCTTCCCCCGCTCCGGTGCAAAGCTGACGCTCCTCCCTGGGCAGTCCCTCCTCCGGCCGGGATGCAAGAGCAAAGACCCCCCCCCTCCAACCCCCCGCCTCGCTCGGCCTCTCCAGCCCATGCAACTCGCTCGCCTTTAACCCTTTCCGCGCTGCAGACGGAGGAGAAGGGCTTCCTCCTCCTCCTCCTCCCGACCGTCCTCCCCGCAGGAGGCGCCCGGACCGGGGACTGCTGCAGCCGGGCGGCCCGAGTCAGCGACGCCGCCCTCGGATGCACCCGGACGGGGCGGCGTTCAGTTGCATTTGCAGCATGGAATTTGCAGCACGGAAAGGGTTAAAGCGAGCGAGCTGCATGGCGGGAGAGGAGAGAATGGAGGAAAAACTCTTTTCGGGGGGGGGGGGTGTTTGCTATTTGAGCGTCCAAAGAGACCAGGGAGGCGCTTCAGTGTTAGGAATGGAGCCTAAGCGTCTTCTCCACCTGTGCCTAGAGCGGGCTGAGCTTGCTTCTCTAGAGCAATAGCTCGCCTGGATCCAGGAACTAACCCTATAGCTAAGCAGTGTGATGTGAACAGCCTGTCCCTGGGAGGGGGGGGGTTTGCAGTCTGTGGCGTTTTGCATGCAACATTCTGTCCCAGCTGGATATTCTGACTTCAAGGGTGGACCCATGCAGAGTGTGTGAAGGTAGACTGGCTGCCTGGTTGGTGCGTGGGGTGGGGGCAACTGTGGGAGGGCTTCTAGTGTCCTGGCCCCACTGATCGACCTCCTGAGGGCACCTGGTGTTTTTGGCCACTGTGTGACACAGAGAATGTTGGACTGGAGGGGCCATTGGCCTGATCCAGCATTGGCTTCTCTTATGTTCTTATGTCCTTGAGGTATAGCTAGGAACTCTCTGTCTGGGGCAAGGGATGCTCTGTATTCTTGGTTCTTGGGAGGGGGTCAACAGTGGGAGGGCTTCTAGTGTCCTGGCCCCACTGCTGGACCTCCTGATGACACCTGGTATTTTTGGCCACTGTGTGACTCAAGAGTGTTGGACTGGAGGGGCCATTGGCCTGATTCAACATTGGCTTCTCTTATGTTCTTATGTCCTTAAGCTATAAATAGGAACTCTCAGTCTGGGGCAAGGGATGCTCTGTATTCTTGGTGCTTGGGAGGGGGTCAACAGTGGGAGGGCTTCTAGCGTCCTGGCCCCACTGCTGGACCTCCTGATGACACCTGGTATTTTTGGCCACTGTGTGACTCAAGAGTGTTGGACTGGAGGGGCCATTGGCCTGATTCAACATTGGCTTCTCTTATGTTCTTATGTCCTTAAGCTATAAATAGGAACTCTCAGTCTGGGGCAAGGGATGCTCTGTATTCTTGGTGCTTGGGGAGGGGGTCAACAGTGGGAGGGCTTCTAGCGTCCTGGCCCCACTGCTGGACCTCCTGATGACACCTGGTATTTTTGGCCACTGTGTGACTCAAGAGTGTTGGACTGGAGGGGCCATTGGCCTGATTCAACATTGGCTTCTCTTATGTTCTTATGTCCTTAAGCTATAAATAGGAACTCTCAGTCTGGGGCAAGGGATGCTCTGTATTCTTGGTGCTTGGGAGGGGGTCAACAGTGGGAGGGCTTCTAGCGTCCTGGCCCCACTGCTGGACCTCCTGATGACACCTGGTATTTTTGGCCACTGTGTGACTCAAGAGTGTTGGACTGGAGGGGCCATTGGCCTGATTCAACATTGGCTTCTCTTATGTTCTTATGTCCTTAAGCTATAAATAGGAACTCTCAGTCTGGGGCAAGGGATGCTCTGTATTCTTGGTTCTTGGGAGGGGGTCAACAGTGGGAGGGCTTCTAGCATCCTGGCCCCACTGCTGGACCTCCTGATGACACCTGGTATTTTTGGCCACTGTGTGACACAGAGAGTGTTGGACTGGATGGGCCATTGGCCTGATTCAACATTGGCTTCTCTTATGTTCTTATGTCCTTGAGGTATAGCTAGGAACTCTCTGTCTGGGGCAAGGGATGCTCTGTATTCTTGGTTCTTGGGAGGGGGTCAACAGTGGGAGGGCTTCTAGCATCCTGGCCCCACTGCTGGACCTCCTGATGACACCTGGTATTTTTGGCCACTGTGTAACTCAGAGTGTTGGACTGGAGGGGCCATTGGCCTGATCGAACATTGGCTTCTCTTATGTTCTTATGTCCTTAAGCTATAGATAGGAACTCTCAGTCTGGGGCAAGGGATGCTCTGTATTCTTGGTGCTTGGGAGGGGGTCAACAGTGGGAGGGCTTCTAGCATCCTGGCCCCACTGCTGGACCTCCTGATGACACCTGGTATTTTTGGCCACTGTGTGACTCAGAGTGTTGGACTGGAGGGGCCATTGGCCTGATCGAACATTGGCTTCTCTTATGTTCTTATGTCCTTAAGCTATAGATAGGAACTCTCAGTCTGGGGCAAGGGATGCTCTGTATTCTTGGTGCTTGGGGTGGGGGGGGACAGTGGAAGGGCTTCTAGTGTCCTGGCCCCACTGCTGGACGTCTCTGATGGCCCCTGGTCTTTTCGGCCACTGTGTGACCCAGAGTGTTGGACTGGATGGGCCGTTGGCCTGATCCAACATTGGCTTCTCTTATGTTCTTATAGGCACTCTCAGACTGGGGCAAGGGATGCTCTGTATTCTTGGTGCTTGGGGGTGTCAACAGTGGGAGGGCTTCTAGTGTCCTGGCCCCACTGCTGGACCTCTCTGATGGCTCCTGGTATTTTTGGCCACTGTGTGACGGAGTGTGGGACTAGAGGGGCCGTTGGCCTGATCCAACATCGTCTTCTCAGCTGGGAGTCTTGGGAGCTGCTCAGGGTTTGCTGCCAGTGCGTGGGGGCACGGGAGAAGGATTGGTGGGCCCGGCAGCTGGGAGCCGTATGGGCCTTGCCATCAGTGCCGGGGGGGTTGGGGGGAGAATTGGCAGGCCCAGGCCTCGCCGTCGGGGCAGGGGGGCAGAGGAGAAGGCTCACCTGTGGCTGCTTCCTCCTCCATGTGGAACTCCTTCCTTCCCTCCACAAGTATCGTGGGTCCCTGCTTCTTGTACTTCTCTAATTTGATGACCCCGCTGCAATGCAGAGCATTTGATTCTGGGGCGTTGGGGGGAAGAATTGGTGGGCCCAGGCCTCGTCGTCAGGGCGGGGGGGGGCAGGGGAGAAGGCTCACCTGCAGCTGCTTCCTCTTCCATGTGGAACTCCTTCTGCCCCCCCCTCCCCCGTGAGTATCGCAGGTCCCTGCTTCTTGTAATCCTCTAATTTGGTGACCCCGCTGCAACAGAGACTTTACGCTAGCCAGATTTAATGTTTTCTCCTCATCTTGGGTCTCAGGCAGATACAGAGGTGACAGAATTTATAATTGCTCACTGGGAGAACCCGACTCTTTAGACCATATTCTGCGACGCTGCCCCCTCCACTCACCTTTCCGACTCCTTCTGGTTAAGCCTTTACTGGCCAGGGTCAATTCTGATAATGCAATTAGGTCTCTCCTAGCTGACAAGTCACCAGAAGCTACTGTACAGATTGCGGATTTTTTTGGCTAAGATTTTGGTCGCGAGGAACTATCCTTAATATTGGTGTTTTAAGACCTACAGATGTAATTTTACCTTGACGAAGTTTTATCCTGTTGATTTTATATATGCCAATAAAGGTTCTGTTCTGTTCTGCATAAAGGGCCAGTTTCTTTCCTGACTTTGGGGACCATTGAGCAGCTGATTGACAATTTGATGTCCCGGGAAATTTCTCTGCCTTTCCTTCCTCTCCCGGGTCGCTTTTTAACTGATGAGTTCCTCTCCAAGACCTGGAGACTGGTAGAGGAACCCTCTGCCTCTCTTCTCCTCCTTTTCTGTGGATATCCTGCTCCTCTGGGTAGACAGCTTTCTGACTCCCCTAGCTGTGTGGAAGGGGGGGGAGGACTTCCCTCCAAGGCTACCAGAGAGTATGCACAAGACTCAGCCACTACACAACATCCCTGCAGGGCTAGTTTTCTACATGCAGGGAGTTCTTCCATTATTCAAAGGAACATGGCAGCATCTTTTCAGGGTCAGCTGTGCCAGTTGCTGGACAGAAGAGCCAAGCCCCCCATCCAGCATGCCCTGAAGACGCAGGCCTCTGAGCTGAATCACACAAGCAGAGACAGCGGGCAGAAACTTTGTCTCTTGAAAAGTACAGAAATGGACGCATCGTAGAGCGATTATCGGCTCCTGTTTTATTTAGTGATTCAGAAAATCGGAGATAAACTTGCCAGCTTGCAGGCTGCTTTTATGTACATTCCCAAAGCACACCCTTCACCACACCCAAGATAGGCTATATACAAGGTTTCTAGTCCTATAGGTTCTCTACAGAATCCTAGCTTGCCGGTTGGCTGGTTTGAGGATCCTAGGGTTCCGTTGTTCCTGGTATCGAAGCTGCGCTATTTTGTCGAGCCACGTGTGTGACTCGGCCAGTACACAACATCCCTGCAGGGCTAGTTTTCTACACGCAGGGAGTTCTTCCAATATTCAAAGGAACATGGATGATTTCCCAGACCAGGGATGCCATCTCCCACCTGCCTTCCTGAGGCAGGCCATCGAGTTTTAGCACCTTAGCGCCTTCCCACCTCCTGATCTCCCCTCAATATGTGGATCAGGCTGGGAGGGTCTTGGCATCCGTTCGAGGGGAGTGGGGTCACTTCTGCCAAAGTCAGGGACTCAGCGCCCAGGGGGGAATGTGGCTAGTCTTGGGAGGAAACATGAAAAGAAGAAGAAGAGGAGGAGGAGGAGATCGGATGTATACCCCGCCCTTCCCTACCCAAAGGTATCTCAGAGCGGCTTACAAACTCCTTTCCCTTCTCCTCCCCACAACAGACACCCTGCAAGGTAGGCAGGGCTGAGAGAGCTCTTTCCAGAAACTGCTCTTTTTCAAGGACAGCTCTTGCCAGAACTATGGCTTGCCCAAGGTCATCCAGCAGCTGCAAGTGGAGGAGTGGGGAATCCTGGTTCTCCCGGATTAGAGTCCACACACTTAAGAGAAGAAGAAGAGATTGGATTTCTTCCCCGACCTTCCCTACCCAAAGATGTCTCAGAGCGGCTTACAAACTCCTTTCCGTTCCCCTCCCCACAACAGACACCCTGCAAGGTAGGTGGGGCTGAGAGAGCTCTTTCCAGAAACTGCTCTTTTTCAAGGACAGCTCTGACAGAACTATGGCTTGCCCAAGGTCATCCAGCCAGGTGCAAGTGGAGGAGTGGGGAATCAAACCCGGTTCTCCCAGATTAGAGTCCGCACACTTAACTACTACTGGTTAGGAGGGGAGGGGGGGTGTTCCCCATAAAGAGGGACAAGGAGGGGGGCGTTGGGCCAAACATTCCGGAGTCTTCCTTGATCACCATATCTGAGAAAGGCAGGGAAAAGTGCAGAGGAGAACAGTTGAGACGATGAGGGGGTTGGAACACCTTCCCTTGGAGGAACGGCTGTGGATTCTGGGACTTTTCAGTTTAGAAAACTGAAGGGGAGGCAGGGTAGAGGTTTGTCAAATTAGGCATGGGGGTGGAGAGAGCTGGCAAAGGCTGCCATCTCAAGCACACTTTCCTGGGACTCAGCCTCAGGGAATGAAATGGGACTGACCTCCAAGTAGGCCTGTTTAGGGTTGCTCCCAAAGAGAACTTCTCCCAACAGACTAGATCTCGAGGGCATCCAAATGAAGGTGATGGGGCAGTAGGTTCAAGACCGGTGTTCCCTCTAAGCTGAGTGTGAGCTCACAGTTTTTTAGCCTCCGGCTCACACATTTCTGTCTTCGCTCAGGAAGGAGGGCTCCAGAGCAAACTAATTCATGCAGTGGCCAGATCGCTCGCTGACGACTTTAACGCCCGCCAAGTAGGATTTTTGCTCACAAGACTCCACAGGGGAGAGGGAGCCTTGGTCAAGATGGTCGAAAGGAAAGAGCACTTTCCACGGAGAGTGATGCCAATGTGGCGTTTGCTGCCAGAGGATGTAGTGACGGCCACAGGAATAAACAGCTTTAAGAGGGGATGAGATAGATTCACGGAGGAGAGGTCTACCAATGGCTACTAGCCATGGTGGCCGAGAGGGACCTCCGCCTTCGGAGACACTAATCCTCCGGATCCCCAGAGCCAGGAGGCCACTGAGTGAGACGGGATGCTAGACTAGATGAACCCTCACTGGTCTGATCCAGCAGGGCTCTTCTGGTGTCCTTCTCAGGGGAAGGCCTCGGCCTCTCTGCCCTGTTGCTGGCCCTCCAGAGGAACTGGCTGGCCCCTGTGTGAGACGGGAGGCTGGGCTGGATGGACCCTCCCTGGTCTGACCCAGAAGGGCTCTTCTGGGGTTCTTCTTGGCCTCTCTGCCCTGTTGCTGGCCCTGCAGAGGAACTGGTTGGCCACTGTGTGAGACGGGATGCTAGACTAGATGAACCCTCACTGGTCTGATCCAGCAGGGCTCTTCTGAGGTTCTTCTCAGGGGAAGGCCTCGGCCTCTCTGCCCTGTTGCTGGCCCTCCAGAGGAACTGATTGGCCACTGTGTGAGATGGGAGGTTGGACTGGATGGACCCTCCCTGGTCTGACCCAGCAGGGCTCTTCTGGTGTCCTTCTCAGGGGAAGGCCTCGGCCTCTCTGCCCTGTTGCTGGCCCTCCAGAGGAACTGGCTGGGCACTGTGTGAGACGGGATGCTAGACTAGATGAACCCTCACTGGTCTGATCCAGCAGGGCTCTTCTGAGGTTCTTCTCAGGGGAAGGCCTTGGCCTCCATGCCCTGTTGCTGGCCCTCCAGAGGAACTGGCTGGCCCCTGTGTGAGGCGGGAGGCTGGACTGGATGGACCCTTCCTGGTCTGGCCCAGCAGGGCTCTTCTGAGGTTCTTCTCAGGGGAAGGCCTCAGCCTCTCTGCCCTGTTGCTGGCCCTCTAGAGGAACTGGCTGGCCCCTGTGTGAGACGGGAGGCTGGACTGGATGGACCCGCCCTGGTCTGCTCCAGCAGGGCTCTTCTGGTGTCCTTCTCAGGGGAAGGCCTCGGCCTCTCTGCCCTGTTGCTGGCCCTCCAGAGGAACTGGCTGGCCCCTGTGTGAGACGGGAGGCTGGACTGGAGGGACCCTCCCTGGTCTGACCCAGCAGGGCTCTTCTGAGGTTCTTCTCAGGGGAAGGCCTCGGCCTCTCTGCCCTGTTGCTGGCCCTCCAGAGGAACTGGCTGGCCCCTGTGTGAGACACAGTGCTGGACTAGATGGACCCTCCCTGGTCTGACCCAGCAGGGCTCTTCTGGTGTCCTTATCAGGGGAAGGCCTTGGCCTCTCTCTGCCCTGTTGCTGGCCCTCCAGAGGAACTGGCTGGCCCCTGTGTGAGACGGGAGGCTGGACTGGATGGACCCGCCCTGGTCTGCTCCAGCAGGGCTCTTCTGGTGTCCTTCTCAGGGGAAGGCCTCGGCCTCTCTGCCCTGTTGCTGGCCCTCCAGAGGAACTGGCTGGCCCCTGTGTGAGACGGGAGGCTGGACTGGAGGGACCCTCCTGGTCTGACCCAGCAGGGCTCTTCTGAGGTTCTTCTCAGGGGAAGGCCTCGGCCTCTCTGCCCTGTTGCTGGCCCTCCAGAGGAACTGGCTGGCCCCTGTGTGAGACACAGTGCTGGACTAGATGGACCCTCCCTGGTCTGACCCAGCAGGGCTCTTCTGGTGTCCTTATCAGGGGAAGGCCTCGGCCTCTCTGCCCTGTTGCTGGCCCTCCAGAGGAACTGGCTGGGCACTGTGTGAGACAGGATGCTGGACTAGATGGACCCTCCCTGGTCTGATCAAGCAGGGCTCTTCTGATGTTCTTATCAGGGAAAGCCCTCGGCCTCTCTGCCCTGTTCCCGGCCCTCCAGAGGAACTGGTTGGACACTTGAGTGATATGGGATGCTGGACTGGATGCACCATTAGTCTGATCCAGCAGGGCTCTTCTTATGTTCTTAACTGCTGGATCTCAAGTTATGCTCTGAAGCAAACCTGGAGAGAGAGTGACTCTGGGGACTGGAACAGAAATTCTATGTGTGGCAAAAGAAGAAGAAGAGATTGGATTTATACCCCCTGCCCTTCACTTGGAGTCTCAGAATGGTTTACAAACTCCTTTCCCTTCCCCTCCCCACAACAGACACCTCTGTGAGGTAGGCGGGGCTGAGAGAACTCTAACACAAACTGCTCTTTCAGGAACAGCTGTGCCAGAGCTTGTGACTGACCCAAGGTCATCCAGCCAGGTGCAAGTGGAAGATTGGGGAATCAAACCCGGTTCTCCCAGATTAGAGTCCGCACACTTAACTACTACTGGTTAGGAGGGGAGGGGTGTGTTCCCCCATAAAGAGGGACAAGGAGGGGGGCGTTGGGCCAAACATTCCGGAGTCTTCCTTGATCACCATATCTGAGAAAGGCGGGGAAAAGTGCAGAGGAGAACAGTTGAGACGATGAGGGGGGTTGGAACACCTTCCCTTGGAGGAACGGCTGTGGATTCTGGGACTTTTCAGTTTAGAAAAGAGACAACTAAGGGGAGGCAGGGTAGAGGTTTGTCAAATTAGGCATGGGGGTGGAGAGAGCTGGCAAAGGCTGCCATCTCAAGCACACTTTCCTGGGACTCAGCCTCAGGGAATGAAATGGGACTGACCTCCAAGTAGGCCTGTCTAGGGTTGCTCCCAAAGAGAACTTTTTCTTCCTCTCCCAACAGGCTAGATCTCAGGGGCATCCAATGAAGGTGATGGGGCAGTAGGTTCAAGACCGGTGTTCCCTCTAAGCTGAGTGTGAGCTCACAGTTTTTAGCCTCCGGCTCACACATTTCTGTCTTCGCTCAGGAAGGAGGGCTCCAGAGCAAACTAATTCATGCAGTGGCCAGATCGCTCGCTGACCGACTTTAACGCCCGCCAAGTGGGATTTTTGCTCACAAGACTCCACAGGGGAGAGGGAGCCTTGGTCAAGATGGTCGAAAGGAAAGAGCACTTTCCACGGAGAGTGATGCCAATGTGGCGTTTGCTGCCAGAGGATGTAGTGACGGCCACAGGAATAAACAGCTTTAAGAGGGGATGAGACAGATTCACGGAGGAGGGGTCTACCAATGGCTACTAGCCATCGTGGCCGAGGGGAACCTCCACCTTCGGAGGCACTAATCCTCCGGATCCCCAGAGCCAGGAGGCCACTGAGTGAGACGGGAGGCTGGACTAGATGGACCCTCCCTGGTCTGGCCCAGCAGGGCTCTTCTGAGGTTCTTCTCAGGGGAAGGCCTCGGCCTCTCTGCCCTGTTGCTGGCCCTCCAGAGGAACTGGCTGGCCCCTGTGTGAGACGGGAGGCTGGGCTGGATGGACCCTCCCTGGTCTGACCCAGCAGGGCTCTTCTGAGGTTCTTCTCAGGGGAAGGCCTCGGCCTCTCTGCCCTGTTGCTGGCCCTCCAGAGGAACTGGCTGGCCCCTGTGTGAGACGGGAGGCTGGGCTGGATGGACCCTCCTGGTCTGACCCAGCAGGGCTCTTCTGAGGTTCTTCTCAGGGGAAGGCCTCGGCCTCTCTGCCCTGTTGCTGGCCCTCCAGAGGAACTGGCTGGCCCCTGTGTGAGGCGGGAGGCTGGACTGGATGGACCCTCCCTGGTCTGGCCCAGCAGGGCTCTTCTGAGGTTCTTCTCAGGGGAAGGCCTCGGCCTCTCTACCCTGTTGCTGGCCCTCCAGAGGAACTGGTCGGCCCCTGTGTGAGACAGGATGCTGGACTAGATGGACCCTCCCTGGTCTGGCCCAGCAGGGCTCTTCTGAGGTTCTTCTCAGGGGAAGGCCTCGGCCTCTCTACCCTGTTGCTGGCCCTCCAGAGGAACTGGTCGGCCCCTGTGTGAGACAGGATGCTGGACTAGATGGACCCTCCCTGGTCTGGCCCAGCAGGGCTCTTCTGAGGTTCTTCTCAGGGAAGGCCTCGGCCTCCATGCCCTGTTGCTGGCCCTCCAGAGGAACTGGTCGGCCCCTGTGTGAGACGGGAGGCTGGACTAGATGGACCCTCCCTGGTCTGGCCCAGCAGGGCTCTTCTGAGGTTCTTCTCAGGGGAAGGCCTCGGCCTCTCTGCCCTGTTGCTGGCCCTCCAGAGGAACTGGCTGGCCCCTGTGTGAGACGGGAGGCTGGGCTGGATGGACCCTCCCTGGTCTGACCCAGCAGGGCTCTTCTGAGGTTCTTCTCAGGGGAAGGCCTCGGCCTCTCTGCCCTGTTGCTGGCCCTCCAGAGGAACTGGCTGGCCCCTGTGTGAGGCGGGAGGCTGGACTGGATGGACCCTCCCTGGTCTGGCCCAGCAGGGCTCTTCTGAGGTTCTTCTCAGGGGAAGGCCTCGGCCTCTCTACCCTGTTGCTGGCCCTCCAGAGGAACTGGTCGGCCCCTGTGTGAGACAGGATGCTGGACTAGATGGACTCTCCCTGGTCTGATCCAGCAAGGCTCCTCTGATGTTCTTATCAGGGGAAGGCCTCGGCCTCTCTGCCCTGTTGTTGGCCCTGCAGAGGAACTGGCTGGCCACTGAGTGAGACAGGATGGTGGACTAGATGGACCCTCCCTGGTCTGATCCAGCAGGGCTCTTCTCATGTTCTTATCAGGGGAAGCCCTTGGCCTCTGAGCTCTGTTCTTGGCCCTCCAGAGGAACTGGCTGGCCACTGAGTGAGACAGGATGCTGGACTAGATGGACCCTCCCTGGTCTGATCCAGCAGGGCTCTTCCTCATGTTCTTATCAGGGGAAGCCCTTGGCCTCTGAGCTCTGTTCTTGGCCCTCCAGAGGAACTGGCTGGCCACTGAGTGAGACAGGATGGTGGACTAGATGGACCCTCCCTGGTCTGATCCAGCAGGGCTCTTCTCATGTTCTTATCAGGGGAAGCCCTTGGCCTCTGAGCTTCTGTTCTTGGCCCTCCAGAGGAACTGGCTGGCCACTGAGTGAGACAGGATGGTGGACTAGATGGACCCTCCCTGGTCTGATCCAGCAGGACTCTTCTGATGTTCTTCTCAGGGGAAGCCCTCAGCCTCTGTGCCCTGTTCTTGGCCCTCCAGAGGAACTGGCTGGCCACTGAGTGAGACAGGATGCTGGACTAGATGGACCCTCCCTGGTCTGACCCAGCAGGGCTCTTCTAGTGTCCTTATCAGGGGAAGGCCTTGGCCTCTCTCTGCCCTGTTGCTGGCCCTCCAGAGGAACTGGCTGGGCACTGTGTGAGACAGGATGCTGGACTAGATGGACCCTCCCTGGTCTGATCCAGCAGGGCTCTTCTGATGTTCTTATCAGGGAAAGCCCTCGGCCTCTCTGCCCTGTTCCCGGCCCTCCAGAGGAACTGGTTGGACACTTGAGTGATATAGGATGCTGGACTGGATGCACCATTAGTCTGATCCAGCAGGGCTCTTCTTATGTTCTTAACTGCTGGATCTCAAGTTATGCTCTGAAGCAAACCTGGAGAGAGAGTGACTCTGGGGACTGGAACAGAAATTCTATGTGTGGCAAAAGAAGAAGAAGAGATTGGATTTATACCCCCTGCCCTTCACTTGGAGTCTCAGAATGGTTTACAAACTCCTTTCCCTTCCCCTCCCCACAACAGACACCTCTGTGAGGTAGGCGGGGCTGAGAGAACTCTAACACAAACTGCTCTTTCAGGAACAGCTGTGCCAGAGCTTGTGACTGACCCAAGGTCATCCAGCCAGGTGCAAGTGGAAGATTGGGGAATCAAACCCGGTTCTCCCAGATTAGAGTCCGCGCACTGAACCACTACACAAAAAGGGGGTTTCCCATCTTTTGTCTTTTTCACCCTTCTAGGCAGCAACAGCAAGAAACTCTCGGTGCCTTCTTTGTGCAATCACTGTGCGGTGTGCGTGTGTAGGGGGAAGAACCAGCAAGAAGCCTGCTTGTGGGGGGAGGTGTGATCCTTGGGAGACAAGGATGATTTCTTCTCTGTCACAGGGCTCACAGAAGCAAGCTCTTTGCCCTTGGTCCTCCTCAAAGCCTGTCTGGGATTACAGAATCACAGAATAGAATCAGAGTTGGAAGGACCCTGCAGGGTCATCTAGTCCATCCCGCTGCATAATGCAGGAAATTCACAAATACCTCCACCACCCCACCACCCTGTGACCCCTGCTCCATGCCCAGAAGATGACCAGAAACCTTCAGGATCTCCAGCCAAACTGGCCTGGAGGACAGTTGCTCCCTGACCCAAAAGTGGTGACCGGCATTTCCCCAAGCATGTAAGGAAGGGCCACAAGAACTAAGCACTGATGCAACCCTTCCTGGCCTCCCTCTCATGATCTGCCTCAGTTCACAGAACCCAAATAACAACACAGCAGAAACCTCCCAGTATATATGAATCAAGAAACACACAAACTGGGGAAGTCGCTGTCATATGCAAAAAGTATATATTAGAATAGTAAGCACATCAAGTGTGCAAACAGAAATACATTTATAGAACATCCAATATTACAGACCAACACTTTACAGACCAACAATGTCAACAGTTTTCCAACAATTTACAGTCCAACAGTATCAATAGTTTTACGAAGAGTCCGACTTCAGCTTTGTTTTGATGGAAAACTTCATCAGAAGTGATGACCTATGACAAATACATACACTGATCTTACTGATACCTATTACAAAACGTTAGAAAGATTTTAACAGTATTTTAAAATATTGTTTATTGAATAATTGACTGGACAATAATAAAAATATTTACCAGCAACCAATCCTATTTTGCAGATGGACAGAACATTCTCTATGTTGCTAATAAAAAGAATACAGCATGTGAACTCAATATTACAAACAACCAATCATTAACCAAGAAAAAATGACTCATAAAAAGTTACTAACTTACCAATAGCCTTGAAAGCTTTTTATATGCTAATGCAATCTTAGGATGCATTAACAGAAGAAGTATTGTGTCCAGATCACGGGAGGTGGTCGTTCCGCTCTATTCTGCTATGGTCAGGCCTCACCTGGAGTCCTGTGTCCAGTTTTGGGCACCACATTTTAGGAAGGATGTTGACAAGCTGGAGCGTGTCCAGAAGTGGGCGACCAGGATGGTGAGAGGGTAGGAATCCAAGTCTTATGAGGAAAGGCTGAAAGGGTTGGGTCTGTTTAGCCTGGGAAAGAGAAGACTTAGAGGGGACATGATGGCAGTCTTCCAATATCTGAAGGGCCGTCATGTAGAAGATGGAGCAGATCTATTCTCTCTTGCTCCAGATGGCAAGACTAGATCCAATGGGTGGAAATTACGAGGGAGTCGTTACCAGCTAGATATCAGGAGAAACTTCCTAACTGTAAGAGTGGTTGAGCAGTGGAACAGTCTGCTTCGGGAGGTGGTGGATGCTCCTTCCCTGGACGTTTTCAAGTGGAGGCTGGACTACCATTTTTCGGGTATGGTGTAGATATGTAGAGCTATCTTTTGGCTATGCTCCTGCAGAGTGCAAGGGGGTTGGACTAGATGACCTGCAAGGTCCCTTCCAACTCTAACATTCTGTGATTCTATATGTGGGCAAATCTCTATGTGGAGTTCTTACAGCAACTGAATGCTTCTAAACTGTGATATATCATTCTTAGCATTTATAGGATACTAAGTATCTGCACCTACAGTAGCAGTTAAGGCAGCAATATCTAAGGTAATTAAAGCATTTAAGGCAGGGAATACAAGGGCTAACTCAAAGAAAACATGAAAGGTCTAAGTCACAATTCAATATATATTAGTATAGTCTATTATATACTTTTTGCATATGACAGCGACTTCCTCAGTTTGTGTGTTTTTTAAGTTCACAGAACCAGCATTGCTGTCAGCTGGCCATCTAAAAACTTCCACAGAAGGAGAGTCCACCACCTCCTAAGAGTATGAAGGGTTTCCCCCCATGTGGGTTATCTGATGCTGTTGGAGATGGCCACTCTCACTAAATCTCTTTTCACATACTGAGCATTCAAAAGATTTTTCCCCTCTGTGGGTTCTTTGATGCCGTTGAAGTGTCCAACTCATACCAAATCTCTTTCCACATTCTGGGCATTCAAAAGGTTTTTCCCCTGTATGGACTTGTTGATGCTTGTGAAGATTGCCACTCTCACTGAATTTCTTTCCACACAATGAGCATTCAAAAGGTTTCTCCCCCGTGTGGATTCTTTGATGCCGTTGAAGAGTGGCACACTGACTGAAACTCTTTCCACACTCTGTGCATTCAAAAGGTTTCTCCCCTGTGTGGGTTCTTTGGTGCACTTGAAGATTGCTACTATCGCTGAATCTCTTTCCACACTCTGAGCATTCAAAAGGTTTTTCCCCTGTGTGGATTCTTTGATGCCACTGACGAGTGCAAATCCTACTAAATCTCTTTCCACACTCTGCACATTCAAAAGGTTTCTCCCCTGTGTGGATTCTTTGATGCTTGTAAAGATCCCCCTTCACACTGAATCTCTTTCCACACTCTGAGCATTCAAAAGGTTTCTCCCCTGTGTGCGTTCTTTGATGATGCTGAAGATGGCTGCTAACACTGAATCTCTTTCCACACTCTGAGCATTTAAAAGGTTTCTCCCCTGTGTGGGTTCTTTGGTGCTTCCGAAGAGTGCCACTCTCACTGAATCTCTTTCCACACTCTGAACAGTCAAAAGGTTTCTCCCCTGTGTGAGTTCTTTGGTGCAGTTGAAGAGTGCCACTTCTACTAAATCTCTTTCCACACTCTGAGCATTCAAAAGGTTTCTCCCCTGTGTGGGTTTTTTGATGCTTGTAAAGATACCCCCTCACACTGAATCGCTTTCCACACACTGAACATTCAAAAAGTTTCTCTCCTGTGTGGGTTTTTTGATGCTTGTTAAGATTCCCCCTCACACTGAATCGCTTTCCACACACTGAACATTCAAAAGGTTTCTCCTCTGTGTGGGTTCTTTGGTGTAATTGAAGAGTCCAACTCCTACTGAATCTCTTTCCACACTCTGCGCATTCAAAAGGTTTCTCCCCTGTGTGGGTTCTTTGATGATACTGAAGAGTGCCACTCCGACTGAATCTCTTTCCACACCCTGAGCATTCAAAAGGTTTCTCCCCTGTATGGGTTCTTTGGTGCGCTTCAAGAGTGCCACTGTGACTGAATTTCTTTCCACACTTTGTGCATTCAAAAGGTTTCTCCCCCGTGTGGGTTCTCTGATGCCGTTGAAGAATGACACTCTGACTGAATCTCTTTCCACACTCTGAGCAATCAAAAAATTTCTGCCCTCTGCATATTCGTTGGTGCACAAGAAGCTGTGATCTATTTCTGAAATACTTTCCACATTGATTGGACAGAGTTGCCTTCCTTATCCTTTGCTTTGGAAAATGTACATTATAGTTTCTTCCATCTCTCTTCTCAACCACATGGCCGCCTTTCTTTCTCTTAGGTCCGCCTCGATTCCTGACGTTTCCTTTCAGGTCTTCATTTCTAACTCTGTCTGCCCTTTGCTGATGAAGTCCATCAGCCTCCTCATTCCTCTGATTATCCTCTGCTGGAAGAAAGAGAGAGATCCCGTTAGCTCCTGGAAGGACTTGTAAGGTCCAATAGCCATCTATGCGACTGCAGTAAGACTGATGGCCCTTTGGTCTCCAAAAGCTTTGCTGGATCTTAACCACCCCTCCGCACCTTTCCCCAGAATATCTAGTAGTTAAGGATACACCCAAGAACCGCAGCTGAGCTCTTCCCAAAAAGGAGCTTTGGAGCCTCCATATTTCAGGCCCCCAGAAGGCCTCCCTCCCTCCTTACCCCACAGGCTCTATGATTGTACCAAATCAAATGTTGCTCAGAAGTGAATCAGAAATCCCCCATGGCTATTCCTTGCCCTTTCCCAAGAGAGAGCAAGAAAAAGAGAGACAGACAGACAGAATCATTCTTATATGGGGAAGGAAAGAAATTCAAGAGTAAAAATTCTTCTGGAAGGACAGAACCATGGTCCAGATCAAAGCCCACCATCCCAACCAGTATAAAGGGAATGGACCTGTGAGGCAAAGCCCCCTAGTTCCCCCCAAGGGGTTAAGGTGATTATTAAGTGCCCTGGTCTGACTTGTGGGTGTTCAGTATTTGAGTCTTCCTGCAGCTTACACCCTTATCTTTTTCAAGGCCAGAGAAAACTCCATCAAGTAGGACCCTTGATTGGGTCATTAGGACCCTAAAGAGGCAGAAAGTATAATATGGGTATAGAGCAAAGGGAAGCCAGGCTAATTTTATGCCCATGCCAAGCGACCGCACTTTGATATTTTCTCGCTTCATCGTGATGAAGAGTTTTATGTAGAGTTAACTAAGGCAACCGCTGGAATAGTTACGCTGCCGCAAGAGGTGCCATCAAATACCAAGTGCTGCATGTATTAGATAGAAGAGTTGGCTTTTCTTGTTTTTCGGTTGACTGTTACCTTTGATGGAAGTGACACACATCCCCACGTTGGATATTCGCTACCAGAATAATCTGGAGAATTTGTGCAGTTACTATCCACGGCCCATTTTACAATTTTTTAGCAACTGCAAAGCATATGAGCAAGCAAGAACTGTCTCTATAGCAAAAAAAAAAAAGCATTTATTTCTGGATGTGTCTTACTGTACATTAGGAACATTGACCACTGAGGAAGGCCCAAAGGGGCCGGAAGGCGTATGGTCTGTTGGTCAATAATTATACCCATCAATTGGACATGTATAACTAGCAGCTCTGAATGTCATAAGCTTTAAGGGTCTGATATTTGGACTGTCTCTTTTAACCTCATGTATGTTTTATTCATGGAGTTGCGGTGGCTCAAGTGGTTAAGACGCTGAACTGCAGGCTGGAAGGTCGGTAGTTCAGCAGTTCGAGACCCGAGTGCCGCATGACGGAGTGAGCTCCCGTCTCTGGTTCCAGCTCCTGCCAACCTAACAGTTCAGAAGCAAGAAATTGCAAGCAGATAAATAGGTACCGCTTCGGTGGAAAGGGAACAGCATTCCGTGCACCTTGGCGTCTAGTCATGCCGGCCACATGACCACGGAGACGTCTTCGGACAGCACTGGCTCTTCGGCTTGGAAACGGAGAGGAGCACTGCAACCCCAGAGTCGGATTTGACGGGCTTTCGAGCAAGGGAAACCTTTACCTTGGTTTTATTTATGTGTACACCATAATAAATATTTGTATTTTTGTAATAATTTAATTTGTTAGCTTTGACCCTCTTAAATCACAGCTACATTTTGGGTTGAGAGTCTCCCCCCCCGCCTTTTTTTCTCATTTTTTTGACAAAGAGTAGTGACCCACGAGGACCCAGACTTCGGTTCCTGATAGGATCACTTCCAGACCAGAGCAGATGTTTCTAATCCCATCCAGGAGGAAAGGGTGTGTTGTAAAGGCTGGCAAAAAGAGAAATGAGGATCTGGCCCCAAGCAGATGCTCTGGCAATGAGCCACAGCCCCTCCCAAAGTAGCAGGACAGGCCTCAAAACGGTGTGTTGCTATTCAATATTTTAATTCATGCGTCATACCATGGCAGCAATGCGCACCTTCAGCACCAAGGAAAGCTCCTTACCCAGAAAGGCCACATTCCCATAGTTCTCCTGCATGACTTCCCTGTACAGAGCTCTTTGTCCCGGATCCAGCAGGGCCCATTCGGCCTCCGTGAAATACATGGCAACATCCTCAAAGGAAACAGGACCCTGAAAGAAAAAGCAGTTTTCCTCATCAGAGGTCATTAGAACATAAGAGAAGCCAATATTGAATCAGGCCAATGGCCCACCTAGTCCAACACTCTGTCACACAGCGGCCAAAATATACCAGTTGCCATCAGGAGGTCCAGCAGTGGGGCCAGGACAACAGAAGCCCTTCCACTGCTGCCCCCTCCAGCACCAAGAACAGAGTGCATCACCTGCCCCAGACTGAGAGTTCCCATCTATACCCTGTGGCTAATAGCCACTGATGGACCTCTGCTCCATATGTTTATCTAATTCCCTCTTGAAGCTGTCCATGCTTGTAGCTGCCACCACCTCCTGTGGCAGTGAATTCCACGTGTTAATCACTCTTTGGTATAGTGGTTTGGTATAGTGGTTAAGTGCGCGGACTCTTATCTGGGAGAACCGGTTTTATTCCCCACTCCTCCACTTGCACCTGCTGATGTGACCTTGGGTCAGTCACAAATTCTGGCACAGCTGTTCTCTCAAGGACAGTTCCTGTCAGAGCTCTCTCAGCCCCACCTACCTCACAGGGTGTCTGTTGTGGGGAGGGGAAGGGAAAGGAGTTTGTAAGCCGCTCTGAGACGCCTTTGGGCAATGAAGGGCAGGGTATAAATCCAATCTGTTCTTCTCTTCTTCTCTTTGGGTGAAGAAGTACTTCCTTTTATCCATTCCAGCCTGACTGCTCAGCAATTTCATGGAGTGCCCACGAGTTCTTGTATTGTGAGAAAGGGAGAAAAGTACTTCTTTCTCAACCTGCTCAATCCCATTCATAATCTTATAAACCTCAATCATGTCACCCCTCAGCCATCGTTTCTCCAAGCTGAAGAGCCCCAAGGTCAGGCCAGGCAGAGATGGCACACGGGAAGGGAGTAGTCTGGGAAGGTAGAAGGATGTCAGGCTTGGGATGGGTAAAGGGAACAGCATTCAGAAGATCTCTCGCCTGGGCATCTTGTAGAAACTGCAGGAGCAGAAGCCCCCCCGAGAAAGGAGGAGGAACCCAGGCCGTCCCATCCCCCCACCCGCGCTCATCTCATCTACCTGGACTGGAGGGGCAGCAGCCGTTTCCCCGTCTCTGAGAAGACGACGGCTCAACAGCATCTCTTCACTTCCTGAGACAAAGGAGAAAGGAAGGGTATTTGTTTGTTCATTCCCTGCTTCATACAGCGCCTGCGTACACTCAAACTTCTTCAGCACTTTTTAATGAATTCTGGGAGAGGCAGAAGAGAAGCGCCAGGTACATACGAGCCTCAGGGGTTATAATTGCTGCCAGTGTATTTCAGACTTCCGTGTGGGTGTGTACAGCCTGTTGGAGAAGGGTGCCTGTTTGCAGGGGCGGATTAAGCCTCCCTGGTGCCCCCTAAGCAGCACTGACCAATCTCGGTGCCCCCCCCTCCTTTCCACACTGACCCCGAGTCCATTTGAGTGGTTGACCTGTCTGACCAGATAGACAATGCAGGTTTGCAGCAATACAAAAATTTATTTATAGGGTAACACAACATACTGCACAAACTAAGCCAAGCTTGGGCTACATAAACTTCTACAAAAATGCAATGCAACATCTATTTTAATATTTCACAAGTGAAACGTATCAAAGTTCCAATATTCATGACCCGAAAGGCATTTTTCTACATTTTTTCACCCTTTCCCCAACTTTGTGGTGCCCCCATTAGCCCCGGTGCCCTAAGCACGTGCTGGGTCCGCTTAATCTGCCTCTGCCTGTTTTGAGGAAGTGTGGGTTATGTTTGTCTCTTTTGCCTGGGTGTCATATTGTGGCTTTCCGCAGTTTTGCCTTGATGTCCCACGCAGGGAAGGAGAGACCCGTCAAAGGGACAACAGGGTGTGGCTGACTGCCCTAACAAGACACCCCAGAGTGCTCCAGCAAGACCCCAAAGGCTTCGAGCGAGACGGCACAGTGAGCGAAAGCTGGCCAGGGAGGCTCGCTGCAACAAGAAACCCTCCTTCAGATATGTGAGGAGAAAACGGAAGATAAAAAGAGGCGATGGGCCCGCTGTTGGGTGAAAACTGAGAGACAGAGAGAAAGCAGAAAGGCTCAATCCCTATTTTGCCTCAGTTTTTCCCCCTGAAGAAGAGAGCAAGCTCATCTAGAAATGGTAGGAAGCAAGTCACAGCATCTGGGCTGCTGGTTGACGTGGACAGAGAGGAAGCTGAGAAGCAGCTGGCTGAACTGAATGAGTACAGATCCCCCGGGGGCCAGATGGTAGGCACCCAAAGCTCACAGAACTTTCTAGGGAGCTTGCAGAGCCTTCGTCCACCATCTTCCAGTCCTCTTGGAGGACGGGAGACGTGCCACAAGACCGGAGGAGTGTCGTGGGTACTGGCTCTGTTGAGGTAGACGATTCCTCAGATGAGGAAGAGGCAAGAAGCCAGCCCAAAGAGGAACCCTCAGCAGCACCTGAGGGAGAAGAGGCCCCCGCAGCTACACAGGAAGTGCAGCCAGAGGGAGGCACCGATCCAGAACCTGGCCCAGCACCCCCAGTTGGAGACACCCCAAGGCCAGAGTCCCCACCTAGTTCTCCTGAGTGCCCCAGCAGGGCACGCCAGAGGCTGAATATGCAAGAGCGAAGGAAGAGTGCCGGGCTGCAGTTCTTGCAAAAGCAACAGGAGGAGCTGTGAGCCTTGGCAGGTTGACTCCCAGGGAAGGAAGGACTTGTTCATAAACAACCCCACGGACCTGTCTCAGCACGGAAGCAACCGTGCAAGCTCAGATCCGCTCCTGGCGTGTAGCGACTATTTCTTGCTTCTCGCCCCTGCAACCTTGGACTGATTTTCTGGCTCTCTGACTGATTTCCCAGATCTGTTATTTGACTGCTCCTCGCCCCTGCAACCTTGGATTGATTTCCAGGCTCTCTGGACTGATTTCCCGGCTCTGTTATTTGACTGGATTCCGGACTGCGTCTCCAGTTTCCACTGTGTGGTCACCGTGATAACCAGCTGAGCCAGTACAAGGATGTTCTCCCAATTTTCAAAAAAGGGAGGAGGGATGACCCAGGAAACTACAGGCCAGTCAGTCTGACCTCTGTCCCAGGGAAGACACTGGAACAGATTTTAAAGGGATCAGTCTGTGAGTATCTAAATGACAACTTGGTGATCCGGGGAAGTCAGCACGGATTTGTCCCCAACAGGTCCTGCCAGGCCAACCTCATTTCCTTCTTTGATCGAGCGACGAGCTCCCTGGATTGAGGGAATGCTGTTGACGTTGCTTACCTGGATTTCAGTCAAGCTTTTGACAGGGTTCCCCATGGTGTTCTGATGGGCAAACTAGAGGACTGTGGGCTGGACTGTAGGATAGTGAGGTGGGCAGGGAACTGGTTGGAGAACCACACTCAGAGAGTACTTCTCAAACTGGAAAAGTGGGCAGATGTGAACAAGATGCAATTTAACAAGGGTAACTGCCGAATTCCACATCTGGGCAACAAAAACGAGGAACACGCGTACTGGATGGGGGATACACTTCTGAGTAGCAGTGTGTGTGAGCAAGATCTTGGGGTAAGGGTGGACCGAAAGTTAAATATGAACAGCCAGTGTGATACGGCGACAAAAAAGGCTAATGCGATCTTGGGGCATATCAACGGAGGCATAACATCCAAATTGAGTGCTGCAGATTAACTGTTCTGTGAAGAAGCATTTAGTTTCTTTCCTGACCTGAGCGCTCTAGCCATCAAATTCACTGGGTGCCCCAATCGTATCCAGGCACGATAAGTCCTTACCACAGAAGAGGGCATCTTGAGCATGCTCCACGGTCTGTGAACTCTGCCCTTGCTCCAAGGAAGCTTCTTTCTTCACGGATGGTCTCCACATCTGAAACAGCAGCGAGGGAGAGGGGTAAGAGGTGGAATGGGAAAGAGACCCAGGAATGGATCCTGCCCCCACTCCCGGACTCTGCACCCTTCCATCCACAGACCTGGTTTGTTATCTGGAGGAATCAGAAATTCTCTCGTAGAAGAGGCTGCTGAAGGAGGCCGTGAAATCTCCCATTTCTTTAACACTTGGACAAATATCTCTCAGGGACACTTCAGAATAAGTCTTGATAAAGGGCCAGTATTAAAAACCCAGTTGAGACTTATACTATACAAAAAATACATGTATTTATTAGAAAGACAGTTAAAAACATATAAGGGCCCAATGAAAGCCTCGTTACAAAGTTCAAGTGGCCTAAAGACAAGGGCCCGTACACGTGACCTGACACGTTTACGCCCTATTGGGGCCTTCTTCAAAGTCAAAGAATATTGAGGGACATGTAACAATAATACATATTACAATAAGATAACCAAGAAGTGAATACTGGACCAAGAAAAAGAAAGTTAAGCAGCAAGATTTATAGACACAAGACAAAGATGTTCGTGAGGCCTCAAAAGATGGAAGTCCCGTGTCTGGTGCCAAACGCACAGTTGAGGGCACATTAGCTCTGACTCAGCCACAACGGTGCTTTTTGGACCTAAATTGGAAGCTGTTCTAATTTCTTGGTCCAGTATTCACTTATTGTAATATGTATTATTGTTACGTGTCCCTCAATATTCTTTGACCTCTGAAGAAGGCCCCAATAGGGCGGAAACGCGTCAGGTCGTGTGTACGGGCCCTTGTCTTTAGGCCACTTGAACATTTTAACATGGCTTTCGTTGGGCCTTTATATGTTTTAACTGTCTTTCTAATAAATACATGTTTTTTTCTGTATATTATTAAGTTTTAACTAGGTTTTTAATATTGGCCCTTTATCAAGACTTCTTTCTGACAATTGTGGTTCTTGATTCCAGTTTTTGGGTCAAGTTTGTTTCCCCCTCCCTGTGTCTTACACTTCAGGCCAGATATCGTTACTTGAATTGGACATATCTGAAGGTGTAAGGATCGGGACTTATAGGTTTTGAGGCTGTCACTGAGGGCGATCAAGCTGTAAGTTTTTACAGGTTAATATGTTGACAAAGGCTTTCACGGCCGGAGTTCATTAGTTCCTGTAGATTTTCCAGGTTGTGTGGCCGTGGTCTTGGCACTGTAGGACCTGATGTTTCGCCAGTAGCTGTGACTGGCATCCTCAGAGGTATAACACAGAAAGATGGAGGACTCTCTGAGTCAAGGCAGTCTGTTTCACCAGTAGCTGTGACTGGCATCCTCAGAGGTATAACACAGAAAGATGAAGTACTTTGACACAGAGAGATTTCCACTCAAGCATGCTGCGGGGTTGCGCCGCTTGCCTCGAGATTTATAGCCAATCTACACCGAAGCCGCGGGACTGCGTCTGACCGCGGCTGCCCAGCCCTGGCAGTTGAATCCTAAAAATCTCGAAACAGCGGCGCAACCCCGCAGCGTGAGTGGAAATCACCCAGAGAGTACTCCATCTTCTGTGTTATACCTCGAGGACAGTCACAGCTACTGGCGAAAGTCAGGTTCTACAATGCCAAGACCACGGCCACACAACCCGGAAAATCTACAGCAACTAATTTTACAGGTTAGTTGCAGCCTGTTGGGGCTTAGCATTAATCAAAAGCACCTGGACCAGCTGGTATACGATGGTTTTATCTGGTTGCCCGCTAGCAATGGCAATTAACCAACTATGCCCTGATTGGCTAACGGGGGTGTCACAATTTGGGCTGTGCCACCAGAGGCCTAGTAGGCCCAGGGAGCCTGGCTAGCAGTAGGGGAGGCTGGGCCTACAAACCCCAGAAGGCCTTGGGAAGTTTTGGCGCCGATTTTGGCCAATAGGGAAGAAGAGGGCTGGGGAATAAAAGAACTGGTGCAAGAGAAGCTGTTCTTCTTCCCAGGGAACAGGGCCAGAAGGGAGGCTGCTGTGGGGAAGAAACCCTCATCCCAAGGGAAGGGCGAGTAGTCTAATGCCACTGGAGATAGTGAGCTAGGGACGGTGTATATTTAGACGCGTTAGGGCATTTGATTTCACCCACTTATTTATTTATTTATTATTTTCCATTTATATCCCACCTTGCCGAGAATCGGCTCATGGTGGCTAACAATATTCAGTCAATAAAACAATGCACTGTAAAAAAATACACTAAAATACTGTTGTTATTCCTGCACCTTGTTTGTTTGAGCTCCTATAAAGTCAACCGTTTCCACTGTTCACTCTTCCTGGTCCTCACGCTCATTTCGGCTAAACAAGGGAGGTCTAAAGGCCTGGGAGGGCGCTCTGGGCCTTCTCAGAGGAGCCTGGAACCAGAGTGGTGGCAGCGTCAGGTGACCCCCCCACCTGAGCCGTGACAGGGGGTCATGGTCAGAATGGACTCCCTTTCTTAAGCCTTCGGGTGAGACAGCCAAGTTTTAAGATCTACCCCACAGAGGGAAGCCTGCAAGTATTTAGTGACCCCGAGACTCGCCCTCTGCCCAGCACACGTATAGCGTTGTTGTTGTTTTGCCAATGCTGTGATTTGTGAGTGGTTTCTGCCCAGCAAATACTCTTCATTATTGGAACAATCTGAATAAATGCAGAGAGACTTCTTTTTATCTGCTGTGTCAGGAGTACTTCGCCGAACATCTACGTACATCATCAAAGGGAACCCAGAAGCTGAAAAACCTTAAAGGACCAGGACCTGGTGAGATCTCCGAGGGCCCCAGGTGGCTGTGGGTTCAGTGCCTGGGAACAGGAGAGGGCCGCAATGTTCCTTCTAAGCTGAGCAAAAATTCTACTTTGTGAGCTGCTGGGCATTAAACTTGTGAGCGATTTGGCTGCTCCATAAATTAGTTTGCCCTGGAGCTCTCCTTCCTGAGCGAAGGCAAAAATGTGTGAGCCGGAGGCTAAAAAACTGTGAGCTAGCCTCACACTAACTCAGCTTAGAGGGAACACCGGAGAGGGGTTGTCCTTGGTCCAGACAGGAGGGAACCCCCCTCACCTGTCCTGCCTGCCTCTTCTCCTCTGCCTGACTCAGGAGGAAGCCTTCGGCCAGGGCCACCGCCTGGGAACTGGTCTCCGGCCCGCATCCTCGGACCCAGCCCTGCATTTCCCGGGGCAGGAGAGTCAGGAACTGCTCCAGGATCACCAGGTCCAGGATCTGCTTCTTGGTGTGCCTCTCCGGCTCCAGCCAGTGGCTGCACAGTCCGTGGAGCTGGCTGCAAACCTCTCGGGGCCCAGCGGCCTCCTGGTACCGGAACTGCCGGAAGCGTCGGCAATGGGCGTCTGAGGCTGCAGTGAGCTGTTCACGGATCTCTGGCCCTGGGCTTCCCCAGAATGCATCACTGCTCCCAGCTTGGGTGGGATGGGGGCCTTTCCTTGCTGTCTTGCCAGTTCCAGGTCCTTCTGGGTTCTGCTCTTCCATCTCCTGTCGCTTCTCTCGGGTCACTCCTGACTGTGTAAAGATGCCTTTAGTCACTTGGCTGTGAAGAAAGGCTTCTCTCTGGGCAGGAAGGAGAGACACACAGACAGTCACATGGGAAATCAAAGAGAATGCAGATACACCACTGAGCATCACAAACCTTCACATGCCCACGAGAATTGCCCTGGTGGATCAGAAGAAAAGGGCTTCTTGTGGTTTGTAGGCCAGGATTAATATCATCTTTCTATATTACGAACCAACTTATTTGAGATAAGCCTCCTTGGTTGTTTGTGAAATTTAAGTGTCTCTGTTTGGCTCTTTAAGGATGTTAATTAACTAATTAATTGGTTGTCTTTATACCCTGCCCTGCCTGCTGAGCTTAGCCTCTCCTGACCTTGGCTCAGTCTGTCCTGGAGGCTAATTCTTAAGGGAAACCCCAAAAGGACAAGAGGGACTGGTGACCCCTTGACCATCACAGGCGTCTCTTCGCCAGGCCTGAAGTCTGAGGCAAGAGCTCTCTGTCCGAGCCCCCAGCGGAGGGGAAGGAGCCAGAATGTCTCTGTGGGAAAAAGGAGAAGCTGAGATCGGGAGAGGAAGGAAGGAGAGGCTGGGATCCGGCTCAAGGATGTGGAGGCGCAGAAATGCTCCCTCTGGGCATCCCTTGCCGAATTCCTCCTCTGTGGGACTTCCTCCTGCTTCCACCCCTGCTCAGCTCTGCCAGGATATTTGTCATTAAACTTGACACTGCCAAGAGACCACAAACCTCCAGGTCTTCCTCCTTCTTCCAAGGGGAACAATCCCAAATAAACAGGATCTCTTGGGAACTTCTTTCCCCTTGAAGAAGCGGGGCGGAGGGAAGAAATCTTTCATCCAGAATCAGAGTTTCCTCCTGGCCCCGTATTCCAGCTCACCCGTGACAGAAGGAGTCCCGCCTGTTGTGGGAAGAAGCCTCAGCCCAGCCCTTGAACACCTTTGGGTGGCGACTCAGGGTCTCCCTGGTGCCCTGCTGGGGGGTGGTCGATGGGTGACCAGCCAAAATGACTGACATTTGGGCCAGCCAATCAGCATGACCTGGTGAGTTATCTGGAGGGATCAGAAAATCTCCAGTAGAAGAGGCTACTGAAGGAGGCCATGAAATCTCCCATTTGGATGATTAACACTTAGACAAATATCTCTCAGGGACACTTCAGGATAAGGCCAGATATCGTTGCTTGGATTGGACATACTTGGAGGGAATCCTGAAGCCTTAGGCAAGAGCTCTGTCCGAGCAGGAATGTCTCTGTGGGAAGAAGGAGCAGCTGAGATCAGGAGAGGAAGGGAGACAGGCTGAGATTTGGCTCAGGGACGTGGAGGCACAGAAATGTTCCCTCTGGGTACCGGAGGTGGGGTGGCGGGCCTGCTCCTCTGGGGGAGTCCCTCTGGTCTCCACCCTCGCTCAGCTGTGCCAGGATATCTGTCATGAAAGCTAAAGGGAACCAGGACACCAGAAGGCTCCACCAGGGCTTTCTTCGTCTTCTTCCAAGGGGAACCAACCCAAGTAAACAGGATCCCTCGGGAACATCTTTCCCCTTGAAGAAGCAGGGCGGAGGGAAGAAATCTTTCATCCAGAGAGTATCACGGTCTTCTCCTGGCCCCGTATTCAAACTCACCCCAATAGAGTCCAGCCTCTCTCGGGAACAAACTTAAGCCCATCCCTTGAACAACCCTGGATGGCTACCGAGTGTGTCGGGCGACGTGCCCACCCAAGGGCTGCTGGGATGAAGAGGAGCCGGAGGAGGCCACAATCTCTGTCGAGTGCACGAGGTTGCCAACTCCCAGTTGGGAAATTCCAGGAAATTTGGGGCTGGGGCCTGGGGCGGGCAGGGTACAGCGGCACGGAGTCCCCCCTCCAAAGCAGCCATTTGCTGAACACAAACTCATCTCTGCAGTCTGGAGATCAGGTGCAATTTGAGAAAAATCTCCAGACTCTTCCTGGAGATTGGCATCCCTACATCAGGGAGGTCGTAGATTGGGGTGGGGGGAGAACCAGCCAAAATCCTTGGCATTTGCACCATTGAATCAACAGTCAGCCCATTTGATCCCATCTGGGCCTCTTTTCTGGGCCTCAAAACGATAAGAACATAAGAACATCAGAGAAGCCAGTGTTGGATCAGGCTAGTGGCCCCTCCAGTCCAACACTCTCTGTGTCACACTGGGGCCAAAAAGACCAGGTGCCCTCAGGAGGTCCATCAGTGGGGCCAGGACACTAGAAGCCCTCCCACTGTTGAACCACCACCCCCAAGCACCAAGAAGACAGAGCATCCCTTGCCCCAGACTGAGAGTTCATATAATAACATCAGAGAAGCCAGTGTTGAATCAGGCCAGTGGCCCCTCCAGTCCAACACTCTCTGGGTCACACAGTGGCCAAAAAGACCAGGTGCCCTCAGGAGGTCCAGCAGTGGGGCCAGGACACCAGAAGCCCTCCCACTGTTGCTCCCCCAAGCACCAAGAAGACAGAGGATTCCTTGCCCCAGACTGAGAGTTCATATAATAACATAAGAGAAGCCAATGTTGGATCAGGCCAATGGCCCATCCAGTCCAACACTCTGGGTCACACAGTGGCCAAAAAGACCAGGGGCCATCGGGAGGTCCAGCAGTGGGGCCAGGATGCCAGAAGCCCTCCCACTGCTGCCCCTCACCCCCAGCACCCCCGTTTGGCTCCCGCTTGCAGGGGGAGGCTCCCGGGGGCGACGAGGCTGCCCTCCCGGAGAGTAGGGAGGGGGCGGCACCGCATCACCCCCCTCCCCACAGCCTCCCGCCCCCCCCCCCCGGTGCAGGCGGCGTCGGGCGCGTTGCAACAGGGCACTGCAACGGGGGCGGAGGGTGGAGGGTTCGAATCTAGCCTCCTTCCCCGGAACAGGGAAGACAGCCAAGCCCCCCCCCCCGAGACTGCCGAAGATTCAGCCCAGGAGCTTTATGCAAAGACCCCGAGGAGCGGCGGGGAGAGGAGAGGCCGGGCTCTGGGCGTCAAGGCGGGATACCTGGGTCTCCGGCGGGGGCCACTCTTTGGGGTCCCGCCCGGGAGGGAGGAGTTGACCCGCCCCGGCCTCCCCCTGCCCCCTTCTGCTCCCGGGCGGGCGCCTCCGCAAGAGGGCAGGCGAGGGAGGAAGAGGAGGAGGAGCCCCCAGGAGACCGGGCCTTCGTCCGCGCTTCGGGGAAGATCGACCCCTCGAGCCCCCAGAGCAGGCGCCCTCCCGTGAGATCTATTCTCTCTCGCCAAGGGGTTAGTGCGTAGAGAGGGAGCGGCGCCCGGGGGAGGGTCTGTTTGGAAGCAGGCAGTTTGCATTTTGGAGAACGCTGAAATGCCAAACTCGCCATCCAAAAAAAAAAAAAAAGGCAGGCGACGGCAGCTGTTCTCCCCCCCCCAAGCAAGGCTTATTCCCCCCCCCGGACTTACTTGCGAGCAAACCTGCCCGGGATCCGGTTGCAAAGGCTTCTCTCCCCCCGCCCCTCCGGTTGCAGATCTGGAGCCCCCCTCCCCGGCCAGGATGCAAGAGTTCAACCCCCCCGCCTCCCCCGGCCTCTCCAGCCGATGCCGCTCGCTCGCGTTAACCCTTCCCGTGCTGCAGGCGGAGAAGGAGGAAGGCTTCCCCCTCTCCCCCCAGACCGTCCTCCCCACGAGGCGCCAGGCCGGACTTCAGCCCGAGTCCGCGACGCCGCCCCCTCGAATGCATCTGGACGGGGCTGCTCGCGAGTCACCCTGCACGGGGAGGCGCCGCTGGGCCGGGCGGCGGCGGGAGGGGGGGGTTGTAATGTGCAGCAGGCAAAGGGTTAAAGTGAGCGAGCTGCGTTGCTGGAGGGGCCGAGCAAGGACGAGGGGGGGAGGAAAAGTTCTTTCCGGGGTGGGTGGGGGGCTTTGCTGTTGCATGGCCAGAGAGACCCGGGAGGGCTGCAGATCTGGAAGAAGAAAGAAGAAGAAGAGAGCGGCTGACCAACTCCTTTTCCCTTCCCCGCCCCACAGCAGACACCCCCCTGCGAGGTAGGCGGGGTTGAGAGCGCTCTGGCAGCAACTGCCCTTGAGAGAACAGCTTGGAGGGAACTTGCGACTGACCCAAGGTTACACCAGTAGCTGCAGGTGGAGGCGTGGGGAAATCAAACCCGGCTCTCCCAGATTAGAGTCCGCGCACTTCACCACTGCACCAAACTGGCCTATATGAGAGAAGAGGAGGAGGACGAGGCGGAGGCGGAGACTGGGTTTATACCCTGCCCTTCACTACCCAAAGGAGTCTCAGAGCGGCTCACAAACGCCTTTCCCTTCCCCACAACAGACACCCCCTGTGGGGTAGGCGGGGCTGAGAGAGCTCTGGCAGACTGCCCTCGAGATAACAGCTTGGAGAGAACTTGTGACTGACCCAAGGTCACACCAGCAGCTGCACGTGGAGGAGCGGGGAATCCAACCCGATTCTCCCAGATTAGAGTCCGGGCACTTAACCAGGGCACCAAACTGGGGTACATGTGAGAAGAGGAGGAGGCGGAGATTGGGTTTATCCCCCGTCCTTCACTACCCAAAGGAGTCTCAGAGCGGCTCACAAACACCTTTCCCTTCCCCTCCCCACAACAGACACCCTTGTGAGGTAGGTGGGGCTGAAAGAGCTCGGACAGAAACTGCTCTTTTTCAAGGACAGCTCTTGCCAGAACTACGGCTTGCCCAAGGTCATCCAGTAGGTGCAAATGGGGGCGTGGGGGAACCAAACCCGGTTCTCCCAGATTAGAGTCCGCGCACTTAACCACAACACCAAACTGGCGTATATATGAGAAGAAGAGGAAGAGGAGATTGGGTTTATACCCCGCCCTTCACTACCCAAGGGAGTCTCAGCGGGTCTCACAATCTCCTCTCCCTTCCCCTCCCCACAACAGACACCCTTGTAAGGTAGGCGGGGCTGAGAGAGCTCTCCGGAGAACTGCCCGTGAGACAACAGTCGTGAGAGAACTTGTGACTGACTCAAGGTCACCCCAGCAGCTGCAAGTGGAGGAGCAGGGGAACCAAACCCGGTTCTCCCCGATTAGAATCCGCCGCTCTTAACCAGGACCCCAAACTGGCGGCGGGAGGAGGGAAAAGCCTTGCGCACCCGGATCCCGGGCAGGTTTACTCGCAAGTAAGCCATGGGGGAGGACGGGGGATAAGCCGTTCAGTCGCTGCTGGGAGGAAAAAGGCGGCTCTCTGGCGTGCGCTTTTGGAGGGGGGGGAGGCTGCTATGAAACAGCATCCGAAGAAGGGAGCCGCGGCTCGGGAAAGCGCCCTCTTCCCCAGCCACGAATTCTGTGCGTCTCTCTCGGGTGCCGCGGCTGGACTATCCGGTTCTTCCCTCCCCTTCTGCTCAGCCACGACGGCTTCGCTCAGCCCAGCAGCAGCACCGGGGACTCCCGCGGCCGCAGGTGCTGTGAGCTGGCTCACACTCACTCAGCTTAGGGGGAACCCTGGTTGGAAGCAGTGCTCCCTCTAAGCTATGGAGTCCTGTGAGCAAAAATTCCCCTTTGTGAGCTCCTGGGCATTAAAGTCGTGAGCCAGCGATTAGGCTACTGCATAAATCAGTTTGCTCTGGAGCCCTCCTTCCTGAGTGAAGAAGAAAAAAACGTGTGAGCCGGAGGCTAAAAAAATTGTGTGCTAGCTCACACTAACTCAGCTGAGAGGGAACACTGGCTCAAATGCTCCCTGTAACCTGTGAGCAGAAATTCTACCTTGTGTGCAACTGACATTACCGTTGTGAGCGAGCCCTTTGGCGACTGCATGAATCAGTCCAGAGCTGAGACGAAATCATGTGAGCCGGAGGCTAGAATACTGTGAACTGGCTCACACTCACTCAGCTTGGTGGGAACACTGCCCCCACCTCGTCCACCACCCTGCCTGGGGAGGGCAGGGAGGCTCCCAGCTTTCCGCAGTTGGGTGGCCCTCCACGGAATGAGGCACAGAGTCACTTGGAGGAATTATCCCGGATGGTGGTCTGTAGTAATGTGTATTTGTTGTGGTTGCTTTTCAAGTCACAGCAGGCTTGGGCTTTCAAGGCAAGAGGTGTTCAGAGATGGTGGTTTGCCTTTGCCTGCCTCTGCCTCCTGGCCCTGGTATTCCTTGTTGGTCTCCCATCCAAATAGTAGCCCCCCGGAACTGACCCTGCTTACCTTCCAAGATCTGATTGCAAGTAGGATCCTATTAGAACATAAGAACATCAGAGAAGCCAATGTTGGATCAGGCCAATGGCCCATCTAGTCCAACACCCTGTGTCACATAGTGGCCAAAAATACCAGGTGCCATCAGGAGGTCCAGCAGTGGGGCCAGGACACTAGAAGCCCTCCCACTGCTGCCCCCTCCAGCACCAAGAATAGAGTGCATCACCTGCCCCAGACTGAGAGTTCCCATCTATACCCTGTGGCTCATAGCCACTGATGGACTTCTGCTCCATATGTTTATCTAATTCCCTCTTGAAACTGTCCATGCTTGCAGCTGCCACCACCTCCTGTGGCAGTGAATTCCACGTGTTAATCACTCTTTGGGTGAAGAAGGACTTCCTTTTATCTGTTCTAACCCGACTGCTCAGCAATTTCATGGAGTGCCCACGAGTTCTTGTATTGTGAGAAAGGGAGAAAAGGACTTCTTTCTCAACCTGCTCAATTCCATGCATAATCTTATAAATTAGTTTGCTCTGGAGCCCTTCATCCCGAGCCAAGAAAAAAACGGTGAGCCGGAGGCTAAAAACTGAGCTAGCTCACACTAACTCAGCTTAGAGGGAACACTGCCCTGCACCTTCGGCCATGAGAATGAAAGAAAGGCAGAGCCTGTTAGCCAGTGAGGGGCTTTTTGCTCTGTGATGAACTGTGCATAATGTGTGCCAAGGGACTGTGATGTATGGCGACCAGAGTGAGAGGCCAACACACCCACACCAGATAGTGTCCTTATGGCTTCCAAGAGGTTTCCCTGTCCCAGAGATGTCCCTGTGCACACACAAAGCACCGCACCGGCAGACATTTGCTACAGCTGTTCAAACCGAAGCTGTTTCAAGAACGCTGGCACATTCCTCCCCCGCAACTCCGTCAAACGCAAAAAGGATTGCCTTCAGCTTTTCCTTAACAAAGGGACTAGCTCGGCCGGCCCCTCTGCAAGAGAACCGGTCCTGCAACCTCAAGACAAAAAAGGGAGTGATCAATGCTAGCCGCTGACTCATCCTGCTAACCAGGTGTCTCTGCCACCAGCTTAATTCGATCTCAATATTGCCCCGCCTTTAAGCCCCTCACCTGTGGCCTGCTGAAGCCACCCCCGAGAGACATGTGACTAGGACATGTGGCCTGCCTAGCCCAGTAAAAGGTAAAGGTTCCCTTGCTCGAAAGCCAGTCGAATCCGACTCTAGGGTTGCGGTGCTCATCTCCGTTTCAAAGCCGAAGAGCCAGCGCTATCCGAAGACATTTCCGTGGTCATGTGGCCGGCATGACTAAACACCAAGGTGCACGGAATGCTGTTACCTTCCCACCTAGCCCAAGCCCCCCTCATAAAAGGGGACAGCCGATCATATGGTCCTTCTCTCTACACCCCCTCAACGACCTCTATACTCTCTGATTCCCATCCCAGTAGTGGCCTTGCTACCCGTCCTACCCCAGGGTCTTAGTCTGCAGCTGAGGCCTGCCTTGTGCTTTCTGCTGGTCAGTCTGCACACAACCCCTTTCCTAGCATAATCCCCATTTTTTCTGGAATTCCCTTATTTTTTCCATTTGGCGAGCTTCCTCTCTTAAGACAGGTAAAGTATATCCCAATTGACGAATCTCCTGCTAATGCAAACGTGCTTAAAATCTCTCTTTATTTCCCAGAATCTGAATATTTGTGTGCGTGACTATTGTTTGTGTGTGAAGAAGATTTACGGCAAAAGACATTATTTTAACTAAAACTCAGTCTCCTTGTCTGTTACTGGCACTTCTGGAAGAATGGCACCTCTGTATATACAGGTGAAAGGTCCCTTAGCCGATTGCATATTAATAACCATTCATAATTCCCCAATATTGGTAATAATCTAGAGCAATCAGGCTAACAAGCCGCCCAAGAACATAACGGAAGCCAATGTTGGATCAGGCCAATGGCCCATCCAGTCCAACACTCTCTGTGTCACACAGTGGCCAAAAATACCAGGGGCCATCAGGAGGTCCAGCAGTGGGGCCAGGACACCAGAAGCCCCTTCCAATGTTGCCCCCCCAGCACCAAGAATAGAGTGCATCACCTGCCCCAGACTGAGAGTTCCCATCTATACCCTGTGGCTAATAGCCACTGATGGACTTCTGCTCCATATGCTTATCTAATTCCCTCTTGAAACTGTCCATGCTTGTAGCTGCCACCACCTCCTGTGGCAGTGAGTTCCACGTGTGAATCACTCTTTGGGTGAAGAAGTATCTCTCAGTCTCAGAGCGGCTTACAAACTCCTTTCCCTTCCCCTCCCCACAACAGACACCCTGTGAGGTAGGCGGGGCTGAGAGAGCTCTGACAGAAACTGCTAAGAATGGGAGAGCCCAAATACAACAGGGTTGGGACCCGCAGATACCAACCAGCTTCTCCGATGTTACAATGGGTGACATAGCATTTTATATTTCACATTACATCAGAGGAATAAAACAGAATTATTGGTTCCATCAAACTCTGTCAAACTTCGTCACCTGTTTCTTATTGGGTTAAGACCTGGGGGACTGGGTTTTCTCTTTTTCTAGCTGAACACTAAACTCTTCTTTGGCCCAGGCTATGGAATTTCAAAAGTATCTATATTAGCTGCTATGGTTATAAGATGCTCATTGTCTTCTGTTTAGCCAGGCTAACCGGCACATGCGCAGAAGTAGCCGGTCAGCCAAGGCCGCAAACCTCAGCAAAACAGCAGGTTAGCATTTTGTTTAATCTCCACAGCATGCATTTCCAGCAGTAGCCATAAATAAACCCAAGTTAATACCTGAATACATTCACGATTGATTTCTTCTTATGTGATTAGAATTATAAATGACACTTAACATACGTACCATAGAAAGGTTAAGTGTACCAGCTAAGCTCAACCTGTTAGTCGGTGGCAGAGTGCAAAATCTTTACCAGTGTTTCATAAACTGTGCGTACAACAGGCTTACACACAGATTCCTTAAACAATAATGGGTCCTTTATTTAAAGGTGAATAAAAGTGGTTAAGACGCTGAACTGCAGGCCGGAAGGTCAGTAGTTCAGCAGTTCAAGACCCGAGTGCCGCATGATGGAGTGAGCTCCCATCTCTGGCCCCAGCTCCTGCCAACCTAGCAGTTCGGAAGCAAGAAATTGCAAGTAGATAAATAGGTACTGCTTCAGTGGGAAGGTAACAGCATGGTCCAATGCTTAAGACAGTAGCTTAACTATAAGCATATAAGGTAACTTCTGTAAAAAAATTTTTTTTTTAACATTAATGATTTAAGCCAATTTGGTGTAGTGGTTAAGTGTGCGGACTCTAATCTGGGAGAACTGGGTTTGATTCCCCACTCCTCCACTTGCAGCTGCTGGATGACCTTGGGCAAGCCATAGTTCTGGCAAGAGTTGTTCTTGAAAAAGAGCCGTTTCTGTCAGAGCTCTCTCAGCCCCGCCTGCCTCACAGGGTGCCTGTTGTGGGGAGGGGAAGGGAGTTTGTAAACCGCTCTGAGACTCCTCTTGGTAGTGAAGGGCGGTGTATAAATCCAATCTCTTCTTTTTCTTCTTCTTCTTCTTCTTTTATATATTTGGTATGTAATAATCGGAGCTGCGGTGGCTCAAGTGGTTAAGACGCTGAACTGCAGGCTGTGGAAGGTCAGTAGTTCAGCAGTTCAAGACCCAGGTGCCGCAAGACGGAGTGAGCTCCCGTCTCTAGTTCCAGCTCCTGCCAACCTAGCAGTTTGAAAGCAAGAAATTGCAAGTAGATAAATAGGTAGAAAGTGAAGAGGACCTCAAGAGCCTCTTGCTCAGGGTGAAAGAGGAGAGCGCAAAAGTGGGCTTGAAGCTCAACATCAAAAAAACTAAGATCATGGCATCTGGCCCCATCACTCCTTGGCAAATAGAAGGGGAAGTCGTAGAAGTAGTGACAGACTTCACATTCCTAGGATCCCAGATCACTGCAGATGGTGACTGCAGCCATGAAATTAAAAGACGCCTGCTCCTTGGGAGCAAAGCGATGGCAAACCTAAACAGCATGATAAAAAGCAGAGACATCACCTTGCCAACAAAAGTCCGCATGGTCAAAGCAATGGTATTCCCCATAGCAATGTATGGCTGTGAGAGTTGGACTATAAGGAAGGCCGAGCGCCGAAGAATAGATTCTTTTGAACTATGGTGCTGGAGAAGACTCTTGAGAGTCCCTTGGACTGCCAGGAGATCAAATCAGTCAATCCTAAAAGAAATCAACCCTGATTGTTCCCTGGAAGGCCAGATCCTGAAGCTGAAGCTCAAATACTTTGGCCACCAAATGAGAAGGGAGCACTCACTGGAGAAGACCCTGATGCTGGGAAAGATTGAAGGTCAAAGAAGAAGGGGACGGCAAAGGATGAGATGGTTAGACAGTGTCATCGATGCAACGAACATGAAATTGAGCAAACTTCAGCGGACAGCGGAAGACAGGAGGGCCTGGCGTGATCTGGTCCATGGGGTCGCAAAGAGTCGGACTCGACTGTGTGACTGAACAACAACAAAAAATAGGTACCACTTCGGTGGGAAGGTAACAGCGTTCCGTGCACCTTGGTGTTTAGTCATGCTGGCCACATGTCCACGGAAACGTCTTCGGACAGCGCTGGCTCTTCGGCTTTGAAACGGAGATGAGCACCACAACCCTAGAGTCGGATTCCACTGGCTTTCGAGCAAGGGAACCTTTACCTATGTAATAATCAGGCTTTTCCCCCCTTCCTTCCCCCCCCTTTTTATAATTTCAGGCAACAACTGGTTATATATATATGTGTGTGTGTATACAAAAAAACCTTTTATACATGTATTTCGATGTGTGTCAGTCTAATATAGAGAGCCGTGACCACTGAGGAAGGCTCAAAGGGGCCGAAACGTGTTTAGTCCTAAGTTAAAAAGTGTTTACCCCTCAAGTGTGTTTGCACTGGGAAAGCTTTCGCACCTTGGACACCCCTGCTCTAAGCTGCCCAGTCTTGTGAGCAAACATTCTCCTGGCATTAAAGTTTGGTGAGCCAGCGATTTGGGCTGCTGCGTCCCTGGGTTTGCTCTCCCTGAATGTTCCAGCCCGGGGCTAAAAAAGCCATGAGCTCACCCGCGGTCACTCAGCTTAGAGGGAACGCTGTTCCCCAGCAGCCCCGCTGAGCAGCACCAGGCGTCGCTGTGGGCAAGCTCGGCTGAAGCTCCGCCGCGGGGCGAGGACTCCGGAGGACGCGTTTTGCAATGGTCTGCAGCGCTGAAAGGGGATAAGCCCACAGAGCCGTTTGCTGGAGAGGCCGAGCAAGGAGGGTGGGGTGGGGGAGGAGGGCTTGCATTTGCAAGGGGAGGGGCCAGGGAGAGGGCTGGGCGGGGCTGCAGCCGCGCAACAGCAGGAGGGGAAGAGCCCTGCAGCCGGAGCGCTCCTGGGAAGGTCTCCTTGCAAGTAAGGCGTCAGGGGGTGGGAGGGGAAGAGGCTTTGACTAGATCTTGCAGAGGGAGGGAGGCTGGGATCCCCTATTCTCAACACAGAGTTTGCAGAGGGTTCCCAAAACTCCCGGATGGCAAAATCCCTGCACTTTTTTTTTTCGGGGGGGGGGGGGCTCAGAGCTAGTGTGGTGCAGTGGTTAAGTGCCCGGGGACTCTAATCTGGGAGAACCGGGTTTGATTCCCCTCTCCTCTGCTTGCACCTGGGTGGATGACTTTGGGTCAGTCACAAGCTCTGGCAGAGCTGTCCTTGAAAAAGAGCGGTTTCTGTCAGAGCTCTCTCAGCCCCACCGACCTCACAGGGTGTCTGTTGTGGGGAGGGGAAGGGAAAGGAGTTTGTAAGCCGCTCTGAGACTCCCTTGGGTAGTGAAGGGCAAAGGGGTATAAATCCAATCTCCTCCTCCTCCTCCACATGCAGCTGCTGGTGTGACTTTGGGTCAGTCACAAGTTCTGCCAGAGCTGTTCTCTCAGGGACAGTTCTTGAAAAGAGCTCTCTCGGCCCCACCTACCTCACAGGGTGTCTGTTGTGGGGAGGGGAAGGGAAAGGAGTTTGTAAGCTGCTCTGAGACTCCCTTGGGTAGTGAAGGGTGGGGTGTAAATCCTATCTCCTCCTCCTCTTCTTCGTCTTCTTCTTCTTTGGGGAAGGAGCTGCCATAGACTGACCTCTGTCTGCTGGAGGCGGGTGGTAGTAATCCTGGGAGAACTCCAGGCCCCACCTGGAGGTTTGGCAACCCTGCCAGGCACCAGTTCTGCACCGCTCTGGAATCAAGAGTTTTTGTTTGCTTTGGGTGTGTGTGTGTGTGATAATATCTTTCCTTACAAGAAAGGACAAAACTGATGTTCTGTGATTGGGTCATTTTAGCCTCCAGACAAACAAAAAGCCGGTCTTTTTTTCAGTTTGGATGAGCAAGAAAGGGCCTTGTGGGGGGAGAGGGGACTCTGGCTAGCCCCACCCTGAGACCCAGAGGCCTTCCCAGTGTGGGGCCGGAGTCCTCCCCAGGCAGAGGGAAGAATCCTAGAATCATAAGAGTTGGAAGGGACCTGCAGGGTCATCTAGTCCAACCCCTTGCACAGTGCAGGGAATTCAAAAATAATTCCCCCCCCCAACACCCGCAATGACTGCTGTTCCCTGCCCAGAAGATGACAACAAACCCTCCAGGATTACTTCCTGACCCCAAAGTGGCAATCAGCATTTCCTGGTTGTGTAAAAAAGGACCGCAGAAACTACAGTTCTAACAAGTGTGGGAAAGGTAACATATGAATAAACATAACAAAGTCCAACCATCTTACAACAGCACAAAGAAAAGTTAGTTGCCGGCTGGAAAACAAATACAATAAGCTACCTTCGTATTCATACAAACCACCATAACTCAAATATAGAGGAGCGATGTCATTTTAAGGGTATTTAGAACTACGAACAAAATTGATTTTTTTTAAACCCTGCAAACGATTTAGAACTACAAACAAAGCCATTTTTTAATCTTTAACAAAAGACTGCCTCGGGAGGTGGTGGATGCTCCTTCGCTGGACGTTTTCAAGCGGAGGCTGGGCGACCATCTTTCGGGTATGTCATAGGGCTCTCTTTCAGCGACACTCCTGCAGAGCGCAGGGGGTTGGACTAGATGACCTGCAAGGGTCCCTTCCAACTCTAACATCCTATGACTCTATGATACTTGTTCTGAAAGGACTTGAATTATCGGATACCATACGGAAACAAATGGTGTTTGATCATCTTCACTGGCTTGATTAGAAATACCGTTTGCAAATTCTCCCGTAATGAATTGCACCCATACCTTTATGCATAGATCCTGGAAACACCACCAGCGGCCACCCATCGCAGCAGGGAAGGACTCCCTGAAGGCAGGCAGAGAGGGGGCGGAGCATGCTGGTGTGGCCACACCCCCTGGTACCAGGGCACCCATCACTGTGAGGACCGTGGGGTAAAACCACCAGGGAGCACCACAGGTGTGCCACCCGCAGAAGCATTTTGCAAAGTGGGCTCACAGGGAGAGAACGTGGCTGTTCCAACCGCATCGTCCCTGCCCCGTCACTCCAGAACTCCCTTGGCGGAGGCAGTCGTAACACAATGTGGGACGCTGGCAAAGAATACCAAGCCCGCCTTTTGGCAGTCAGGACCCCCAGAGAGGAGTCCCACAAGGGATCAAATACGTGTCAGCATTTTGGCTGGTCCTCCCCCCGCTCCCCCTCCACCATCTCCAGCAGGGCGCCAGAGGGACACTTAGTGGCCATCCAAAGGCGTTCAAGGGGCAGGCGTAGGCTTGTTCCCACAACAGGCTGGACTCCTTGGGTCAGGGTGAGCTGGAATACCAGGGCCAGGAGAAAACGGTGGTTCTTCTCCGGATGACCGACTCGATATATCCGCTCTGCCTTCTTGAATTGGTAAGAAGCGCCAAGGGAAGCTGTTTCACCAGGGTTGGTTCCTCTTGGAAGGAGAGAGCCCCCAGAGCCCTTCTGGTGTCCTGTTATTATACACAGTAATTAATTGACTAATTAATTAATTAATTCAATTTATACCCCACCCTCCTCGCCAAGGCAGGCTCGGGGCGGCTTCCAGAAAACACATATATAAATGTGATTAAAATCCATCATAAAAATATAATTAAAATCCATCATAAAAATATAATTAAAATCCATCATAAAAATATAATTAAAATCCATCATAAAAACAGCCAAAAACATTTAACCATCAGTTATCCTAAAGGGCTGGAACAGTATACGGATAAAGTGCGAGGGCAGAGAATTTCAGATTTAAACAAGACTCCATAGGGGGCAATAATAATGATGTAATGACAGATATGCTGGCAGGGCTGAGCAAGGCCGGAAGCCAGAGGGACTCCCCCAGAGGAGCAGGCCCACCACCCCACGTCAGGTGCCCAGAGGGAGTGTTCCTGCGCCTCACCATCCTTGAGTCAAATCTCAGCCTCTCTCCCTTCCTCTCCCAGTATCACCTAGTTCTTCTTCCCACAGAGACATTCCTGCTCGGAGAGAGCTCTTGCCTAAGGCTTCAGGCCTGTTGTAGGAAGCCTACGTTGGTCAAGGGGTCACCAGCCCCTCTTCTCCTTTTGGGGTTTACTTTAAGAATTAGCCTCCAGGACAGACTGAGCCAGTGTAAGGAGAGGCCAAGCTTAACATCTTTAGAGTGCCAGAGACACTTAACTTTCTACAGAAAACCCATGGAGGCATATCTAATATAGCCTGGCTTGTAATATAGAAAAATGAGATTAAGCCTGGCCTACAAACCACAAGAAGCCCTTTTGTTCTGAACTACCAAGGCAATTCTTGTGTGTCTCCTGAGCACATGAAGGTTTGCGATGCTCAGTGGTGTATCTGCATTCTCTTTGATTTTCCACGTGACTGTGTCTCTCTCTTTACCCAGTCAGAGGTGACCCAGGAGAAAGGGAAGGAGATGGAAGAGCAGAACCCAGAAGGACCTGGAACTGGCAGGACAGCAAGCAAAGGCCCCCATCCCACCCAAGCTGGGAGTGGTGATGAATTCTGGGAAAGCCCGGGGCCAGATATCCGTGATCAGCTCACTGCAGTCTCAGATGTACGTTGCCGACGCTTCTGGCAGTTCCGCTACCAGGAGGCCGCTGGGCCCCGAGAGGTTTGCAGCCAGCTCCACGGACTTTGCTGCCACTGGCTGGAGCCGGAGAGGCACACCAAGAGGCAGATCCTGGACCTGGTGATCCTGGAGCAGTTCCTGACTCTCCTGCCCCGGGAAATGCAGGGCTGGGTCCGAGGATGCGGGCCGGAGAGCAGTTCCCAGGCGGTGGCCCTGGCCGAAGGCTTCCTGCTGAGTCAGGCAGAGGAGGAGAGGCAGGCAGGACAGGTGAGGGGGGGTTCCCTCCAGGTATGTCCAATTCAAGCAACGCCTTATCTTAAAGATTCCCTGCCAGATATTTCTCCGACTGTTAATCGTCCAAATGGGAGATTTAACAGCCTCCTTCAACAGCTTCTTCTACTCGAGAATATCTGATCCTTCCATATAACTCACCTGGTCTGCTGATGGAAGGGTGCGGAGTCTGGGAGTGGGGCAGGATCCATTCCTCGGTCTCTTTTCCATTCCATCTCTTACGCCTCTCCCTCGCTGCTCTTTCAGATGTGGGCACCATCCGTGCAGGAAGAAGCGACAGTCCCTGTGGTGGAAGGAGCTTCCTTGGAGCAAGGGCAGAGGGCGCAGGCTGTGGAGCGTGCCCCAGGTGCCCTCTCCTGTGGTAAGGACTCTTCGTGCCTAGATTAGGGCACCCAGTGAATTTGATGAGCAGACAGTTCAGGTCAGGAAAAGAATTAAATAAGTATGTCACGCACCACAACGTTAATTTGCGGCACTCAATTTCCACTAACTGTGATGCCTCTAAGAAGTGATTGGACAAGTTCGTGGAGGGCGATTCTTTGTTTTAATTAAAATATTCATGTCTCACCTTCCTTCCATAAGAGGAACTCAAGGTAGGTCAAAAGAGAAAAGGTAGACAAACCTCGGTAAAACTATTCAGCCTTGTGTATCAAGGGAGCCTCCACCTTCTGGGGCCGCAGAGCTCTGAAAATCAGTTCCTCGGGGCCAATAATCATGGGGAAAATTGTTTTCTGTGCCCATGCTTATAGGGGCATCTTGCGAGCCACTGTGGGAAATAGTGCTGGGGGGATGGATGGGAGGCTGTGGACCGGCACCCCCAGGAACTTTGGGGAGAGGCTTTGGGGTGGGGCTTGGGACAGATATGCTGTCATGTTGATGTTGTGCCTGACTGAAAACCTGGCTGTGAATAACTACCGACCCGTCAGCTTGATGTCTGTATCTGGGAAAGTTTTAGAACAAATAATCGGACAGACAGCATTTAGAAAGGATGGCTGTGATTACCAAGAGCTAGCATGGGTTTCTCAAGAACAAGTCATGTCAGACTAACATCTCTTTTTTTGAGAAAGTTACTACCTTGCTGGATGAGGGGAATGCTGTAGACATAGTTTATCTTGATTTCAGTAAGGCTTTTGATAAGGTTACACATAATATAAAGGTAAAGGTTCCCTTGCTCGAAAGCCAGTCGAATCCGACTCTAGGGTTGCGGTGCTCATCTCAGTTTCAAAGCCGAAGAGCCAGCGCTGTCCAAAGACGTTTCCGTGGTCATGTGGCCGGCATGACTAAACACCAAGGTGCACGGAACGCTGTTACCTTCCCACCGAAGTGGTACCTATTTATCTACCTGCAATTTCTTGCTTTCGAATTGCTAGGTTGGCAGGAGCTGGAATTAGAGACAGGAGCTCACTCTGTCTTGCGGCACCCGGGTCTTGAACTGCTGAACTACTGACCTTCCACAGCCTGCAGTTCAGCGTCTTAACCACTTGAGCCACCGCAGCTCCTTGTTGACAAATTGGAAAAATGTGGTTTGGATCCTATGACTGTTAGGTGGATCTGTAAATGGTTGACAGGTCATACCCAAAGAGTGCTTGTGGAGGGTTCCTCGTCTTCTTGGAGAGGAGTGACAAGCGGAGTGCCTCAAGGATCTGTCCTGGGACTGGTTTTGTTCAACATCTTTATCAGTGCTTTCGATGAAGAGATAGAGGAAATGCATATTAAAATTGTAGATGATACTAAATTGGGATGGGTAGCAAATACAGTAGAAGACAAGAGTCAGGATACAGGACTCTTGACCCCAGCTCCTGCCAACCTAGCAGTTCGAAAGCAAGAAAACTGCAAGTAGATAAATAGGTATCATTTTGGTGGGAAGGTAATAGCGTTCCGTGTGCCTGGGTGTTTAGTCATGCCGGCCACATGACCATGGAGATGTCTTCGGACAGCACTGGCTCTTTAGCTTGGAAACAGAGATGAGCACCGCACCCTAGAGCTGGATTCGACTGGCTTTTGAGCAAGGGAAACCTTTATCCTTAGGGTTGGATATGCCTGTTCTGCAGTCTCAAAGGGGCAGGGACAGCCAATGGTTGGGTTGCCAGTTCCAGGTGGAGAAATTCCTGGTGATATGGGGGCGGAGCCTGGTGAAGGCAGGGTTTGGGGAAAGGAGGGGCCTCAGCAGGGTATGACACCATCGGTTCCACCCTCCCAAGCAGCCATTTCCTCTAGGGGTACAAACCTCTCTAGCCTGGAGATTAGTTATAATTCTGGCAAGTCTCCAGGTCCCACCTGGAGGCTGGCAACCCTGATTCCCTGACTGCCCCTTTCAGTTTCTTAAATTTCAGATTTGTTTCACGGGTGCCTGTAAACTGGCACATGTCAAAAGTCTGGCAGGTTCATAGAGCCAAGAGGGAGCTCCCTAAATTTATGACTGACAGGTCCAGGCTGAGAGAAACCTGGAGATTTTGGGATTCAGAGAACCTGAGTTCCCTAAACTTGGGCTTGCCGGCTCTGGGTTGGGAGATACCTGGAGATTTGGGGGGGTACAGGATACAGGATGATCTTGACAGGCTGGAAAATAGGGCTAAAACAAATAAAAATGTATTTCAGTGGGGATCAATGTAAAGTTCTGCATTTAGGTAGGAAAAATCAAATGCGTAATTATAGGTTGGGGGAGACTTGTCTTGGCAGTAGAATGTGCAAAAAGGATCTAGGGGTCTTAGTGGATCCATACACGGAACATGAGTCAGCAGTGTGATGTGGTTGCTAAAAAGGCAAATGCGATTTTGGGCTGTATCAACAGAAGTATAATGTCCAGATCATGCAATGTGATGGCATTGCTTTGCTCTGCTCTGGTTAGACCTCACCTTGAGTCTTGTGTTCAGTTTTGGGCACCACAATTTAAGAAGGATATAGAGAAGCTGGAACGTGTCCAGAGGAGGGCAATAAAGATGGTGAAGGGGGTCTGGAGACCAAGTCCTGTGAGGAAAGGTGGAAGGAGCCGGGTATGTTTAGCCTGGAGAGGAGATGACTGAGAGGTGATATGATCACCGTCTTCAAGTACTTGAAGGGCTGTCATGTATAGAGGATGGTGCAGAGTTTTTTTCTGTTGCCCCAGAAGGTCAGACCAGAACCAATGGGTCAGTTTGGTGTAGTGGTTAAGTAAAAGGTAAAGGTAAAGGTTCCCTTGCTCAAAAGCCAGTCGAATCCGACTCTAGGGTTGTGGTGCTCATCTCTGTTTCAAAGCCGAAGAGCCAGCGCTGTCCGAAGACGTTTCCGTGGTCATGTGGCCAGCATGACTAAACACAAAGGCGCACGGAACACTGTTACCTTCCCACCGAAGTGGTACCTATTTATCTACTTGCAATTTCTTGCTTTCAAACTGCTAGGTTGGCAGGAGCTGGAACTAGAGATGGGAGCTCACTCTGTCATGCGGCCACTCAGGTCTCGAACTGCTGAACTACTGACCTTCCGCAGCCTGCAGTTCAGCGTCTTAATCACTTGAGCCACCACAGCTCCAGTGGTTAAGTACGTGGACTCTAATCTGGGAGAACCGGGTTTGATTCCCCCACTCCTCCACTTGCACCTGGCTCAATGACTTTGGGCAAGCCGTAGTTCTGATAAGAGCTGTTCTTGAAAAAGAGCCATTTCTGTCAGAGCTCTCTCAGCCCCGCCTACCTCACAGGGTGTCTGTTGTGGGGAGGGGAAGGGAAAGGAGTTTGTAAGCCGCTCTGAGACACCTTTGGGTAGTGAAGGTTGGGGTATAAATCTCAATCTTCTTCTCTTCTTCTTCTAAATCAGAAGAGTTTTCAGCTAAACATTAGGAAGAACTTCCTGACAGAGTGGTTCCTCAATGGAACAGGCTTCCTCGGGAGGTGGTGGGCTCTCCTTCTTGGGAGGTTTCCAAACAGAGGCTAGGTGGCCACCCGACAGCAATGCCAATTCTGTGAACTTGGGCAGATCATGAGAGGGAGGGGAGGGAGGGAGGGGTTGCCTCAGTGCTTAGTTCTCATGGCCCTTTCTTACATGATGCCCAGGGAAATGCTGATTGCCACTTTGGGGTCAGGAAGCAATTTCCTTCCAGGCTGGTTTGGCCAGGGATCTGGAAGGTTGTTTTGTCATCTTCTGGGCATGGAACTGCGGTCACTGAGGGTGTGGAGGAGGGGGGAGGTATTTGTGAATTTCCTGCATTGTGCAGGGGGTTGGACTAGACGGCCCTGGAGGTCCCTTCCAGCTCTACGATTCTATGATACTGTGTTGGTAACATTTATCATTCCAGAGGCTCATAGGTGCTTCCCTTCTGCCTCTCCCAGAATTCAGTAAAAAGTATATCAAAATGTGTTGAGTGTACACAGGGAAGGGGTTGTGTGAAGCAGGGAACAAGCAAGGAAACGCCCTTCCTTCCTCCTTTGTCTCATTAACAGGCAGCAAAGAGATGCTGTTGAGCTGTCGTCCTTTCAGAGGTGTGGCAACGGCTGCTGCCCCTCCAGTTCAGGTAGGAGAGATGAGCAGGGGGTGGGCAGCCTGGATTCCTCTTCCTTTCTCAGGGGGGCTTTGCTCCTGCAGTGTCTACAAGCTGTCCAGGAAAGACATCCTCTGAAACCCGTTGCCTTTGCCCGTCCCAAGCCTGACATCCTGTCCCTTCCCAGACTGCTCCCTTCCCGTGTGTGCCGTCTCTGCTTGACATGACCTCTGATGGGGGAATCTGCTTTTCCTTTCAGGGTCCCTTTTCCTTCGAGGAGGTGTCTGTCTCTTTCACGGAGGCTGAATGGGCCCTGCTGGGTCTGGGACAAAGAGCTCTCTACTGGGAAGTCATGCTGGAGAACTATGGGAATGTGGCCTTTCTGGGTAAGGATTCTTTCATAGGTGCCAAAGGTCCAATTTGCCGCCTGTCAGGCTCTTAGTCAGCTCACGCAACACAGGGCTTCTTAAAAAGACAATGTTTAATGGTGAATCGGAACTAAAGACACGTGTACAGTTTGTGTCAGTAATGGCCGCATACAATAAGGCCTTCTAAGTTATACTGCATTCAAGCACACACACCCCACGTAGCTGAAGCCAATGAATACATTTCGCGCAGGTGGGCAAAGCTAAGCACAGCATCTAGAAACCGTTGGTTCCCAGCATTCCGGCAGCTGGAGAATACAAGGCCGGAGACCCGATAACAGACAGTGAGAGAAAGCACAGAGGAGGGGAGACTGAAAGGACTCCCTCTGCCTACCATACTGATGACAGGGCTGCCTGACACTGCCATTGTTAGGAGGCATGACTTGAAATACTGAATAGCAGAACACCGTTTGGAGGCGTGTCCCGCTACTTCAGGAGGGGCTGTGGCTCACTGGCAGAGCATCTTCTTGGCCTGCAGAAGGTCCCAGGTTCAAATCCTGGCAGCATCTCCAGTGGAAAGGCTCAGGTAGGAGGTGATGTGAAAGACCTCTGCCTGCGACCCTGGAGAACTGCTTCTGGGCTGAGTAGACAACCCTGACTTCAGTGGTCCAAGGTCCAGTTCAGTAAAATTCAGCTTCCTGAGTTGTTCATGTTTGTGTACTTTCCCAGGGGCCACTGAGGCCAGTGTTGTGGCCACCACCCAAGCCCGAGAAGGTGTCCTGGCCTGAGGCAAAGGGTCTGAGAGGCCCTCAAAGACTTTGGAAGGGGGCAGATCCTCATTTCTCTGTTGACAGCCTTTGCAACACACCGTTCCCCCTGGATGGGATTGCAAACATCCACTCTGCCTGTGATCTTGAAATGATAAAAGGAAATACTTCTTCACCCAAAGAGTGATCAACATATGGAATTCACTGCCACAGGAGGTGGTGGCAGCTACAAGCATGGAGAGTTTCAAGAGGGAATTAGATAAACATATGAAGCAGAAGTCCATCAGTGGCTATTAGCCACAGGGTATAGATGGGAACTCTCAGTCTGGGGCAGGTGATGCACTCTATTCTCGGTGCTGGAGGGGGCAGCAGTGGGAGGGCTTCTGGTGTCCCGGCCCCACTGCTGGACCTCCTGATGGCACCTGGTATATTTTGGCCGCTGTATGACAGAGTGTTAGACTAGATGGGCCATTGGCCTGATTCAACATTGGCTTCTCTTATGTTCTTATGTTCTTCAGATATCTGAAGGGCTATCATGTGGAAGACGGAGCATAAGAACATAAGAGAAGCCAATGCTGAATCAGGCCAATGGCCCATCTAGTCCAACACTCTGTCACACAGCAGATCTATTCTCTCTTGCTCCGGATTGCAAGACTAGATCGAATGGCTGGAAATGACAAGGGAGTCGTTACCGGCTGGATATCAGGAGAAACTTCCTAACTGTCAGAGTGGTTGAGCAGTGGAACAGACTGCCTCGGGAGGTGGTGGATGCTCCTTCCCTGGACGTTTTCAAGCAGAGGCTGGACGACCATCTTCCGGGTATGTTGTAGAGCTACCTTTCGGCTGTGCTCCTGCAGAGTGCAGGGGGTTGGACTAGATGGCCTGCAAGGTCCCTTCCAACTCTATTCCGTTCCATTCCATTAACTCTTTGTACCTGAGCAGCACCCAGTTCAGTGGGTTCACGAGGAGAGTGCGCGCAAGTAAAGCAGGCCCGTTTTTAAAAATATATCAAGGTTCATTAAGGATTAAAAATATATAAAATATCTCTAAACAGCACAGTTTCTGCAGCTCAGCGACAGAAAAACAAGGAAAGCGAACTGTTCTATCGGATACGTGAAATAGTTGGTATTCGATGGCACCTCTTGCTGCAGCGTAAGCATTCCAGCTATAGCCCCAGTTACTTATTGATTCATTGATTCATTTATTATATTTATGAATCTCCCCATCTCTGCTACTGCAGGGCTCTGGGCGATGCACAACCAGAGATAAAACAAGAAGAAACTAATTAAGACCTTAGTACAATATTAAAAACAGACAGGTGGTGAATAACCAATCCTCCTTCCGGTCTGCAGCGCGGCATCTCAACCTCTGATCCTAATATTTGAGCTAAGAGGTACACACACACACACATTAAATATCAATAGTGGAAGAAGATTGGATTTATACCCTGCCCTTCACTATGAAGAGGAGTCTCAGAGCGGCTTACAAACTCCTTTCCCTTCCCTCCCCACAACAGACACCCTGTGAGGTAGAAGAAGAAGAGGTAGAAGAAGATTTATACCCGCCCTTCACTACCCAAAGGAGTCTCAGAGTGGCTTACAAACTCCTTTCCCTTCCCCCCCACAACAGACACCCTGTGAGGTAGAAGAAGAAGAGGTAGAAGAAGATTTATACCCCGCCCTTCACTACCCAAAGGAGTCTCAGAGTGGCTTACAAACTCCTTTCCCCTCCCCACAACAGACACCCTGTGAGGTAGGTGGGGCTGAGAGACTCTGACAGAAACGGCTCTTTTTCAAGAACAACTCTTGCTAGAACTATGGCTTGCCCAAGGTCATCCAGCAGGTGCGAGTGGAGGAGTGGGGGAATCAAACCCAGTTCTCTCAGATTAGAGTCCAGATTAACCACTACACCAAACTGCCTCTAATATCCACTTATGATGGAATTCAGTATTCTACAGTTCGTTATGTACCTTTTGTAAGAGTTTTCTTAATCCATTTAGTTTAATTTATAGGTAGGGGGGGAAAATTGGCTACTAGCCAATGGGCTATATTCTGCTGGCATATAATTAAGAGTTTGTTCTGGAGGAAAACAGCGCTACCATTCCACAAATTACTTGCTGCATTCTGACCCCATGGGACTTCACTAACCATATTCCAGTTATAGAGAACTGCTTGCTTATCACGAAATGAATTTGACGTCGAGGCAATGGCAGTTCCCCTAACTCAGCATAAGTCTTACTTTTCAGTAAGAAAAAAGACGTTAGCTTCCTAAGTCTACCTAAATCAAGTTTCTTTCAAATTCAGAGACAGTGTCTTAACAAAAGGAAGAATTCTCTGAGATGCGCAGAAGGGGGAAGACACATTTAAAGAAAACCCTCTGGAATCTCCGGTCTCCAAAAGCAAAACTTCACAACAGGCTCCTTAGAATTAAGTCACAGAAGGCGGTGGCCGGCCAAATAAATGCCAAAGCCTTTAAAAGATTCTAAGCAAGGAGTCAATGTCTGACTATGACATGGGTCCAGATTAATCAATATGTGTAATGAAAATAAAGCCAGAGAACCAATTAAATGTGCTTTTATCGCCTTCCTAATAAGTGAACAGGGTATCTGCGCCAATAGGGCTATTTTGGGGCAGGAACGCACAGGAACGAAGTTCCGGCTGGCTCCTGAGCTGGCCACGCCCAGCAGGAACTCATCAGCATAACAGGCCACACCCAACAACAGAAACTCATTAGGATTGGCTACATGAGGGGTGTGTGGCCTAACATGCAAATGAGTACCTGCTACAAAAAAAGCCCTGGGTTTTGACAACAAACAAGGTAAACGGAATAAGAAGCAAAAGGTGGGTGTGGCTGGATGACCACACTTCTGGCAAAGTGGGGGTTTGGCCTAATATGCTAATGAGCTGTCCTGTCAGGGTGTGGCCTATTATGCTAATGAGTTTCTGCTGTTGGGTGTGGCCTATTATGCTAATGAGTTCCTGCTGGGCTACAGACGTGACTCCAAAAAGTTGTTTTGTTTCAGAAACCAAGCCACAGGATAACACATCTAGCCCTCTACACAGCAACACAAAACGCCAGGACTATCAAGCCAATGTCTAGACAGGCTATATCTAAGGGAGTGGATTGGCTTCCTGAATACTGCCGTACAGTGTGGTCTTTCGTCCGTGGCGTTGCCTTGACTCTGAAGCAACGAGAATCAAAGATTATTCTTGTGAGCTGACGTGATGTTCTACAGACTGTTTGGTTCCGCGCCACTTTTTAACCGTTTACTTTATAACCTTGTTATCTGCTTTTTTTTTTAATAACCAAAATAAAGAATATTGCAATGTTAAAAATCCCTGTAAAAAGGCAATAGAGCGTACCGCCGGAGGCAGAGTCCTGCTCTCTGATTCATCCTGATTCTCACGTGGATGCTAGACTGAAAGGTTCAAATTTGCTTGTATGTAGGGGCTTTAGGGACAAAGCACCTTTTTGCCAGGCTAGTTTTGAGGCGCCCGTGATTAATGGCAACCTAATGTTTTAAAATTTTTACAGTTTCTACAGCTCAGCAGCAGAAAGGCAAGAAAAGCAATCTGTTATATCAACTGCAAGACCAACTTGGTGTTAGATGTTCTTGCAGCATAAGTATTTCCAGCTGTAGCCTAAGTAACGCCACATCCAATGTTCCCTCTAAGCTGTGGAGTCTTGTGAGCAAAAATTCTACTTTGTGAGCTCCTGGCATCAAAGTTGTGAGCGAGCCATTTGGCTACTGCATACATTAGTTTGCTCTGGAGCCCCCCTTCCCTGAGCGAAGACAAAAATGTATGAGCCAGAGGCTAAAAGTCTGTGAGCTAGCTCACACTAACTCAGCTTAGAGGGAACACTGTCCACATCAGCAAGAAAGATGCAAGAAAATATCAAGGTGTACTAGCATAGCGTGAGCATACAAGTAGCGTGGCTTCCCTCTGGTCTGTACCCATATTTTATACCTTTTCCTTCCCAAATGACCTGGCTGAGATTGAGTATCCTTCACGGTTATGTCAAGGGAAAGGGCAAGGAATGCCCAGGGGGGGTTCCTGATTCACTTCTGAGCAACATTTGGTTTGAGAGAATCATACAACCTGCTGTGTATGGAGGGAGGGAGGCCTGAACTCTGGAAGCTCCAAAGCTGCTTCAGTGGAACAGCTCAGCTGTGCCTCTTGAGGGGATCCGGTATCCTTAAATACTAGATAATTCTGTGGCCCTTTCTTACGTGCCCAGGGGAATCCTGATCATCACTTTGGGGTCAGGAAGTAATTTTCTCCAGGTCAATTTGGCTAGAGATCCTGGAGGGTTTTGTGGGTTTTTTGCCGCCTTCTGGGCATGGAGCAGGGGTCACTGGGAATGTGGGGGAGGTATTTGTGAAGTTCCTGCATTGTGCAGGGGGTAGGACTAGATGTCCCTGGAGGTTCCTTCCAACTCTATGATTCTATGATATTCTAGAGAAAGATGGAGTGGTAGTTAACATCAGCCAAACTTGATGTGGCAAAAGGGCCGTCAATCCTTTCCAAACACAGCCACGTAGATGCCTTTGGACCTTACCAGACCTCCCAAATGCTAACAGGATCTCTTTCTTCATTCCAGCAGAGGACGATCAGAGCCATGAGGAGGGTGAGGAACTTCATCAGCAAATGCCAGATAGAGTTAAAAATGAAGTCTTGAAAGAAAATGTCAGGAATCGAGGGAGACCTCAGAGAAAGAAAGGCAGCCGTATGGTTCAGAAGAGAGATGGAAGAAAGCATAGTGCACATTTTCCAAAGCACAGGATAAGGAAGGCAAGTAAATCCATTCAATGTGGAAAGTACTTCAGAAAGAGATCAGAGCTCCATGTGCACCAAAGAATACACAGAGGGGAGAAACCTTTTGAATGCTCCGAATGGAGAAACAGATTTAGTGAGACGGAGGATCTTCAACAGCATCAAGGAACCCACACAGGGGAGAAACCCTTTGAATGCTCAGAGTGTGGAAAGAGGTTTAGTCGGAGTGGCAACCTCCAAAAGCATCAGAGAACCCACACAGGGGAGAAACCTTTTGAATGCTCAGTGTGTGGAAAGAGATTTAGTCAGAGTGGCACTCTTCAGCTGCACCAAAGAACCCACACAGGGGAGAAACCGTTTGAATGTTCAGTGTGTGGAAAGAGATTTAGTTGGCGTGGCAGTCTTCAACGGCACCAGAGAACCCACACAGGGGAGAAACCATTTGAATGTTCAGTGTGTGGAAAGAGATACATTGACAGTTCTACTCTTCAACGGCATCAGAGAACCCACACAGGGGAGAAACCTTTTGGATGTTCAGTGTGTGGAAAGAGATTCATTGACAGTTCTACTCTTCAACAGCATCAGAGAACTCACACAGGGGAGAAACCTTTTGAATGCTCAGAGTGTGGAAAGAAATTCAGTAGGAGTGCCATTCTTCAACGGCATCAGAGAACTCACACAGGAGAGGAATATTTTGCTTGTTCAGAGTGTGGAAAGAAATTCAGCTGGAATGCCACTCTTCAACAGCACCAAAGAACCCACACAGGGGATAAGCCTTTTGAATGCTCAAAGTGTGGAAAGAGATTCAGTCAGAGTAGCCATCTTCAACGGCATCAGGGAACCCACACAGGGGAGAAACCTTTTGAATGCTCAGAGTGTGGAAAGAGATTCAGCCAGGGTAGCCATCTTCAGCGGCATCAGGGAACCCACACAGGGGAGAAACCTTTTGAATGCTCAGAGTGTGGAAAGAGATTCAGTCGGAGTAGCCATCTTCAGCGGCATCAGGGAACCCACACAGGAGAGAAACCTTTTGAATGCTCAGAGCGTGGAAAGAGATTCAGTCAAAGTGGCCATCTTCAACAGCATCAGAGAACCCACACAGAAGAGAAACCTTTGGAATATTCAGAATGTGAAAAAGAGATTCAGTAATAGTGGCAGTGTTCAACAGCATCAAAGAACCAACACAAGGAAAACCTTTTGAATGCTCAGAGTGTTTAAAGAGATTTAGCTTGAGTTGCCATCTTGAACAGGACCTACGAACCCACATGGATAAAACTTTTTGAATTATCAGCGTGTGGAAAGAGATTGAGTAGCAGTAGCAGTCTTCAGTGGCATTAGAGAACCCACACAAGGAGAATCTACGTAACTGCTTAGCCCAGGGGTGTGGAACTCATTTGTCATGAGGGCCAGATCTGATATAGATGAGACTGTGTTGGGCCAGGCCATGTGTGTCATAAAATGTAATGCTAGTTATCAGAGATATACACTTTATAAAGGACATAAACACAATTAAATATTTGTTTTCCTTAAAATAAAAATATGCTTAAAACATGAGCACTTTTGCAATATTTCTTTTATTTAACAGTGTCTGATAACTGACACTTCTTGTTCTTTTTTTTTTTTTTTGTAAATACAATTTATTATTGGATATATTTTCATGTTCATACAATTTAAACAAACCAATACATATCCATTTTTCTTTCTCCCTCTCCCCCCCAAACAAGGCTTCCCGCACTGCACCAACCCCATTGATATTTCTCTTATTCAATTTACATTTACTACTAAACATATTTTCTTTTACTAATGGTAACAATTCAAAGATCTGGGTCTCTTTCCACTTCTCCTCAATAGCTGTCAAAATAAATCAAACCACGTTTAACATCCCAATTCTTCAACAAGTATTCTTGAAAGTCTTTCCAGTCTCCGAAAAAGGTTTCGTCTTCTTCGTTGTTTAATTTTCTTGTTAATTTGTCCATTTCTGCCATAAACAACGTCTTTTTAATCCATTCCCATGTTTCAGGTACTTTATCTTGTTTCCAACATTGAGCAAAAGTCAGTCTAGCTGCTGTAATCAAGTACCATAATAGTGTTCTCTTGGCTACATTTATTTCTTCCATTTTAAGACCTAACAATAACATCTGTGGGTCTTTCTTAAAAGTACATTTCAAAAAATTTTGTATCTCAATGTGGAACTCAGTCCAATACTTTACTGCTTTGTCACATGTCCACCACATATGGTAAAAAGACCCTTCATGTTTCTTACATTTCCAACATTTGTTAGACATACTTTCATTTATAATAGCAATTTTTTTAGGCGTCGTATACCATCTGTACATCATTTTATAACAATTCTCTTTAACATTTACACAAGTTGAAATTTTCATCGACTTTTTCCACAAGTATTCCCAAGATGCCATAAATATCTCATTATTAATATTTACTGCCCATTTTATCATTTGCTCTTTTACTATTTCGTCCTCAGTATACCATTTCAATAAAATCTTGTACAGTTTAGAAATCATTTTTTTACCCTTACCAACCCATACAGTTTCAATTTCAGTATAATTTTCTCTAAAACCATGTTCTCTCTCATCGGTCTTAAACAAGTCATAAATCTGTCTATACTTCAACCAGTCATATTCAAATTCCACATCAGTTCTATCTTTTAGTACAAAGTTTTTCCCTTCTAATTTTAAGAGACTTTTGTAAGGTAGCCAATCTAAACCCTGGCTTCTTGAATATGGATTAATCACTTCTGCTGGTACTATCCAAAGTGGTCTTTCTTCTGAGAAGAATTTTCTATATCTCGTCCAAGTCTCGAACAGTGATCGTCTTATGAAGTGGTGTTTGAAAAACTTGTCTATTTTTACTTTTCCATACCATAAATATGCATGCCATCCGAACTTGTTATCATGACCTTCTAAAGCCAATAACTTTTTATTCTCAAGATTAATCCACTGCTCCAGCCAGGTTAAGCAGACAGCATCATAATACAATCTTAAATTTGGTAGTTGTAGACCTCCTCTTTCCTTTGCATCACATAAAATTTTCATTTTAATCCTTGGCTTTCTTCCTGCCCATACAAATTTCGATAGTTCTTTCTGCCACGTATCCAGTATTTTCCTTTGTTTTAATATTGGAATAGTCTGAAATAAAAACATCAAACGCGGCAAAACATTCATTTTTACAGTTGCAATTCTTCCAAATAATGATAGATTCAAGGTATCCCATTTCTTCATGTCTTGTTGAATCCTGTGCCAAACCTTTTCATAGTTATTTTTGAACAGATCAATATTTTTCATAGTCAATTCGATTCCTAAATATTTAGTCTTTGTAACTACTTCACACTGAATTTTCTCTTGAAGCTCAATTTGTCTCTGTTTCGTCATGTTTTTACACATCACTTTCATTTTACTTTTATTAACGTAGAATCCCGCAACTGTTCCAAATTCTTCAATTTTTTCCATCAATTGTGGTATATTCTCAATTGGATCTTGAATCATAAACATTACATCATCTGCAAATGCTCTATATTTATAAACAAAACCTTTCACTGTAAGTCCTTCAATGCTATTGTCTTTTCTGATCGCTGTCAATAATATTTCCAATATCCAAATAAACAATAACAGAGATAACAGGCATCCTTGTCGTGTTCCCTTTTGGACTTGGAAGAAATCTGTTCTTTCTTTATTTATATTCAAAGCTGCTTTCTGTTCTGAGTAAATTGCCACAATCATGTTTAAAAAAGACTGTCCTATATCCGTTTTTTCAATAACTTACAGCATAAACTCCCAATTTAAATTGTCAAAAGCTTTTTCCGCATCTAAAAAGAGGAATCCAACTTCTTTTTCTGGATGTTTGTCATAGTATTCAATTGCATCAATCACCACTCTTAAATTGTCTCTAATTTGTCTATTTGGTAAAAAACCAGCTTGTTCTTCCGCTATAGTATCTTTTAAATATTTTTTCAATCTTTCCGAAATTATTTTTGCAAATAATTTATAGTCATTATTTAATAGCGATATTGGTCTATAATTCTTTACATTAGTTAAATCCAAACCTTCTTTAGGTATCAGTGAAATATTTGCTTCCTTCCATGATTCTGGGATCCGTTTAGTGTTTCTTATCTCATTTGACAGAAGTACTAAATTAGGGGTTAGCTCCTCCTTAAATTTCTTGTAAAATTTTGCTGTAAAGCCATCTGGACCTGGAGCTTTGCCCAACTTTGCATCTTCTATCGCCATTATTACTTCTTCCTTCGTTACTATTCCATTTAATAGTTCCTTGATTAGTTGTCCCAACTCCGGAACTTCAATATTCTCCAAATATCTCTTAATTTTCTGTTGGTCAATTCCTTTTTTCTTAAATAGTTTGGCGTAGTATTTAAAAAAAGCTCTTTTTATGCCTTCCAAATTCACAACATCTTTTCCATCTTCAGTAATCTTACTTATAAAGTTCCTTTCTTTTCTATTTTTCAATTGCCACGCTAAAAATTTTCCTGGTTTATTTGCACCCTCAAATGCTTTTTGCTGTAGTTTCTTCAGATTCCAGTATAACTCTCTGTTTAGTAGAACATTCAGTTGATCCTGTAGAAAATGGATCTCTTTGATAATCTTTTTCTTCCCTGGATTTTTCTTTAGTTCCTTTTCTTTCTGTCAAATTTTTTCATGAAGGTCCTTTTGTTGTTGCATCCTTTGTTTTTTATCTTTAGAATTCAGAGAGATAAGCAAACCTCTCATTACCGCTTTGTACGTATCCCATACGACCTGTATATCAGTACCTTTGTCTAGATTCATTTCAAAAAAAAATTTCGTTTCTTTTTTTAATGTCTCATTAATTAATTTTTGGTCCAATAAATCCTCATTAATTCTCCAATATAGTTGTTTTGGTTTTTCTTTGGACGTCCACAGTAAAAGGTTATGATCTGAATTATTTTTCGGTAAAATTTCAATTTTATAAGTCTTTTGTGCCATCTCCTCTGACATCCAAATCATATCAATTCTAGAAAAGGAATTATGTCTGTTAGAATAAAATGTATAGTCCTTTGTCTTGAGATTCCATTTCCTCCAGACATCTTCTAATTTCTCTTGCTTCATTAGCTGGAAAAAATTTTTTGGCAGCTTTCCAACCGCCTCTCCCATTGCTTTAGACTTTCTATCCAATACGTTGTTCACCGTACCATTAAAGTCTCCTGCCAAAACTATTTGGTCATAGTTTAAACAGTCCAGCTCTTTTGTCAAGTCATTGAAAAAAGTCTCTTTTGCACCATTGGGTGCATATATATTTACAAGCAATGTCCTTTTTCTATTCATCATTATTTCCACGCCAACATATCTTCCTTCCTTATCTGAGAAGATTTGTTTAGGTTCCAATTCTTTAGCGATATAAATCACTGTTCCTTTCTTCTTGTTAGCTGCTAATGAATGAAATTCTTCTCCCAATTTTCTATTAATCAGATATTTATTGTCTTGTTTTCTGATATGTGTTTCTTGCAAACAAATTATATTACATTTTTGTTTCTCAAGCCAATGATTCACTAATTTTCTTTTGTTTGGTGAATTTAGTCCATTCACATTCCAAGATAAAAATTTGTAATCCATCATAGTTTTGAGTTAAATGTCTTTAAAATCATCAAAATTGTTCTCTTTGAATCTGTACATGTCTCCTTCCGTTTTGATTGTGTATCTCACCGAGTTGTAAGAGAATGATAATCCATATGGAATCTCCCATCTGAACCTAATGCTCATTTCTTTTAACCTATCCGTTAATTTCTTGAATTTCTTTCTATCTTGTAAAATCATTCTCGGAATTTCTCTTAAAATTATTATTTTCTTTCCATTAATTTCCAACGGCTGTGTAAATTGCTTCTTGAAAATGTCTTCTTTCATTTTTGTAGTCACAAATTGAACAATCACATCTCTGGGTAATTTCTTTCTCTTGGCATAAGCTGAGTTTACTCTGTAAATTAAGTCAAAGTCTGGATCCAAATCTCCTTGATCTTCCCCTATGTAGGTTGTCAACGTGCCAATTACTAAAGCCCGTAAATCTTGATCTTCCTCCTCTTCAATTCCTCTCAGTCTCAGATGATTCTGAGTAGCCCTATATTCCATCATGGACTCCAGTCTTGTATTTTCTTGTAGGGTTCGTTTAACTTTCTGTTCCATTTCTTCTGATTTTGTCACCAGACTTTGAACCTCTTTTTTAACTTCATCCGTATCTTTTTTTATCCCTGCCACTTCTGTTAGTACCAATTCTTTCAACTCTCCCATATTTTTTTTCTGTACTTGGACTTGAACTTGTTCTATTTGCTCCAGTTGTATTTGTAGCTGTTGTTGCAACTGTGATTCTATTTGCTTTCCCAAACTCTGCACCACTTCTGTCATTCTTTTCTCCATCGCTTCCATGGCAGCCTGCCACTCTTTTTTTTCCTTTGCAGTCATTCTTGGACTAGGTGATGAGGCAGCCCTTGGTCTTGACCTCAAATCCGTCTTGGAGGCAAATTCGAAACTAAACAATCCTTATATTATCAATCTTAAAGCCAAATTGCCACCTTTATAACTTTCCCCGGTGACTGACACTTCTTGTTCTGAATTATTGCTTCAAAATGTTTGTGCGGTTGCAATCTTGAATATGCTATTCATGTATCTGTAAGCTGCAAACCTGCTTTTGATTTATTGAAATTTATTACAGAAATTTTATAGTCAGTGTTCTGAGCCTACAACCCAGGAGAAAACATGAAATGACTGGGTATTATGATCCTTTGCACATAAGTTGCTTCATGTGCTGCTCAAGAACATGTGAAGGCATCCTGACACAGTCTGAGGGCTATGTTCTTGTCTACAAAAGTATAATTTTCCCCAGAGAAATATCTATAATTCCTATGAGGCAGTGCAAAAATAGAGAGACAGCAAGTATCAGCCTATTATCTGGGAAGTCTAGGTTCAAAACCCCCAAGTCTACAAAGGAAATGTGCTGGGTGAACTTGGTGTGGACACATGCCCTTAGCCTAATCCACCTCACTGGCTTGTTTTTATTCCTCATCTAAATAGTTCACATTGCTTTCCTACTGAGAAAGACTGGATCGAGAGGGCATGAATACAGTGAAAAAGAGGAGGGGAACCCAGTTGCTCCCAAGAGTGCCCTGGCATAATGCGCCCAACAACGCACACACTGTAGCAAGGCACATGAAAGCTCATACCTTGAATAAAACTTTGTTGGTCTTAGAGGTGCTTTGTATCTCTCCCATGTTCTCTCCCTCCTTCCCTCCCTTCGGGGAGGAGCCTAAGCCAATGGAGGAGAGGAAAGGCTTCCCTTTGTCTTCTATGCGATTGAGGCAGCCTGGCCAAGAAGCAAGCTGTAGCTCGTACCCTCCTTCCTGCCAGGAGAGGGAAGGGGAGGAGCCTCAGCCAGCGCGGGGAACAGAAGCTTGCTTATCTGTCTCTCCTGAGCGATTGAGAGAGCCTGACAAAACAAGCTATGATGCAGCAGCAGCAGCAGAATTGGAGAAAGAAGCAGGAGACAGCCAGTTCCTTGCGGGCCGGATGGGAGCCCTCCGGGCCTGCAGGCCACATGTTTGACACCCCAAGCTTAGCCCATGAGAAAAAAAAAAGGTTTTCTCTTATTTCACACCTAAGAGATGACCACAGACCATATAAAACACTGACAGCTTGAAAGTCAGGAGAAATCTTATTCTAACCAGGAAGAAACGTTTAAAATGCTTGGACAGTGGATGCAGCGTTATCCATGTTGGAAGCAGTGCTCCCTCTAAGCCGCGGAGTCTTGTGAGCAAAAATTCTACTTTGTGAGCTGCTGGCATTAAAGTTGTGAGTGAGCGATTATGGCTGCTACATCAATTTGTTTGCCTCGGGAGCCATCCCTTCCTGAGCTAAGGGGGGGAAAAAAGTGTGAGCCGGAGGCTAAGAAAAACTGTGAGCTAGCTCACACTAACTCAGCTTAGAGGGTATACTGGTTGGAAGCCTTCAAATAGATCCCACAGGGAAGAAAGCAGGGATGGGTTCTGCCGATTTATTTATTTATTTATTCGCATTTCTATCTCGTAAACAGGCTCAGGGCGGGTTACAACATTTTAATAAATACAATAAAATTTAAAACAAACAACGATAAAATCTGTTGTCGTGCTTTTGCCGTAGGGAGAACTTGGCCCATTGATGTAGCTAGGTATGGCCGGTTGCCAGTAGGTGGGAGATTGCAACCTCGTGGGGGGGCCATATGTGGACGCCTGCTGCCTCAGCCAAAGGCCTGGTGGAACAGCTCCATCTTGCAGGCCCTGCAGAATTGCATAAGACCCTGCAGGGCCCTGATCTGAATAGGGATCATATTCCACCAGGTGAGGGCCAGGGCAGAAAAGGCCCTGGCCCTGGTCGAGGCTAGGCGGGTGTCCTTTGGACCAGGGATCACCAGGAGATGTTGACTCTCAGGGTATAATGCTCTCCGAGGCGTATATGGGAAGAGGCAGTCCCTTAGATATGTTGGTCCCAGGCCGTATAAGTTTTTGAAGGTGATTACCAGCACCTTGAAGCAGATTCGGTACGCAACCAGCAACCAATGCAGCTGACAAAGCACGTGCCATACGTGAGGCCACACAGGCATCGACATCAGCAGGCGCACTGCCGCATTTTGTACCAGCTGTAATTTCCGGATCAACTTCAAGGGTAAGCCTACATAGAGTGAGCTGCAGTATTCAAGGCTGGAAGTGACCATTGCATGGGTCACCGTAGCTAAGTCCTGGGGGGAGAGAGAGAGGGCTTCAATAGCCCGATCTGCCTAAGATGGAAAAATGCAGATCTGGCGACTGCAGCAACCTGGGCCTCCGTCGATAAGGAGGTATCCAGTGTTACTCCCAGGCTCTTCACCAACTGGGCCGGCACTAGAGGTGTCCCTTCCAGGGTGGGAAGCCTGGTGCCCGCCTCCAAACCCCCACAACCCAGGTACAAGACCTCCGTCTTCAGTGGATTTAACTTCAATCGACTCTGCCACAACCATCCAGCCACAGCATCCAAAGCCTCAGCCAGATTTCCAGGAACGGAGGATGGATGGCCGTCCATTAACAGATAGAGCTGGGTGTCATCAGCATATTGCTGGCAGCCCAGCCCATGACTCTGGACTAACTGGGCAAGGAGATTCAAGATCAGCTTGTATCTCCTTTATCCTAGAGGAGTCCACACAAGGGAGGAACCTTCTAAATGCTCAGCGTGTGGCAAGAGCTGGAGGCACAGATCCAATTTTCATGTTCTTCAGAGAATCCATATGAGGGTGAAACATTCCTATCGCTGCTTTCGATGAGGGTCTTCTTCAGACGCCCAGGTGTGGGAGGTTTAGAAAGGCTCAGAAGGTACTTACACAAAGGAGGGATATTTATAGTGGTTGCCCTTCTCTGGATACTCACGACTTCATGTTATCTGAGAGTCTAACTCTTTCTGATGTATTAGATCAGAAAGAGTATTGTATTAGATATGTATTAGATCACACACACACACACAGGAAGACCAGGGCTATTTTGGGGCTGGAATGCACCGGAACGCCGTTCCGGCTGGCTTCTGAGCCTGCCCCTCCCCTCCCCCACTGCAGGAGCCCCAAAGAGCCCTCCCACCAGCCTCCCCAGCCCATGCCGAGGCTCTGGGGTGCCTGGGAGGCCTGAAGAGCCCGCCCACTGGCCTCCCCAGGCCTGCACTAAGGCGCTGGGACACCTGGGAGGCCCGAAGAGCTCACCCGCTGGCCTCCCTGAGCTCACGCCGAGGCGCTGGGGTGCCTCGGAGGCCCAAAGAGGAGCTCGTCTGCCAGCCTCCCCAGGCCAGCACCTGAACAGCTTGATCAGGGTGAGTGAGGGATCCATGGGGAGGGAGGTGGCGAGGGCTTGATGGGGGTGTGAGAGCCTCCCTTCCCTCATCTTTTTGCCTTCTTTCTTTCCCTCCTTTCCTTCTCTCTTTCTCTCTTTTCCTCCTCCTTTCCTCCTCCTTTCCTTCTTTCCTCCTTTCCTTCTTTCCTCCTTTCCTCCTTTCTTTCCTCCTTTCTTTCCTCCTTTCTTTCTTTCTTTCTTTCTTTCTTTCTTTCTTTCTTTCTTTCTTTCTTTCTTTCTTTCTTTCTTTCTTTCTTTCTTTCTTTCTTTCTTTCTTTCCCTCTACTCTCTTTTCCTATTTCCTTTCTTTCTTTCCTTCTTTCCTTCCTTCCTTCCTCTCTCTTTCTCTTTTCCTCATTCATTTCTTCCTTCTTTTCTATCTCTTTCCCTCCTCCTTTCCTTCTGTTTCTTTACCTCCTTTTTCTTTCCTCCTTTCCTTTTCTCTTCTTTCTTTTGCTCCTTCTTCCCTTCTCTTTCCTTCTCTCTCTCTTTCCTTCTTCTTGTGGTAGCAAGAGGACTCTGATGCACCTTTAGTCTTCTGGGTTGTCCGTTGCTTGTGAATGTGGCCTAAGATGCTAATGAGCTGTGCTGTCAGGGTGTGTGGCCTAATAGGCTAATGAGTTTCCACTGTTGGGTGTGGCCTATTATGCTAATGAGTTCCTGCTGGGCTTTTTCTACGAAAAGAGCCCTGAGGAAGACCATTGTTACAATTGCACTGCACCCTTGTCCAGACAGGCTATGTCTATGGGAGTGTATCAGCACCCTGAATACTGCCATACAGTATGGTCATGTAGAAGATGGAGCAGATCTATTCTCTCTTGCTCCGGATTGCAAGACTAGATCTCATGGGTGGAAATTACGAGGGAGTTGTTACCAGCTGGATATCAGGAGAAACTTCCTAATGGTGAGAGTGGTTGAGCAGTGGAACAGTCTGCCTCAGGAGGTGGTGGGTTCTCCTTCGCTGGACGTTTTCAAGCGGTGGCTGGACGACCATCTTTTGGGTATATTGTAGGTATGTAGGGCTATCTTTCAGCTATGCTCCTGCAGAGTGCAGGGGATTGGACTAGACGACCTGCAAGGTCCCTTCCAACTCTAAGAACATAAGAGAAGCCAGTTTTGAATCAGGCCAGTGGCCCATCCAGTCCAACACTCTGTGTCACACAGCGGCCAAAATATACCAGGTGCCATCAGGAGGTCCAGCAGTGGGGCCAGGACACCAGAAGCCCTCCCACTGCTGCCACTCTAACATTCTATGATTCAAGGGGAACCAGCCCATATAAATGGGATCCCTATGCACATCTTTCCCCTTGAAGAAGCAGGGAAGAGGTAACAAGTCTTTCATCAAGACAAGAACCACAGTTTTTCTCTTGGCCCCATATTTGAACTCACCCGGACAGAAGGGCGTTTTCCAGAGCCCAGCCTCTCTTGGAAACAAGCCGAAGCCCAGCCGTTGAACAACTCTCGATGGCTATCGAGTGTGTCAGGAGTTAGGCCCACCCAAGGGCTGCTGGGATGAAGAGGAGCCGGAGGACTGGACGGGTCACTGGCCTGATCCGACATTGGCTTCTCTTGCATTCTTATGTCCACCCCCCCCAGTTTGGTGTAGTGGTGAAGTGCGCGGACTCTAATCTGGGAAAACCCGGTTTGATTCCCCACTCCCTCCACTTGCAGCTTCTGGATAACCTTACGCAAGCCACAGTTCTGACAAGAGCTGTCCTTGAACGGGCAGTTCTCCAGACAGCTCTCTCAACCCCGCCCACCCCACAAGGTGTCTGTTGCAGGGAGGGGAGGGGAAAGGAGTCTGTAAGCCTCTGAGTGAAGGGCAGGGTATAAATCCAAGCTCTTCTTCTTGTTTCAGTGCCTCGCGTGGCCTCCACAGGCCCAGGGAAGGCGCCTGAGGTCTCTGTCGAGGAAGGCGCTGCGGCAAAGACCCCCCCCCTGGCTCTGCAGAGAGGAGTGGGGTGGTGGACAGGTCAGCTGCAGGGCCCTCCAGAAGAAGGAGGGAGATTCTCTCCAGCTGCCTCCCTTCCAGTGTGCAAGGAGCCCCTCCGAGGCTCGGGGGTCCCCTTCCTTCCTTCGGCCAAGCCCCTCCGGTCTCCCCCAGCAGTTCCCCCACCCCCTTACTTAGAGTCACTCCCGGCCTTTGCGCCAAGAATCCTAGTCCGGGGGGAGGATGTCTCCTGCTGCAGGGCATGGGAGGTGTCCCTTGAACCGGGGTGGTGGTGGAGAGAGGGGGGTTCGAATTCATGCTCCTTTCCCAGAATATGGGGGGCAGCCCAGCCCCAAACTGCAAGAGATTCGGCGCAGGAGCTTTGCATGAAGACCGTGAACCAGGAGGGTCAAGCTAACACGGTATAAAAATACAAATGTTTATTAAGGTGTACACAGGTTAAAACATAACTATGATTTAAAGAAAGAGTCCAAATTTCAGACTTTTAAAAGCTTTTCTAATGCAAATACACTTGTCAGGATTCAAAAAACCTTGAAGAAACCTATGAGTTTACCTGCACAAATCGTTTGACATGATTTTAAAGTTTTAAAGCTCTGCAAAAGCCTGAAGGCCCAAAAGCTGAGAGACTCTGGTTCACTGGAATGCTGGTTTACAGCAAATCTAAGCAGACCAGGCTGATAGTCGGTCAGCTGAGGAAACACTGTTTTGCAAAAAAATGTTTAGATTGGGGAAAAGGCGAATGGTGTGATGAACCAGCTGTTTCTAGAGGAAACAGCCACTTATGGCTGACATTTAGAAGGCGCCAAGAATTGAGCAACGCTTAGAAAACAACTCTCCGCTGATAAGGGAGGAGGAGGGAAATATATTAATTGCATATAAGATCACCTATAGCCACATTACCTGCACAGCATAGCCATGTTACAACAGCACACCTGCACATACATCATAAAGGGAATTATATACAATCATAAAGCAAAAACGCATAGGGCAAAAAGACATTAGAGGGATAGGAGTTAAAGGGAGGCAATGGGAGAGACCCCCAGAGCAACAGATGTTTTAGAAATGCAGACACAAACATTAGCAGAGTTGCTAACGTCAATCAACAAGATAACATGTTTACCAGAATAAGGAATGGATCAGCGTGGGCGAATATCTACAGAAACCCCAATGACATGCATATCATAAGGGGAGCATAAGGAGGACAACTGTTTCTTTGGCAGGTCACCCTGACCCAGGAGGAAGGAAGATGGGGACAATCCCATATCTGGAAAACCCCAAAACAGCCCAGAAGAGCGGGCCATTGTGACGAAGGGCTGGAGGCTGGGCAAAACCTCCCATAGATGGAAGTCCCCCTCAGAAATTCCCCCATTTTGAGAAAAACAACTCCATGCATGGAAAGCACCCCAACTTTTAGGGAAAACAAGATTATGTAATGCTCGTGTTTAATAAAGAAATTGTAAAGGCCAACACTCCCGATTGGCTAGAAGGGAGGTGGGTTGACAGAAGGAAAAAGGTATAAGAGATGAAGGCTGAGGTGGTCGTCCTTCATCGCCATCATCATCATCGGAGAAGGGCCGAGAAGAGAAGCGCACCCCCGCCTCGCGCTTCAGCCCTTGCTCACGCAAGAGTCCAAAAGTCTTGTCAGCCTGTCTTGCTCCTGAAGCTGCTTCAAAGAGTGGTGAGATAAACAACATGCTTTGTTGGGGAAGGGGAGGGAGGCAGCGCTTAGAGCAAAAGCATTAGATTGAAATAAAGAATTAGGGGACCAAGCATGGTGTGATTCTCTTGACTGCCAATGATGAAAGCTGCTATTAACGTCATGTTAAATAAACTTTTATCTTCTGCCTCTATAAAAGTGTCTGGCCTCATGTCTCCGAGACATCCTCTGCAGAGCTTAGCTTAAGGTCCCCTCTCGCACTGCTAACAGGGCTTAGCCACTGGGAACGGGGGCTAACACACTTGACGGGTAAACACTTTTTACCTTGGGACCAAACGTGTTTCAGCCCCTTCGGGCCTTCCTCCGTGGTCACCGTTCTCCCCTCCCCTCCCTTTTTTTTTCAGCCTTGCATGAAGACTCCAGAGCAGGGGGAGGGGAAGGGTCGTGTCGTGTCATGGGTTCGATGCATGAAGGAACCAGGAAACAGCGTGATAACCAGCTCAGGGTTTACTAGTACACAACAGAACCATGAATACCGGCCCGATGGCCGACTATATACAGTCCCCGTGGACCACCCCCAGGTCCCATTGGTGGGACTTCCCACCAAGGTTCCTATTGGTGACCGCTTGAGGTTTCAGGATCCTAGTCCCTATTGTCTCTTGAGCTCCAAGCACTGGTAAACGTTGCTGTTGCCTAGTGGCGGTCAGTGGACAGAACAGGTTGGGCTTTGCGTGTCCCAGGTGGGTGCCTGGTCTCCGGCGGGTGCCACTCTTCGGGTCCGGTTCCGGTCCGGAAGGATTCGACCCACAGCCTCCCCGATGCCTCCTTCTGCCCCCAGGCAGGCGCCTCAGCAAGAGGGCAGGCGACGGAGCCCGAAGGAGGAAGAACCGCAGGGAGGCCCGGCCTTTGTCTACGCTCTGAGGAAGGTCGACCCCTCAAGCCCCCAGAGCAGGTGCTGTCCCCGAAAACAGCCCGCAAAAGGGGCCAGAGCAGAAGAGCGATGCAAGAAATCTCGGAGGGGAATTCGCTTATGTGTGTCTCTCCCGATCTCCAGGCATCTTTTGGTGGGGAAAGGAGGGGCTTTTTGGGAACAGAGATTTTTTTTTTTAAAGACCTCTCAATTGCATTTCGAAACTGTATAATAACCAATGCCCCATCAAGAGCAAAGCCGCAGAACATGGGGGAAGAAAAAGCTTTTTCTGGGTTGGGGGGGGCTTTGCTATTTGAATTGCCAGAGAGACCAGGGGAGGGGCTGCAGATCTGCACCAGAGGGGGAAAGAGCCCTGCAGCCGGTTCCCGAGCAGGTTTACTCGTGAGTAGAAGAAGAGATTGGATTTCTACCCCACCCTCCACTACTCAAAGGAGTCTCAGAGCAGCTTACAAACTCCTTTTCCCTTCCCCTCCCCACAATGGACACCCAGTGAGGGAGGTGGGCCTGAGAGAGCTCTTTTGAGAACCAAGGTCATCCAGCAGCTGCGAGCAGAGGAGTGGGGAATCAAACCCGGTTCTTCCAGCTCCTCCATTAGCATGTTCACAGCCTGGGGAACTCCTACAAGAGAATGACTCAGTCCTACGCCATCTTCCTGAGTAGATATAAATTACCTGCCTACCATTTTTCTTCTCCCTTTGACACAGAGAGTACTCCATCTTTCTGTGTTATACCTCTGAGGATGCCAGTCACAGCTACTGGCGAAATGTCAGGTCCTACAAGGCCAAGACCACGGCCGGAAAATCTACAGCAACTAATGTCAGTTATTGTTAGATATACTTAATTGTTCCATATACTATGTCTCATGAAGAAAAGAAAGCCTTTGAAATTATTTTCAGGAGGTTGGCTGTGTTGGTCTGAAGGAGCAGAACAAAGTTTGAGTCCAAGTTATATGAACATCAGTCAAAAAAGATTACTGTGATATAAGACGCTGAGAAAATCAATAATGACTTATAAAGAAATGAATTCACAAAAAATATCATAAAGCAAAACCCATGCCAAAAAGCTCAATAATAAATATACAACACAGAATATACTACTGGAATGAATGCAAGTCCATATATTGGTTCTTGTCAAAAATTCTTATGGAAGAAGCCTTTATTGTAGGATGAGGATTCCAGATATAGATCTCTCATTTCAGTTTCTTCTTCAGAAAAAGACAAAGTCTTTCCATAGAGAAATTCTCTAGATTCAGAACAATTTCATTCTGAGAGTTAACATGCACAGTTTTTCGGTGACGGTGGAATCTTTTCTTATTAGTCCCATGCAAGTCTAAAACGTATTCTCTAAGCTGGGCACTATTCCACAATTTCACAGGGAACTAATACTACAGTGTCCAAGGTAAAATCGGGGAATTGGAATGCTTGGTGTCGGGGGGGGAAGTAAGACATTGTGGGGGATTGGTGGGATGAGGAAAATCAGTGGGATACGGTGATTCCTGGTTATAAATTATATCGGAAGGATGGGGGGGAAGGGTTGGAGGTGGGGTGGCTCTGTATGTCACAGAGGGTATATAGATCAGTAAGACTGAGAGGGTAAGAGAATTGGATTCACTTCTGGAAATGCTATGGGTTGAAATAGTGGGTCCAAAAGGAAGCTTAACACTGGGAGTTTGCGGTCACTCACCAGATCAAAAGATAGAGGAAGATTATAAAACGATGAATGAATTAAAGATAGCGGCAAGATGAAAAAACTGTGTTGTCATAGGTGATTTTAACTACCCACACATTGATAGGGTCAATATGTGTTCAACCAAGTTTTATTCAAGGTATCAGCTTTGTGTGCAAGCACATTTCTTCAGATACAGTTGTTGTTGTTGTTGTGTTTTCATAAATGTGTCAAAAGGTGGAATCTCGCTGTCAAAGATGTGAACTTGCCCAGTTCTTTAGTTGGGGGGAAAAAATTATTTGCGCTCCCTCTTTGAATGGAACAGATGTGACATTTCCATTATCGCAATGCCACAATGGGCTGGGCCCAGGTTTTTTTCTGGCTGAGTCCCTGCTCCTGGCCTGGACACTGGATTGCAGGGTGTGTGTGTTTCCCCTTAAAAAACTAGAGGATCCATGAAGATCCATCTTTTATTCTCACCCCCACCAAGGTGCCAAACACTTCCTTCTTCCACTTTCATTATAAACATTTATCCCTGCGGGATGCCAAAAACGTACCTTTGAACCAAACGCTGCGGCCAGGCTGTTGATGGGCTTCCCTATGCGGGAGCACATCCAGCCTGTCCTAAAGTCGCTGCACTGGCTGCCAATAGCGTTCCGGATTCGCTTCAAGGTGCTGGTTTTGAGCTTTAAAGCCCTATATGGTCAGGGGCCTGTCTACCTGAGGGACCGCCTTTCCCCGCATGTTCTCCGGAGAGCACTGCAATCCGGAACTCAAAACCACCTGGCTCCTCCTGGGCCTAGGGACGCCAGGTTGGTGGCAACTAGGGCAAAAAAAGAGGGGGGTTGCTTGAGGATTATTTGGCTCTACAATCATAGGAAGATGTTTCCTGGAAAAGAAGTAATTATGCTTTATGATTTATTATTTTTGCATTTAGGCTCTAAATTGTGGGATACAATTGATTTATACATGTTTTGTCTTTAGGTTTATATCTGAGAGCCCCTTGGCATGTGATTGCACTAATAGAGGCCTCGTTTGTATTTTCTTGCTCTATGCCTGGTGGGTTATCTTGAAAGTAAGTCAATGGTATATATTTATTTATTGGCAATATATTTACGGTTTATTTATTTGTTTTAATACATGTGTTCAATTTTCCATTTGTTTATCTTTTACAGCAACTTGCTTCTGGTCCTTATTGTATTCATGCTCTGTATGTATATGATTGTACTGTATGTTTTTATAATAGCCAATACGTTCCTCACTATTGACCTCTGAGGAAGGCCTATGTAGGCCGAAACGCATCAGGTCAGATTTATAAGTCCTTGTGTTTTATTGTTTGTTATTTATACATAACGTGTGACTGGGCCCTTATATATTTTTAAAGTTGTGATCAATAAATACATGCATTTTTATATTTCCTTTATCAAGTTTTTAACATTGGCCCCCTTTCCTACATTTGACTAACCTTTGTCAGGTTCTGGTGGCAACGAGGACCAGGGCGTTCTCCTTGGCAGTACCAACGCTTTGGAGCTCCCTACTGAGATCAGAGCCCTGCAGGACCTCCGGCAATTCCGCAGAGCCGTGAAAACGGAGCTGTTTCGCTGGGCATTCCAGTAACAAATTGATTTCATCGGTCATGTAGCACTTGTATTTTAGGATATGATGCCATCGTATTTAAATAGTTTAACTGTATTTAATGGAATTCTTATGGAATGTTATTTTATGTTGTTTTTGCTGTTTTTTTATTGTACAGGTTGGTTTTAAGATTTTATGTAAGCCGCCCTGAGCCGCTTCGGCGGGAGGGCAGGTTAGAAATTTAATACATAAAAATAAATAAATAAATTGGCACAAAGGCCAGTTTCTCTCATGGCTTTGGGGACTGTTGAGCCACTGAATGACGGCCTGAGCCTCGGATGGGGGCAGGGAGGAACATTTATGGGATTTGATGTCCCGGGACATTCCCGGGTCACTTTGGAACCAACAAGGTTCCTCTCCCAGAGATAAAGCGAGAGAGTCCTCCATCCTAGAGAGGCACAGTGGGGAGAACCATTTCCGGCTTCCTCCTGTGCAGAAGCCCCGTCGGAATTTCCCCGGGCTTTTTCTGCTTGAATGCCTGGGAAGGATTTGGGGAGCTTAAAGGGGCTGAGGGAGGGAGGGAGGGGGAAGAATTGGAGTGGGGGTGAATTCCATATGTTAATCACTCTTTGGGTGAAGAAGTATTTCCTTTTATCTGTTCTAACCCGACTGCTCAGCAATTTCATGGAGTGCCCACCAGTTCTTGTATTGTGAGAAAGGGAGAAAAGTATTTCTTTGAGCACTTATTAGTGTTAATACGGTCATTTTTATGCTGTTTTAATGTTTTATGTTTGGCACACGTTGCCCCCATTTGTAAGCCGCCCTGAGTCCGCTCGCGGGGAGGGCGGAATATAAGTGCAATAAATCATAATACTACTACTAATAATAGTTTTCTACATGCAGGGAGTTCTTCCATTATTCAGAGGAACTTTCATTGTTTCCCGGATTAGGGCTGCAACCTCCCACCTGCCTTTCTGAGTCAGGCAGTCCAGTTCGAGCGCCTCATAAGAACATAAGAGAAGCCAATGTTGAATCAGGCCAATGGCCCATCTAGTCCAACACTCTCTGTGTCACACAGCGGCCAAAATATACCAGGTGCCATCAGGAGGTCCAGCAGTGGGGCCAGGGCACTAGAAGCCCTCCCACTGCTGCCCCCCCAAGCACCAAGAATACAGAGCATCACCTGCCCCAGACTGAGAGTTCCCATCTATACCCTGTGGCTAATAGCCACTGATGGACTTCTGCTCCATATGTTTACCTAATTCCCCCTTGAAACTGTCCATGCTTGTAGCTGCCACCACCTCCTGTGGCAGTGAATTCCATACGTTAATCACTCTTTGGGTGAAGAAGTATTTCCTCTTATCTGTTCTAACCCGACTGCTCAGCAATTTCATGGAGTGCCCACGAGTTCTTGTATTGTGAGAAAGGGAGAAAAGTACTTCTTTCTCAACTTGCTCAATCCCATGCATAATCTTATAAACCTCGATCATGTCACCCCTCTTTCTCCAAACTAAAGAGCCCCAAGCATTTTAACCTTTCTTCACAGGGAAGGTGTTCCAACCCTTTTATCATTCAGGGCCTTCCCAACACCTCCTCTCTCCTTCATATGCGGATCAGGCTGGGGTGGGGGTCTTTGCATCCATAAGAGGGGAGAGGGGTGGCTTCTGGCAGAGTCAGGGACTCAACGCCCAGGGAGGGATTGTGCTGATTTCGGGAGGAAACACGGTTGGGGGGTGGAGGGGGTTGGATGGATTAGGAAGGGGGGGATGAAGAATGACTGGGAGAGGGAGAGGTTGGGCCTGAGATTCCAGAGTCTTCCTTGGTCCCCGTGCCTGAAAAAGGAGGGGGAAAGTGCAGAGGAGGGCAACTGAGACGATGGGGGGCTGAAACACCTTCCCTTGGAAAAATGGCTGTAGACTCCGGGACTTCTCAGTTTAGAAAAGAAACAACTCTAACACATGGAATTCCCTGTCACGAGGGGGGGGGGTGTTGGCGGCTACAAGCATGGACAGCTTCAAGAGGGAATTGGATAATCAGATGGAGCAGAGGTCCATCAGTGGCTATGAGCCACAAGGTGTAGATAGGGACTCCGGGGCAAGGGATGCTCTGTCTTCTTGGTGCTTGGAGGGGCAGCAGTGGGAGGGCTTCTAGTGTCCTGGCTCCACTGCTGGACCTCCTGAGGGCACCTGGTATTTTTGGCCACTGTGTGACACAGAGAGTGTTGGACTGGATGAGCTATTGGCCTGATCCAACATTTGCTTCTCTTATGTTCTTATAAGAACTCTCGGTCTGGGGCAAGGGAGGCTCTGTCTTCTTGGTGCTTGGAGGGGGGGGTCAACAGTGGGAGGGCTTCTGGTGTCCTGGCCCCACTGCTGGACCTCCTGAGGGCACCTGGTATTTTTGGCCGCTGTGTGACACAGAGAGTGTTGGACTAGATGGACCATTGGCCTGATCCAGCATTGGCTTCTCTTATGTTCTTATGTAACTAAGGGGGGCGGGGGGAGGCAGGATAGAGGTTTATAGAATTAGGCATGGGGGTGGAGAGAGCTGGCAAAGGCTGCCATCTCAAGCACACTTTCCTGGGACTCAGCCTCGGGGAATGAAATGGGACTGACTTCCGAGTAGGCCTGTTCAGGATTGCTCCCAAAGAGAACTTTTTCTTCCTCTCCCAAAAAGACTAGAACTAGAGGGCATCCAAAGAAGCTGATGGGCAGTAGGTTCAAGATGGACAAAAGGAAAGACTACTTTCCATAGAGAGTGATTCTAATGTGGAGTTGGCTGCCAGACGATGTAGTGACGGCTACAGGAATTAACAGCTTTAAAAGGGGATGAGATAGATTCATGGAGGAGAGGTCTATCAATGGGTAAAAGCCATGGTGGCTGAGGGAAACCCCCACCTTTGGAGAATCTTTGAAATGTCCTGGATTACTGCTGTTGTGCTGGAAGACTGGAGAAGAGCGAATGTTGGCCCCATCGTCAAGAAGGGAAAAAAGACGGACCTGGGAAATTACAGGCCTGTCAGCTTGACATCAATACCTGAGAAAATTCTAGAGTAGATTATCAAATGCTCTGTCTGTGACCACCTTGAACGGAATGAGTTTATTGGTTGTAGCCAGCATGGGTTTATCAAGAATAAGTCATGCCAGACCAACCTTCTCTCCTTTTTTGACAGAGTTACTAAAATGGTTGGCTCTGGCAATGCTGTGGATATAGTATATCTAGGTTTCAGTAAAGCATTTGGCAAAGTTTCTCATGATAGCCTTGAGGATAAGCTGGTTAAGTGTGGGCTGGAGGGAGCAACCGTTGGATGGATTCATGGTTGGTTGAAAAATCGTATCCAATGAGTGCTCATAAATGGCTCTGCATCTACATGGAGGGAAGTCTCGAGTGGAGTGCCACAGGGCTTGGTCCTGGGCCCGGTGTTGTTTAATGTTTTTATAAATGACCTGGAGGAACACATAGAGAGGATGCTTATCAAATTTGCAGATGACACAAAACTGGTTGGGATTGCTAATTCAGAAGAAGACAAAGTCAGGATTCAAAATGATCTAGATAGGCTGGAACAGCGGGCTGAGACAAATAAAATGAATTTCAATAGAGATAAGTGCAAAGACCTACACCTGGGCACAAAAAATCAAAGGCACAGATATCAAATGGAAGGGACTTGGCTTGACAGCAGCACATGTGAAAGGGATCTAAGTTTTCTGGTTGATCACAAGCTCAACATGAGCCTGCAGTGCGATGTGGCTGTGAAGAAAGCTAATGCAATCTTAGGATGCATTCACAGAAGAAGCATTGTGTCCAGATCATGGGAGGTGGTAGTTCCACTCTGTTCTGCTATGGCCAGGCCTCACCTGGAGTCCTGTGTCCAGTTTTGGGCACCACACTTCAGGAAGGATGTTGATAAGCTGGAGCATGTCCAGAAGAGGGCAACCAGGATGGTGAGAGGGTTGGAATCCAAGTCTTATGAGGAAAGGCTGACAGAGTTGAGTATGTTTAGGCTGGGAAAGAGAAGGCTTAGAGGGGACATGATGGCAGTCTTCAAGTATTTGAAGGGCTGTCATGTAGAAACTGGAGCAGATCTATTCTCTCTTGCTCCGGATTGCAAGACTAGATCTAATGGGTGGAAATTACAAGGGAGTCGTTACTGGCTAAATATCAGGAGAAACTTCCTAACTGTCAGAGTGGTTGAGCAGTGGAACAGTCTGCCTCGGGAGGTGGTGGATGCTCCTTCGCTGGACATTTTCAAGCAGAGGCTGAACGACCATCTTTCGGGTACGTTGTAGGTATGTAGGGCTATCTTTCGGCTCTGCTCCTGCAGAGTGCAGGGGGTTGGACTAGATGACCTGCAAGGTCCCTTCCAACTCTAACACTGATTCTATGATTCTATCACACTATTCCTCTGAATTGCAGAGCCAGGAGGCAACATCAAGGGAAGGCCTCCGTCTCTCTGCCCTGTTGTTGGACGTCCAAAAAAACTGGTTGGCCCCTGTGTGAGACGGGATGCTGGACTAGATGAACCCTTCCTGATATAATCCAGCAGTGCTCTTCTCATGTTCTTCTCAGGGGAAGCCCTTGGCCTCTGTGCCCTGTTCTTGGCCCTCCAGAGGAACTGGTTGGCCGCTGTGTGAGACAGGAGGCTGGACTGGATGCACCATTGGTCTGATCCAGCAGAGCTCTTCTTATGTTCTTAACTGCTGGATCTCAAAATTGTGCTCTGAAGCAAACCTGGACAGACAGTGACTGTGGGGACTCAAGCAATATGCCTGGCAAAAAAGGGGTTTCCCACCATTTGTCTTTTTCACCCTTCTAGGCAGCAGCGGAAATAAACCCTCGATGCATTCTCTGTGCTATCTCCGTGTGGTGGTGGTGGGGAAAGCCATCATGTAGCTTACTCAAGTAAGGGGAGGGGGACGTGATTCCTGGGGAAATGGGAATGGTTTCTTCTCTGTCACAGGGCTCACAGAATCAGGCTGTTTGCCCTCGGTCCCACTCAAAGCCTGTCTGGGATTATAGAATCCCGGAACAGAGTCATAGAGTTGGAAGGGACCTCCAGGGTCATCTAGTCCATCCCGCTGCACAGTGCAGCAATTTCGCAAATACCTCCCCCCACACACACTCGCAGTGACCCCTGCTTCATGCCCAGAAGATGGCAAAAACCCTCCAGGATCCCTGGCCAAACGGGCAAAAATAAAAATGGCTTCCTGACCCAAAGTGGCAATCAGTATTTTCCTCCAGCATGGAAGGAAAGGTCACAAGAACTAAGCACTGAAGCAGACGTTCCTGCCCTCCCTCTCATGATCTGCCTAAGTTCACAGAACTTTGCTGTCAGATGGCCATCTAGCCTCTGTTTAAAAACGTCCAAAGAAGGACAGCCCACCAACTCATAAGAGTACAAAGGGTTTCTCCCCTGTGTGGATGCTGTTGAATTTTGCCACTCTCCCTGAATCTCTTCCCACACTCTGAGCATTCAAAAGGTTTTTCCCCCTGTGTGGATTCTTTGATGATATTGAAGACTGCTAGTCCGACTGAATCTCTTTCCACACTCTGAGCATTCAAAAGGCTTCTCCCCTGTGTGGGTTCTTTGATGCTGCTGAAGACTGTCACGCTGACTGAATCCCTTTCCGCACTCTGAGCATTCAAAAGGTTTCTCCCCTGTATGGGTCCTTTGATGCTGCTGAAGACTGTCACGCCGACTGAATCTCTTTCCACACTCTGAGCATTCAAAAGGTTTCTCTCCTGTGTGGGTTCTTTGATGTAATTGAAGATGGCTACTCCTATTGAATCTCTTTCCACACAATGAGCATTCAAAAGGTTTCTCCCCCGTGTGGGTTCTCTGATGTTCTTTAAGGTGGCCACTGTAACTGAATCTCTTTCCACACTCTGAGCATTCAAAAGGTTTCTCCCCCGTGTGGGTTCTATGATGACATTGAAGGTGGCCACTTGTACTGAATCTCTTTCCACACTCTGAGCATTCAAAAGGTTTCTCTCCTGTGTGGGTTCTTTGATGTAATTGAAGACTGCTACTTCTACTGAATCTCGTTCCACACTCTGAGCATTCAAAAGGTTTCTCCCCTGTATGGGTTCTTTGGTGCTGCTTAAGATGGTTGCTCTGACTGAATCTCTTTCCACACTCTGAGCATTCAAAAGGTTTCTCCCCTGTGTGGGTTCTCTGGTGCAGTTGAAGACTGCCACTCCTACTGAATCTCTTCCCACACTCTGAGCATTCAAAAGGTTTCTCCCCTGTGTGGGTACTTCGGTGCGCTTGAAGACGGACACTCCTACTGAATCTCTTTCCACACTCTGAACATTCAAAAGGTTTCTCCCCTGTGTGGGTTCTTTGGTGCACTTGAAGATTGCCACTCTTACTGAATCTCTTCCCACACTCCGAGCATTCAAAAGGTTTCTCCCCTGTGTGGGTTCTCTGGTGCACTTGAAGACTGCCACTCTTACTGAATCTCTTTCCACATTCTGAGCATTCAAAAGGTTTCTCCACTGTGTGAGTTCTTTGATGCCACTGAAGCGTGCAAATCCTACTGAATCTCTTTCCACACACTGAGCATTCAAGACTTTTCTCACTTCTGTGTATTCTTTGGTGCACAAGGAGCTGTGATCTATTTCTGAAGTACTTTCCACACTGATTGGACATACTTGCCTTCCTTATCCTTTGCTTTGGAAAATGTACATTACAGTTTCTTCCATCTCTCTTCTCAACCACATAGCCACCTTTGTTTCTCTGACTTCCGCCTCGATTCCTGATGTTTCCTTTCAGGTCTTCATTTCTAACTCTGTCTGCCCTTTGCTGATGAAGTCCCTCCGCCTCCTCATTCCTCTGATTATCCTCTGCTGCAAGAAAGAGAGAGATCCCGTTAGCTTCTGGAAGGAGGAAGATCAAAGCCCACCATCCAAAACAGTATAAAGGGAATGGATCTGTGGGGCAAAGCACCCTCGTTCCCCCAAGGCATTAAGGGGATTATTAAGTGGCCTAGTCAGACTTGCGGGTGTTCGGTATCCTGAACTAACATCAAGGCTAGAAAAATTCCATCAGATAGGATCCTTGATTGGGTTGGTAGGACCACCTGACAGGAGCAGGAGGAGGAGGCTGGATTTATACCCCGCCCTTCACTCGGAGTCTCAGAGCAGCTTACAAACTCCTTTCCCTTCCCATCCCCACAACAGACACCCTGTGAGGTCGGTGGTGCTGAGAGAGATCTTTTGAGGACTGCTTTTGAGAGAACAGCTCTGACAAAACTGTGGCTTGCCCAAAGTCATCCAGCAGCTGCGAGTGGAGGAGTGGAGAATCAAATCCTGTTCTCCCAGATTAGAGTCCACGCACTTAACCACTACACCAAACTGGCAGAAAGTATACTATGGGTATAGGGAAGCCATGCTAACTTTCTGCTCATGATATTCTCTTGATTCATGATATTCTCTTGATGGTTTTATGTAGAGTAACTTAGGCTACAGCTGGAATATCTATGTTGCAACAAGAGGCGCCATCGAATACCAGGTATTTCAGCGTATTAGATAGAAGAGTTAGCTTTCCTTGTTTTTCAGTTGCTTAGCTGCAGAAAAGGTGCTGTTTAGTGGTATCATATTTTTAAATCCTTATTAAGCTTATATATATATATATATATATAAAACAATGGCCCGTCTGAATGTCCCACTCTGTCATGGGCGTGGATGAGGGAGAGCCGACAGGGCTGACCCCTCTGAAGCAGCCAAGGAGGAGAGCTGGCAGTTGCCTGTAACAGCAGTCCTCACACCTGGCCCAGATAAGGGGGAACTGTAAGCTGAAAAGTCCTCCTGAGTCACCCCCATGTGTGACTTGTTTAAGGGAGCGACTGTGGCAAAACTTAGCAACCAGGCGAAGAGAGGCCAGGCTACAGGGAAGACGCTCGGCCAGCCCAGAGTTCTAACAGGAGCCTGGGTGATCGTGCAGCTGGCTAATGGGAGGCAGCATTTAACGCCACACTCTGGGCATTACTCTTTGTGGGAGCAAAGAGTCAGCTTTGTGCTGCTGGCATCCACTCCGGCTCATTAATGAGTTGGAATTGGGAGTAAGTAGCGAAGTGGCTAAATTTGCGGATGACACGAAGTTGTTCGGGGTGGTGAAAACCAGGGAGGATTGTGAGACATTCCAAAGGAATCTGTCAAGGATGGGCGAGTGGGCGTCAATGTGGCAAATGGGGTTCAATGTGGCCAAGTGCAAAGTGATGCACATGGGAGCCAAAAATCCTAACTATAAATACACTGTTATGGGGTCTGAACTGGCAGAGACTGACCAAGCGAGAGATCTTGGAGTTGTGGTGGATAACTCACTGAAAATGTCGAGACAGTGTGTGACTGCAATAAGAAAGGCCAATGCTATGCTAGGATTAGGAAGGGTACTGAAAACAAATCAGCCAGTATCATCATGCCCCAGTATAAATCAGTGGTGCAACCTCATTTGGTCACCACACCTTAAAAAGGAGATTATAGCTTTGGGAAAAGGGCAGAGAAGGGCAGCTAGAATGATCAAAGGGGTGGAACACTTTCCCTGTGAAGAAAGATTAAAATGCTTGGGGCTCTTTAGCTTGGAGAAACGACGGCTGAGGGGGTGACGTGATCGAGGTTTATAAGATTATGAATGGGATTGATGTTGCCCTATGAGGCCCCTATCGTGCTTGTAGGAACTCATAAATCATGAAGAACCTGACCTGTGCTAGTTGTGTGCAAAAGGGACTGAACTGTAAGGTGACTCTAAAAGATGCCAGCTCCAAAAGATTCACGCTCAGAAGAAGGAAGCCTTCCTGTGAAAGGTGTGCCCAGGTCTCCTGCCTGTCACCATCCGGCTTTCCTGCAGCAAGGGGGACCCGCTCCCTCGCCCCGTGTAGCACTGAGAAGTCAGGCAGGTGGCCAGGCCAGGCCAGAAGACAGGGGACCCACAATCCACGGAGAGTCCCCTTTCCTGGCACGTAGTCAACATGTTTTCCCCCACCTAATACATCACCTAGTCGAAACTGCAGCCAGAAGACAGCAAGAGAACAATGGCTCTGGCCAGCACTGGGCATAATCCCACCAGGGGCCATCGTCCAGACTAGTTTGTCTTTTGGTCTGACATTGCCCACTCCCGTAGACCGTCGAACCCAGCACCCGTCAGCATATTTTGGGGGGACGGACTAACAGGAGGTGGGCCAAGAGAGGAAGCCAAGCTTAGCCCACCCGTCAACCTCCTAATAAAACAGAGGGCTCAGTACCCGCTCTCTCTCTCGCTTACCTGCCCTCTTGCTCTTTTACCTGACACCCCCCCACCCTAAGTCTCTGACTCATGGATGCGCAGCCAGAGTCTCCTCGTGCCCCTGCCCGCGCCGGACACGATCCTCTCACAGCCCTCCTTCTTTTCCTGAGGTGCGCGCCATTCAGCTGCGGACAGGTACAGTATTGCCGAACAACCAGCTCATGCAAAGGTTACTGTATGCTTGAAACAGCTTTCAGTAAACAAAATCATCTTGTACTGACATCAGTCTCAGCGTCCATTTGGTAGGTCTGGAGGGAACTGTTCCCCTGTATACATAGACGATCGCCCCCGCATTGCCTATTGCCTGATGTAAGATCGTAAGTCCCCATATTAAATAACAAGTCGAGGCAATTTGGCTAACGTAGAGCAGGTAGAGAAAGAAGTACTTTTCTCCCTTTCTCACCATAGAAGAACTCAGTGGGCACTCCATGAAATTGCTGAGCGGCCGGGTTAGAACGGATGAAAGGAAGTCCTCCTTCACCCAAGGAGCTGCAGTGGCTCAAGTGGTTAAGACGCTGAACTGCCGGCTGTGGAAGGTCAGTAGTTCAGCAGTTCGAGACCCGAGAGTGCCGCATGATGGGGTGAGCTCCCGTCTCTAGTTCTAGCTCCTGCCAACCTAGCAGCTCGAAAGCAAGAAATTGCAAGTAGATAAATAGGTACCACTTCGGTGGGAAGGAAACAGCGTTCCGTGCGCCTTGGTGTTTAGTCATGCCGGCCACATGACCACGGAAACGTCTTCGGACAGTGCTGGCTCTTCGGCTTTGAAATGGACATGAGCACCGCAACCCTAGAGTCGGATTCCACTGGCTTTCGAGCAAGGGAACCTTCCTTCACCCAAAGAGTGATTAACACGTGGAATTCACTGCCACAGGAGGTGGTGGCAGCTACAAGCATGGACGGCTTCAAGAGGGAATTAGATAAACATATGGAGCAGAGGTCCATCGGTGGTGATTAGCCACAAGGTATAGATTGGGGCAAGGGAGGCTCTGTATTCTTGGTGCTTGGGGGGGTCAACAGTGGGAGGGGCTTCGAGTGTCCTGGCCCCACTGCTGAACCTCCTGATGGCCCCTGCTATTTTTGGCCACTGTGTGACACATAGAGTGTTGGACTGGAGGGGCCACTGGCCTGATCCAACATGGGCTTCCCTGATATTCTTAAGCTCTTGCACCTAGACTGTCAGACCCCCAGGCTGTGGACTTGGCTCTGTGTCTCTGGCTCCAGACCCTGGCTTGGCTTCCAAATTTGCACTGTCCTCTCAGCTCCTGACCTTGGCCTGTTCTGGACCCCCTCTGACTGGCACCCCAGCCTGTGACACACTCCGACCATGTTTGGGCTGCGAGCCTATTTTGGCTTGCCGAGGAGTCAAACGGACCCTATGCGGCTTCAAATATCTCTTCAGGATCCAATGCCCCCCGGCAGCTCATTAGATGAACTTGCAGAGAATTGGCACAGCCGACTCCGCTTAAAAACGTCCAGCAAAGGAGCATCCACCCCCTCCCGAGGCAGTCTGTTCCCCTGCCCAACCACTCTGACAGTCAGGAAGTTTCTCCTGATATTTAGCTGGTAATGACTCCCCTGTCATTTCCACCCATTAGATCTAGTCTTGCAATCTGCAGCAAGACAGAATAGATCTGCTCCATCTTCTACATGACAGCCCTTCAGATATTTGAAGACTTTCCCCGTACATACCCCAGAGAGCACTACGGTCTGGGTCGCAAAATTGTTTGACCCTCCCTGGCCCACGGGAGGCCAGGCTAGCTGACACCAGAGCTGGGGCATTTTCGGTGGCGGCCCCTACCTGGTGGAATGAGCTCCCGGAGGAGGTCAGGGCCCTGCGGGACCTCTCTCAGTTCCGCAGGGCCTGCAAGACGGAGCTCTTCCGCCAGGCATTCAATTAGGGGCTGCCGCCGTTGGAGTGCCCAGCCCGTAATGCCACAACGGAGCAGCTGCCTGAGCAGGAACACTTAGTATTTACTACCAAGCTGGGGCCACTGGAGTTGGCAAATAAGGAACACCAGTTCTTCAGATATGGCGAAACATTGGCCTAATGGTTAACCACCGCTAGCATCTTTGCACTGTAATTTGTACTGTAATTGTTTTATACTTGTATTTATAATATGTTTTAACTGGTGTATTTTTAAAAATGTTTTATGTATGTATTTACATTGATTGTGAGCCGCCCTGAGCCTCCTTTGCAGGGAGGGCGGGGTATAAATCCCATAATAAATAATTAAATAATTAAATAAATAAATAAATAAGACTGCCATCATGTCCCCTCTGAGCCTTCTCTTTCCCAGCCTAAACATACCCAACTCTTTCAGCCTTTCCTCATAAGAATTGGATTCCAACCCTCTCACCATCCTGGTTGCCCTCTTCTGGACACGCTCCAGCTTGTCGACACCTTTCCTAAAATGTGGAGCCCAAAACTGGACACAGGACTCCAGGTGAGGCCTGACCATAGCAGAACAGAGCGGAACGACCACCTCCCGTGATCTGGACATGGGAGTCTTCTCCAGCACCATAGTTCAAAAGAATCTATTCTTCGACACTCAGCCTTCCTTATAGTCCAACTCTCGCAGCCATACCTTACTACTTGGTCCCCTGAAGTCACTCTTGTCTACTCAGACCAGCAACGGTTCTCCGGGGTCTCAGGCGGAGGTCTTTCACATCACCTCCTACCTGGTCCTTTTAACTGCAGGTGCCGGGGATCAAACCTGGGACCTTCTGCATGTCAAGCAGATGCTCTGCCAGTGAGCCCACAGCCCCTCCCCAAGTAGCGGGACAGGCCTCAAAATGGTGTGTTGCTATTCAATATTTTCATTCATGCCTCACCCCAAAGGCAGCAAATCTGTATTCTGTAGGGTTTGGCACCCAGGAAAGATCCTTACCCAGAAAGGCCACGTTCCCGTAGTTCTCCAGCATGACTTCCCGGTGCAGAGCTCTTTGCCCCGGATCCAGCAGGGCCCATTCAGCCTCGGTGAAATCGATGGACACCTCCTCGAAGGAAAAGGGACCCTGAAAGAAAAAGCAGATTCCCCCGTCAGAGGTCAGGACAGGCAGAGACGGCGCACACGGGAAGGGAGGAATCTAGGAAAGGTAGAGGATGTCTGGCTTGGGATGGGTCAAGGGAATGGCGTTCAGAGGATCTCTCGCCTGGACACCTTGTAGAAACTGCAGGAGCAACCCCCCCCGCCCAGGAAAGGAGGAAGGACCCAGGCTGCCCCCCCCATCTCTCCTACCTGGACTGGAGGGGCAGCAGCCGTTTCCCCACCTCTGAAAAGACATCGGCTCAAAAGCATCTCTTTGTGGCCTGTTACTGAAACAAAGGAGAAAGCAAGGGTGTTTGCTTGTATTACCCCTGCTTCACACACGTCCCTCGCAGGGTTGTGAAACCCTGCGTACACTCAACACATTTCTTAAGCACTTTTTAATGAATTCTGGGAGAGGCAGAGGAAAAGCGCCGGGTACCTATGAGCCTCAAGTGTTATAAATGCTGCCAAGGTATTTCAGACTCCTGTGTGGGTGTGTCCAGCCTGTCGGAGAGCGGTGCCTGTTTGAGGAAGGGTGGGCTCTGTTTATCTCTTTTGCCTGAATGTCTCTGGTTGCAGCTTTCAGCGGTTTTGCCTGGGGCTGACTGCTGGCCCCACCCTCTGCTGGATGTCAGGCAGGCTTTAATAAACTCAGAGCCATAAGGAGAATCATTCCATTGGCAAGACTGCTGGAATGGAAAGGATCATGTGAAGGCTGCGCTCTCCTAAAACAAGAGCTCTTGCAAGCTCAAGGTGTCCAGATTCCAACAAGAAGGAAACAAGAAGGAAACATGGTTATAAATGCTGCCAGTGTGTTTCAGACTCCTGTGTGGGTGTGTCCAGCCTGTTGGAGAGCGGTGCCTGTTTGAGGAAGGGTGGGCTCTGTGTGTCTCTTTTGCCTGGGCATCACTGGTTGCAGCTTTTGGCTCCTCCTGGCCAGAGGAAAGGAACGAAAGGGCTCTTGCGCAGTGGCTCTTAGCCTGGGGATCGGGCCTCAGGACCCCATAAGTAGTTAAGAAATTTATACATTGTTGTGCTTGTTTCCCCTTTTGGCTCAGGTAGCCCTTTGGTCAGTTCTCTTAAGTTTCTCCCCCCCCCAAAAAAAAAAATGGTTTTACTCATTTTACATTAACAACAAGATTAACAACAAGATAGGCGTGTACTTATAGCCTGCATATATTATTTTATACTTACAAATAAATATAGCTCTATATAGTCTAGTCTAAGGATGCTGTTTTCCAACGTCTTACAAGTCAAACCTTACGATGTAAGAGCTTGGAGTCTAATCTAAAAAGTCCAAAGAGTGATACTTTCCATTACACGCTGTCGGTACAGTACGTCTAGAATACCTTTTGAGATGGCTTAATGAGGTGAAGAGTATTTATTACATCAGGTATTGTTCCTTTAGGGGTTAGATGTGCTAATAGGGGAGACCATAAACTTGTAATATCGTCGTGGTCACCTTTAGATTTGTTTTGTTTCAGAATGTCTGAGGTTTTCCCCATTATGTATACGTTCCAAAGTTCTTGATACCAGAGGATGGCGTTTAGATTGTTTGTGGCTTTCCATGTAGATGCTATTGCGGTTTTGGCTGCAAACAGTAATAAGCTGTTTCTTTTCCTTTGTCTAGTGGATAGGGCGGTTTCCTCTCTGAGGTCGAGAAGGAGTGCCTCCAGAGATTTATCTATCTTATGTTCACTTATGATCCTTATTTCTTCTATTATTTTGTCCCAGAAGGGTGCTACTACAGGGAGTTCTCTTAGGTTTCAGGGTTCTTCAGCACACCGAGGTATTTCTAGGCGAAAGAATCCACTGGGGGAAGTGATCATAAATGCTCACGGGCCATTTCCTGTCACCTGTGGGGAGTGCGCCACGTTTCTCTTCCTCCCTGAGGACAGGGTGGACTACACCTGTCAGAAGTGGAAGTTGACAGGACTCTAAGAGGAGAAGGTTCAGAGCCTGGGGGAAAGGACTACTAGTCTCCGTGAGCTCAAGGACGGGGAGGAATTCATTACCAGGAGCCTTGACGTCCTCCGTAGGGAAAGAGAGACCCGTCAAAGGGACAACAGGGTGTGGCTGACTGCCCTAAAGGAACTCCTCAGAGCGCTCCAGCAGGACCTCAAAGGCACTGAGCGAGACGGCACTCCGCGCCATGAGAACCGAGGAAGTGATTAACAAAGAGTGATTAACATGTGGAATTCACCGCCACAGGAGGTGGTGGTGGCTACAAGCATGGACAGTTTCAAGAGGGAATTAGATAAACATAGGGAGCAGAGGTCCATCAGTGGCTATTAGTCACAGGGTATAGATGGGAACCCTCAGTCTGGGGCAGGTGATACACTCTGGTCTTGGTGCAGGAGGGGGCAGCAGTGGGAGGGCTTCTAGTGTCCTGGCCCCACTGCTGGACCTCCTGGTGGCACCTGGTATATTTTGGCCGCTGTGTGACAGAGTGTTGGACTGGATGGGCCATTGGCCTGATTCAACATTGGCTTCTCTTATGTTCTTATGTTCTTATGATTCCAGGCCCTTGCGGTGGAGGCAGGGACGGAAACACGGCCGGTGGAAGTATCACAAACTCAGGGGAGAGAACGACCGGGAGATATAAAGGAATGGCACTGGAAGGGAAAGGAAGGTGTCGGCCATAGGTGACTCCCTGCTGAGGAGTGTGGAACGTCATCTGGCCAGGCCTGACCCCCTGGTCCGTGAGGTGTGCTGCTTGCCATGAACAAAAATTAAAGATATGACAGAGAGGATCCCTACACTCCTCAGACCGACAAAGCATGACCCATTTGTGATGGTCCGTGTGGGAACTAACGACACGGCCGTGAACAACATCAGAAACGTTCAGGCTGACTATGGAGTTCTCGGGAGGGAGCGGAAGGGAATGGGGGCACAGGTGGGGTCCTCTTCCGCCCTGCCGGTCATCGGAAGGGGAATACGACGGGAACAGACAATAACGGAGGTGACCCACTGGCTGCGTTGGCGGTGCCTTAAAGCACAAATGATGGATCACAGTATTGAGGTGTACAAAAGGAACAACAGTAAACTCTGAAAAGGGACGCAAAAATAAAGGCTCCGGAGACTGATGAAGTCAAAGGATATCACGAATAATAAGGCAAGCCTATACGCACGACAAGAAAACTTCCAATCAGCATCTGTGGTGCACGAGGCCAGCACATTCCTATTGATACATTTTGGCCGTACAAAATAGTTCAAGAAGTTGACGACGTGCTCCGGAACGCCTAGTGACGTTTAGACGTTCCTTCTTCGGAACCTTTTGTACTTTGCCCAAGTAGAATGATTTCCACATGGAACTCTGAGCATAGATCGATGTTTCTTGAAGAATCGTGTTTAGCGTCCAGTTGTGAACCCACTGTTTAGATACATCAGGAAGCAGAGACGTTTTGTTCATCGATTTATTCAACTTGGTGCAGAAGAAGGAACGTCGAAACGACACTAGGCATTCCGGAGCACGTCGTCAACTTCTTGAACTATTTTGTATGGCCAAAATGTATTGATAGGAACGTACTAACCTCGTGCACCACTTAGGTTGACTGGAAGTTTTCTTGTCGTGTGTATAGACTTACCTTATTAGTCATAACATCCTTTGACTTCATTGGTATTTGGATCCTTTATTTTTGCGTCCCTTTTCACCTTCTGTGCACTGGTAGTGCCGGCAGGAGCGATTTGGATTCTGGGACCCGGGCTAGGCTTTCTGGAAGACAACCCACTAGCACACGAGCAAGGTTGGGGAAGACTGTGTTTGGCAGAAACCTGGAAAGATTCATCAAGAGGGCTTGGAACTGACACCACACATGGAAGGAGACGACCAACATGAGGAGTTAAACGAAAGAGTGCAAATATGAACAGCCAGTGTGATGCTTTTTTCAGCAAAAAAGGCTAATGTGATCTTGGGGTGTATCAAGGGAGTCACAACATCCAAACTGAGTGCTGCAAAGTTAACTGTGTTCTGTGAAGAAGTATTTAGTTTCTTTCCTGAACTGGACAGTCTACCCAACAAATTCACTGGGTGCCCCAATCACATCCAGGCACGACGACTTCTTACCACTGGAGATGAAGGCATCCTGGGCACGCTCCATGGCCTGCGAACTCTGCCCTTGCTCCAAGGAAGCTCCTTTCTTCACGGATGGTGCCCACATCTGAAAGAGCAGCGAGGGAGAGGGGTAAGAGGTGGAATGGGAAAGAGACCAAGGAATGGATCCTGCTCCATGCCCAGACTCTGCACTCTTCCATCAGCAGACCCGCTGAGTTCTCTGGAGGGATCAGAAATTCTCTAGTCGAAGGGGCTGCTGAAAAAGGCCATGAAGTCTCCCATTTGGATGATTCAGACTTGGACAAATATCTCTCAGGGAAACTTTAGGATAAGGCCAGCTATCGTTGCTTGAATTGGACACACCTGGAGGGGATCTCCTCTCACCTGTTCTGCCCGCCTCTTCTCCTCGGCCTGACTCAGGAGGAAGCCTTCGGCCAGGGCCACCGCCTGGGAACTGCTCTCCGGCCCGCATCCTCGGACCCAGCCCTGCATTTCCCGGGGCAGGAGAGTCAGGAACTGCTCCAGGATCAACAGGTCCAGGATCTGCCTCTTGGTGTGCCTCTCCGGCTCTAGCCAGTGGCTGCAAAGTCCGTGGAGCTGGCTGCAAACCTCGCGGGGCCCAGCAGCCTCCTGGTAGCGGAACTGCCAGAAGCGTCGGCAATGGGCGTCTGAGACTGCAGCGAGCTGATCACAGGTATCTGGCCCTGGGCTTTCCCCGAATTCAACACCACTCCCAGCTTGGGTGGGACGGGGGCCTTTCCTTGCTGTCCTGCCAGTTCCGGGTCCTTCTGGGTCCTGCTCTTCCATCTCCTTCCCCTTCTCTCGGGTCACCTCTGACTGCGTAAAGATGCCTTCAGTCTCTTGGCTCTGAAGAGAGGCGTCTCTCTGGGGGGAAGCAGAGACACAGACAGTCACATGGAAAATCAAAGAGCCTCCAGATACACCACCGAGTATCACAAACCTTCACATGCCCAGGAGACACACGAGAATTGCCCTGGTGGATCAGAAGAAAAGGGCTTCTTGTGGTTTGTAGACCAGGTTTAATATCATTTTTTTTTGTATATTACAAGCCAAGCTGTTTTAGATCTGCCTCCTTGGTTCCTGGGGAAAGTTAAGTGTCTCTGCTTGGCTCTTTAAGGATGCCAACAAGCTTGGCCTCTCCTGACATTGGCTCAGTCTGTCCTCGGGGCTGATTCTTCAGGTAAACCCCAAAAGGGCAGGAGGGGCTGGTGACCCCTTGACCATTCTAGGCGTCTCTTCGCCAGGCCTGAAGCCTGAGGCAAGAGCTCTCTGTCCGAGCCCCCAGCGGAGGGGAAGGGGCTGGAATGTCTCTGTGGGAAGGAGGAGCCGCTGAGATTGGAAGTTAGACCGGCTGAGATTGGGCTGAAGGATGTGGAGGCGCAGAAACGCTCCCCTCTGGGCACCTGACGTGGGGTGGTGGGCCTGCTACTCTGGGGGAATCCCTCTGCCTTCCGCCCTCGCTCAGCTCCGCCAGGGTATTTGTCATGAAAGCAAACAGTAACAAGAAGCCAGAAGGTTCCAGGGCTTCCTTCTTCTCCTTCCAAGGGGAACCAACCCAAATAAACAGGATCCCTGGGAACTTCTTTCCCTTGAGGAAGCAGGGTTGGAGGTAACATGCCTTTCACCCAGAGAAGAACGAGTTTTCTCCTGGCCCTGTATTCGAATTCCCCAGGACAGCAGGGCCCTTTTCCGGAGTCCGGCCTCTCTGGGGAACCAGCCTCAGCCCAGCCCTTGAACAACTCTGCATGGCGACCGAGTGCGTCGGGAGATGTGCCCACCCAAGGGCTGCTGGGACGCAGAGGGGCCAGAGGAGGCAACCAATTCTGCCGCGTGCACAAGGTTGCTAATTCCAGGTTGGGAAATTCCAAAAAAACTGGGGCTAGAGCATGGGGTGGGCAGGGGGCAACGGCACGGAGTCCCCCTCCAAAGCAGCCATTTGCGGAACACAAACTCATCTCTGCAGTCTGGAGACTGGTTGCAATTTGAGACAAATCTCCCAGACTCTTTCTGGAGACTGGCAAAGGGGGAGGAACCCGCCAAAACGCTTGGCATTTGGGCCTCCGAATCGACAGCCATGCCATCTGATCCCAGCTGGGCCTCCTGAATCTTTGCCTTCTTCCGGGCACACATACTTCCCCCCCCCCTTAGCAAGACTCGAACCCTGCAGAGTGCGGGATGGGGGGTTGGACTAGATGACCTGCGAGGTCCCTTCCAACTCTAATATTCTATGATTCTGTGAACCCGCCCCTCCTGGGACTGGGCCCTTGGGTTTCTCCCCGCTGTGTTGCCCCTGGGTGGGTGTGAGTGGTGCCCCTCCTCCCAGCCGAACCCCGGGGCAGGAGGGAGGACTTGGCACTGCATTCAGGGCCGCCTCTGCCCAGGGAGCTGCGGGGTGGTGGTGATGGGGCCGGGGAAGAGGCGGCTGGGACCCGACGCTGCCTCCCTCTACGCGGTGCGAGCAAGAGTCCCGGGAGCTCCGGGCATTGAAGCCAGGGGCGAGCCCTCCGGCTGCTGCATGAATCAGTTGGCTCGAGCCCGGAGGAGGTGGAGGCGGAGGAGGTTAGCGCGGCCCTTCGCCTCCCCGTCGGGGAAGATCGACCCCGCGAGCCCCCAGAGCGGGCTCCGTCCCGTGGGAGGAGGAGGAGGAGGAGGAGAAGGAAGGAGGGAGGGAGGGAGGGAGGGAGGGGGGCTGAGAGCAGCCCGCACAGGAACGAAGCCAGAAATCCCGGAGGGGGGGTCCCGTCTCTCCCGCGTCCCTTCGCATCCCTCGGTGGGGTGGGGAGGGGCTCTTCGGTTAAGCAAATCCAGCCCTTTCGACCGCCTTTCGGAAACGGGTCCCTGCCAGACTCCCCATCAACGAACAAGCAAGCAGGCGCGGCTCCCCCCCCCCCCAGCAAGACCCAGACCCTCATCTCCCCCCCCCCCAGTGACTTCCCTGCTGCGAGCCAACCTGCGCGGGGTCCGGCGGCCGGGCGCTTCCTTCCCGCTCTGGGTGCAAATCTCCAGCGCCTCCTCGGTCCCCGCGGCAGCAAAGCGCCCCCCCCAAAGCTTCCCCTCCTCCTCCGGCCTCTCCAGCAACGCAGCTCTCTGGCTGTAACCCTTTCCGTGCTGCAGACGGAGGAGGAGGAAGGCCGCCTCCTCCATCCCCCTCCCCCGCAGGAGGACTCTTGGCCAGAGGCGGAGGAAGGCTCCCCGGCGCCCCTAAGCAGCACTGACCAGTCTTGCTGCCCCCTCCTTTCCACACGGACCCCCGTTTGACCTGTCTGACCAGATAGGCCATGCAGGTTTGCAGCAATGCAGAAATTTATTCCTGGGATCACACACAATTTACTGCGCAAACGGAGCCAAGCTTGGGCGACGTCAAGTTCTACACAAACGCAATACGCAGTGTCTATTTTTAATACTCCGCAAGTTAAAATGTATCAGAGTTCCAGTATTCATCATGACCCTGAAAGGCATTCTTCCACACATTGCACTTTCGCAAAAATATCAGGGGGAACACCCTGGAAATGAATACTGCTCAGAACGTCTGCTTCGATTGTGAAAATATCCAGTGAGTTGAGTCTTTCTGGAAGCATAACTGATCGATTTGGGTTTTTTGCATGCTTCAGTGGTGGGAAAAGACCTGTCTGTCCTGCAGTTGGTGACCAGGAATGTTCAAAATATTCTTAAGGCAATTTCAACATTTGGAAAGCCACCCTCTCCTTTGTCTTCTGTAACTGTTGTAAAGTTCCATGTGTTACTGTTTTGTTTTTTTTTACTTCTTTTTATTTATTTTAACATATCATACAGCTACTTGGATACAATAACAAGAGTAGATTCATGTGTAAACATACCCATATATCAGAAACTGCTGAATACTCTAATAAAATGAACTAACATAAATAACCCCTAGAATCTTAAACAGGTAGATGCTCAGATAAATGCAAAGTCCATGTGTTACTTTTAAGCATAAGCCTGTCTGACACTGCACCTCGCCAACCAAAAATAGAAGATAACCCCTAGGGCGCAACGTGATCAATTTGCAATGTTTTTTTTTTTTTTTTTTTACAAATCTTCATTTTATTTCTTTTCACCCTTTCCCCAACTTTGTGGTGCCCCCTTTGGCCCTGGCGCTCTAAGCATGTGCTTAGACTGCTTAATGGTGAATCGGCCACTGCTTTCCTCCCCTTCTCCTCTGATCTGACCAGCGGTGGAGCCCCTTCCCCACCAATGGGCAGAATCAGCCATTCCCCCCCCGGTCCAGGGGTGCCTTCTCCTTGGAGGCCCCCCCCCCATCCACCAGCCAGCCTCAGGAGGTCAAGGAGGCTCCGGGCTTTCTGCAGCTGGGTAGCCCCCTACAGAACGATGCACAAAGTCACTTGGAGGAATTATCGGGGGGCGGTGCTCTCTGTGAATAGTGTATTCGTTGTGGTTGCTGCCAGAGGTGGTTTGCCATGGCCTGCCCCCCTGCGTCCCGACCCCGGCATTCCTTGGAGGTCTCCCTCCGAACAGTAGCCGGGGCTGACCCTGATTCGCTTCCAAGATCTGAGGAGATCGGGCCACTCTCTGATGCGTAGTGCTGATGCGCAGAGCTTATTGCAAGCAGGGTCCTGTTGTGCAATGTTTGTACTGCCGGCAGTTGGATCCTTCTGGGTCATTGTGCACCATATGGAATTCACTGCCACAGGAGGTGGTGGCAGCTGCAAGCATGGACAGTTTCAAGAGGGAATTAGATAAACATATGGAGCAGAAGTCCATCAGTGGCTATTAGCCACAGGGTATAGATAGGAACTCTCAGTCTGGGGCAGGTGATGCACTCTATTCTTGGTGCTGGGGGGCGGGGCAGCAGTGGGAGGGGCTTCTAGTGTCCTGGCCCCACTGCTGGACCTCCTGATGGCCCCTGGTATATTTTGGCCGCTGTGTGACAGAGTGTTAGACTAGATGGGCCATTGGCCTGATTCAACATTGGCTTTTCTTATGTTCTTATGTTCTCTTATGTTCTTATGGTGGCTCCTGTTCATGTTTCAGCTTTCATTCCGTGTGGATTCTTAGATTCCTGTTTGGTTCCACCACCCAAATTCCGTGTCACAGTTAATTCAATGTACCTTCTTATAAGGGCCATAGCCAGGGCTTTGTAATTCGGGGGGGCCTTTAAATAAGTCGGGGGGCACTGATGTCACAAAATAATTAAAAAAAAATTTTTTTTTCAGTGGAAGTGGAAGCTTTTTCTCAACCAGTGTTGACTTCAAAACAAGCAGTTATCGGATACACAGAATTGCTAGATGACGGAAATAGTTCAAAGTCTCAGGAAGAATTAAAGGAAAAGGAGATAAATTTAGATTGGTAGACCAGAGTACAAGTAGAATCTAGCTAAAGATAAACAGACTGATGGATTCTATTTAGAACAAGATGAACGTGAAAAATTATCATGTACTTCAAGAGAGAAACTTATTAAGAAAGTGCATGGTATGTTGATGCAATTGAAAATGCAGGATGAAAAACAATGTATGATTAAATGGATGCAATATATATATATATTTCTAAAAACTCACTTTTGCAGCATTCGCGTTCTGCTTGCCTAGATGTGAAGCCTGGGGGCTTCATGGAAGTCAACATGAGCCTGCAGTGTGATGTGGCTGCGAAGAAAGCTAATGCAATCTTAGGCTCCATTAACAGAAGCCTTGTGTCCAGATCACGGGAGGTGGTGGTTCCACTCTATTCTGCGATGGTCAGGCCTCACCTGGAGTCCTGTGTCCAGTTTTGGACACCACACTTTAGGAAGGATGTCGACAAGCTCGAGCGTGTCCAGAAGAGGGCGACCAGGATGGTGAGAGGGTTGGAATCCAAGTCTTACGAGGAAAGGCTGAAAGAGGTGGGTATGTTTAGCCTGGGAAAGAGAAGTATTTGAAGAGCTGTCATGTAGAAGATGGAGCAGATCTATTCTCTCTCGCTCTGGATTGTGGGACTAGATCGAATGGGTGGAAATTACAAGGGAGTCGATAACGGCTAAATATCAGGAGAAACTTCCTGACTGCAAGAGTGGTTGAGCAGTGGAACAGGCTGCCTCGGGAGGTGGTGGATGCTCCTTCGCTGGATGTTTTCAAGCGGAGGCTGGACGACCATCTTTCGGGTATGTTGTAGGCAGTGTTCCCTCTAAGCTGAGTTAGTGTGAGCTAGCTCATAGTTTTTTAGCCTCCGGCTCACACATTTTTGCCTTAGCTCAGGAAGGAGGGCTCCAGAGCAAACTAATTCATGCAGCAGCCAAATCACCTGCTCACAACTTTCATGCCAGTAGCTCAGAAATTAGAAGTTTTGCTCACAGGACTCCATAGCTTAGAGGGAACATTGGTTGTAGGTATGCAGGGCTGTCTTTTGGCTATGCCCCTGCAGAGTGCAGGGGGTTGGACTAGATGACCTGTAAGGTCCCTTCCAACTCTAACATCCTATGATTCTAAGTCTTGGCAGGAAGTCAGGGGGTCCAGGGCCTCAAATGCCCCAAATGCTTCCTATTGACTGCGTTGGGTCAGGCAGCCAAGTTAGAGCACCTCAGGGCCTTCCCAACGCCTCCTCTCTCCTCCATATGCGGATAAGGCTGGGGTGGGGGTCTTTGCATCTGTCAGAGGGGAGTGGGGTGGCTTCTGGCAGAGTCAGGGACTCAACGCCCAGGGAGGGATATGTCAACTAAGGGGGGAGGCACGGTCGAGGTTTATAGAATTACGAATGGGGTGGAGACAGTTGATAAAGGCTGCAGCCTCATCCAGAGAAGCAGATGGCTTTAATATTCCTGGATGCTGAAAAAGCATTTGACAATGTCAACTGGCAATTTATTATCCGACAGATGAAAATAACGAAGTTTGGGAGTAACTTTATAAGGGCTATTGAAGCTATATATACAAAACAGAGAAGAAGAGAAGAAGAGATTGGATTTATACCCTGCCCTTCACTACCCAAGGGAGTCTCAGAGCGGCTTACAAACTCCTTTCCATTCCCCTCCCTGCAACAGGCACCCTGTGAGGTGGGTGGGGCTGAGGGAGGAACTGCTCTTTTTCAAGGACAGCTGTGCCAGAGCTTGTGACTGACCCAAGGTCACATCAGCAGGTGCAAGTGGAGGAGTGGGGAATCAAACCTTGTTCTCCCAGATCAGAGTCCATGCACTTAACCACTGCACCAAACTGGCGAAAATAGTAGTAAATAATGAATTGAACGATGATATATGGATTGAAACAGGGACAAGACGAGGCTGTCCAATACCTCCACTGCTGTTTACATTAACGTTGGAAATGCTGACCAGAACCATTAGAGAACTATGCCATTAAAGGTGTCTGAATGGATGACTAAAAGAACTGTTAGGGATGACTTCCATATTAAAGGGACGTCAATAAGAGAAAAGTAATATAAATTACAAGCCTTTCCTGATGATCTGATATTTATCTTAGAAGACCTAAAGGATTCGGTAGAACAACGAATGAATTAGATTAATGAATATGAGGAAACGGTGGGAATGAAAATAAATCATCAGAAGACAAAAATGGATCACGAAAAACATTACATCGAAACAGAGATGTGAAATAGCAGAACTGATGGGATTTTAACTGGGAAAGTAAGTCAAATACCTGGGTATTAATTTTATAGCAAAACATAGCTCTCAGACGAAAAATAACTATAATCAAGTGTTACAGATTTAAAAAGATTTAGAGAAATGGACAAAGCTTGAAGTATCACTAATAGGTAGAATAGCAGTTTTGGGGTTTTTTTTAAAGTTTTATTTTCAGTTTTCTAAATACATACAAAGTATATACAAACAAATCTATATCCATTTGAGTCTATAACATCCACTGATTATTTATCCATATGTATAAACGCTTCCACCTTTCGACAATTTTTTTCCCATCTTTTCCTTGAAGCGTAGTGCTTAATTTATCAAGTTCCGCTGTCTCTAATAATTTATACACTAACTCTGGTTCCCAGTATTTAGCTAGTAGTATTTTAGCTGTAGTCAATATAAATATTATCAAAAAATTATCTTTTTGATTGTAGCCTTCCGAAATCATATTCAGCAAAGCTACTTCAGGGGACAAGGCAATTGTTACACACATTACTTCGGAGATAAATTTCTGAATCATCTTCCAATAGTTATTTACTTTCACACATTGCCACCACATGTGAAAGAAAGTTACAACGTTTGAACAACAAACATTACCAACATAAATTAGGTAATGCAGCATTACATTTAGCTATCCTATCTGGTGACCAATACCAGCAGTGTGCTACTTTATAAATATTTTCTTTATAATTGATAGCTCTTAGGTATTTAAGAGATTTCCAAGTACTGGACCACTTATCTATTTCTATACAATGCATTGTTTCGAATAGCAGTTTTGAAAATGAATACTCTACCACATTTGATCTTTCTATTCCAGACTCTGCCGATACATATTAAACAAAACATTTTTGACACATTGAATAAACTGACACAGCACTTTATATGGCAAGAGAAAAAACCAAGAATTAAATTGAAGGCTTTGCAGGATGCAAAAGATAATGCTGGATTTGGAGTACCAGATTGGAAGAACTATTACAGGGCAGCAAGTTTGGTTTGGCTGCAAGAATGGATTTTACTTGAAGACCATAGGCTGCTGACTTTAGAAGGACAGGACTTAAAACTGGGATGGCATGCGTTCTTGTGGTATGGGAAAGTTTCTGGACATAAATATTTCAAAAATCATATGATAAGATTTGTCCGATTATATATACTAAAATTCCAAGATGGGTATCTTCAGTGGAAGCTTTTCTCAACCAGTGTTGACTTCAAAACAAGCAGTTATCGGATACACAGAATTGCTAGATGATGGAAATAATTTAAAGTCTCAGGAAGAATTAAAGAAAAAGGAGATAAATTTAGATTGGTAGACCAGAGTACTAGTGGCATCTAGCTATAGTAAGGATAAACTGACTGATGGGTTCTATTTAGAACAAGATGAATTTGAAAAATTATTATGTACTTCAAGAGAGAAACTTATTAAGAAAGTACATGGTATGTTGATGCAATTGAAAATGCAGGATGAAAAATAATGTATGATTAAATGGATGCAAAATATAGGTTATAACACAGATTTGTCACAATGAAGTAAAATATGGAATGTGAATATCAAGTTGAATAAATCTGTTTCATTTAAAGAAAATTTGTATAAAATGTTCTATAGATGGCACCGAACCCCAGATAGATTAGCTAAACTGTATAAAAACTTGAGTAACGGATGCTGGAAATGTAATAATCATGTTGGATCATATTATCATATGTGGTGGACATGGAAAAAGGTTCATAAATACTGAAGTACATACGCTCTTACAATCAGTGTTGAATACTAGAATATTTTTTAAAACAGAAATATTCCTGTTAAACTGTCCACCAGATGACTTAGATAAGAACCACAGATACTTTATTTTACATAATAGTAGCCAGAATCTACTATTTGCTGAAATGGAGAGATTGACAAATATACTAAAAGGAAAAGTGGAAGAAGAATTTATAGGCATTCTATGACTGGTTAAAACATAAGTATTGAGAAACTAAGACTAAATGAAGAATAATAAGAAATTAGTTGCTGTAGATTTTCCGGGTTGTGTGGCCGTGGTCTTGGCATTGTAGGATCTGACGTTTTGCCAGTAGCTCTGACTGGCATCCTCAGAGGTATAACAAAGAAAGATGGAGTACTCTCTTTGTCAATGTAAGAAGAAAAATGGTAGGCAGGTTATTGATATCTACTCCAGAAGGTGGGGTAGGGCTGAGTGATTATCTTGTAGGAGTTCCCCAGGTTATGAACATGATCTTATCTGTAGTGCTGTTGCCAGCTGTAGAGCATTTTGTGTTTTTCAGGACAGGAAACCATGCCCTATTTATTTTTAAACTCTTTTCTTTCCTGTTGAAATTGTGTTTACGTTTATGGATTTCAATGGCTTCCCTGTGTAATCTGACATGGTAATTGGCAGTGTTGTCCAGCCTTTCAGTGTCTTTGAACAAAATGCTGTGTCCTGTTTGGGTTAGGCTATGTTCAGCCACTGCTGATTTTTCAGGTTGGCCAAGTCTGCAGTGTCTTTCACGTTCTTTTATTCCTGTCTGAATGCTACGCTGTGTGGTCCCGATGTAAACTTGTCCACAGCTGCATGGTATGCAGTATACTCCTGCAGAAGTGAGGGGGTCTCTTCTGTCTTCTATCTTTCTGTGTTATACCTCTGAGGATGCCAGTCACAGCTGCTGGCGAAACGTCAGGCCCTACAATGCCAAGACCACGGCCACACAACCCGGGAAATCTACAGCAACTAATGAACTCCGTCTGTGAAAGCCTTCGATAACATATTTAATGAGTTGATAATGAAGATTATGGAATATGCTGAAATTGAGAGATTGACAAATATACTAAAAGGAAAAGTGGAAGAAGAATTTAGGGGACCCTGACTGATTAAAACGTAAGTACTGAGAAGCTAAGACTAAATGAAGACTAATAAGAAAGATGGTTATAATAGTTGTGAAACTCTCAGGAGAAGATTTGCATGCAGAATGCTAAACTGTTTTTTTTATATATAACTCTATACTCTTTCTTTCCCACTCATTTCTCTTTCCCCCCTTCTAGATATAAACTAATAAAATTCTTTCTTTTTTTAAAAAAAAAGATAAAGGCTGCCATCACAAGCACACTTTCCTGGGAGTAAGCCTCAGGGAATAAAATGGGACTGACTTCGGAGTAGGCCTGTTTAGGGTTGCTCCCAAAGAGGCCTTTTTCTTCCTCTCCCAAAAAGACTAGAACTTGAGGGCATCCAATGAAGCTGATGGGCAGTAGGTTCAAGATGGACAAAAGGAAAGACTACTTTCCATAAAGAGTGATTCCAATGTGGAGTTTGCTGCAAGAGGATGTAGTGACAGCTACAGGAATAAACAGCTTTAAAAGGGGATGCGATCGATTCATGGAGGAGAGGTCTATCAATGGCTACTAGCCATGGTGGCCGAGAGGGACCTCCACCTTCAGAGACACTGAGCCTCTGAATCCCAGAGCCAGCAGGCACCATCAAGGGAAGGCCTCAGCCTCTGTGCCCTGTTCTTGGCCCTCCAGAGGAACTGGCTGGGCACTGTGTGAAACAGGATGCTGGACTAGATGGACCCTCCCTGGTCTGACCCAGCAGGGCTCTTCTGAGGTTCTTATGAAGGCCTCGGCCTCTCTGCCCTGTTGCTGGCCCTCCAGAGGAACTGGCTGGCCCCTGTGTGAGACGGGAGGCTGGACTGGATGGACCCTCCCTGGTCTGACCCAGCAGGGCTCTTCTGAGGTCCTTATCAGGGGAAGGCCTCGGCCTCTCTGCCCTGTTGCTGGTCCTCCAGAGGAACCGGCTGGCCTGTGTGAGACGGGAGGCTGGACTAGATGGACCCTCCCTGATCTGACCCAGCAGGGCTCTTCTGGGGTTCTTATCAGGGGAAGGCCTCGGCCTCTCTGCCCTGTTGTCCAGAGGAACTGGTTGGCCCCTGAGTGGTATGGGATGCTGGACTGGATGCACCATTGGTCTGATCCAGCAGAGCTCTTCTTATGTTCTTAACTGCTGGATCTCAAATTGTGCTCTGAAGCAAACCTGGACGGACAGTGACTCTGGGGACTGGAACACAAATTATACGTGTGGCAAGAAAGGGCTTTCCCACCATTTGTCCTTTTCACCCTTCTAGGCAGCAGTGGAAAGAAACCCTCGATGCCTTCTTTGCGCTGTCTCCGTGCGGTGGGTGGGGAGTCCCCATGAAGCCTGCTCAAGTGTGTGGGGGGGTGTTATCCCTCAGGAGATGGGAATGGTTTCTTCTCTGTCGCAGGGCTCACAGAATCGGGCTGTGTGCCCTTGGTCCTCCTCAAAGCCCGTCTGGGATTATAGAATCACAGAATGGAGTCATAGAGTTGGAAGGGATCTCCAGGGTCATCTAGTCCAATCCCCTGCACAATGCAGGAAATCCACAAAGACACCCCCCCCACACACACACACACTGACCCCTGCTCCATGCCCAGAAGATGGCAAAAATCCCTGGCTAAACTGGCAAAAATAAAAATGGCTTCCTGACCCCAAAGTGGTGATTCAGCATTTCCTTGAGCATGTAAGGGAAGGTCACAAGAACTAAGCACTGAAGCAGCCCTTCCTGCCCCCTCCCTCTCATGATCTGCCTAAGTTCACAGGACCACTAATGAACCAGGAAACAGGCTGGCACTCAGCGCTTCAGGATGAAATGAAATGCAGTTTATCAAATGTATTTAACAATGTTATTTTACAGTAGTAATTAACATATCCACATTTTTGCATACTCTTTTTTTTCATAAGCACACCATAAGCACAGAAAAAAGTGGGTTGACGAAACGCCCCGGAGCTGACTTTCGTTTCGTTCACAACTTCATACTGAAGCACTGTGGTAATCTCTCTTGAAAACCTACTATTCAGAGAGTCTTCACATGATACTCCCTGCCATGATTTCAAGTACTAGAATGTATCCTCATCCATTTTACTGGAAAATCCTGTCCTCGGCTGATTGATTTGTGTGTATGTCCAAAACTGAAATCGAAGATGTTCTTGGAGCCTCCTAAGGGTACAAAGGGCCCATCACCTCCTGAGGGTATAAAGGGTTTCCCACCTGTGTGGATTATCTGATGCTGTTGAAGAGTGCCACTCTTATTGAGTCCCTTTCCACACTCTTGAGCATTCAAAAGGTATTTCCCAGGTGGGTTCTTTGATGATATCGAAGAGTGCCACTTTGACTGAATCTCTTTCCGCACTCTGAGCATTCAAAAGGTTTCTCCCCTGTGTGGGTTCTTTGGTGCTTCTGAAGAGCACCATTCTCACGGAATCTCCTCCCACAAACTGAACATTCAAAAGGTTTCTCCCCTGTGTGGGTTCTTCGGTGCTTCCGAAGATTGCCACTCTCACTGAATCTCTTCCCACACTCTGAGCATTCAAAAGACTTCTCCCCTGTGTGGGCTTTTTGGTGCTTGTGAAGATTCCCCCTCTCACCAAATCTCTTTCTACACATGGAACATTCAAATGGTTTCACCCCTGTGTGTGTCCTTTGATGCTGTTGAAGAGTGGCACGCTGACTGAAACTCTTTCCACACTCTGAGCGTTCAAAAGGTTTCTCCCTTGTGTGGGTTCTTTGGTGTTCTTGAAGATGGCCACTGTGACTGAATCTCTTTCCACATACTGAGCATTCAAAAGGTTTTTCCCCTGTGTGAGTTCTTTGGTGCCGTTGGAGAATGTAACTCCTATTGAATCTCTTTCCACAGAATGAGCATTCAAAAGGCTTCTCCCCTGTGTGGGTTTTTTGATGATTGTAAAGATTCCCTTTCACATTGAATTGCTTTCCACAGACTGAGCATTCAAAAGGTTTCTCCCCTGTGTGGGTTCTCTGATGCCGTTGAAGAGTAGCACGCTGACTGAATCTCTTCCCACAGTCTAAGCATTCAAAAGGTTTCTCTCCTGTGTGAGTTCTTTGGTGTGCTTGAAGAGTGCCACTGTCGCTGAATCTCTTCCCACACTGTGAGCATTCAAAAGGTTTTTCCCCTGTGTGGGTTCTCTGATGCCGTTGAAGAGTAGCACGGTGACTGAATCTCTTCCCACAGTCTAAGCATTCAAAAGGTTTCTCTCCTGTGTGAGTTCTTTGGTGCGCTTGAAGAGTGCCACTCTCACTGAATCTCTTCCCACACTCTGAGCATTCAAAAGGTTTCTCCCCTGTGTGGGTTCTTTGATGTCGTTGAAGATGGTCACTCCGGCTGAATCTTGTTGCACACTCTGAGCATTCAAAAGGTTTCTCTCCTGTGTGGGTTTTTTGAGGACTGTAAAGATTCCCCCTCATATTGAATCGCTTTCCACAAATTGAACATTCAAAAGGTTTCTCGCCTGTGTGGATTCTTTGGTGCAGTTGAAGACTGCCAATGTGACTGAATCTTTTCCCACAATCTGAGCATTCAAACGGTTTCACCCCTGTGTGGGTTCTCTGGTGCTGTTGAAGAGTGATACTCTGACTGAATCTCTTTCCACATACTGAGGAATCAAAAAATTTCTCCCCTCTTTTTATTCTTTGGTGCACAAGGAGCCGTGATCTATTCCTGAAGTACTTTCCACACTGATTGGACGTACTTGCCTTCCTTATCCTCTGCTTTGGAAAATGTACATTACGGTTCCTTCCATCTCTCTTCTCAACCACATGGCCGCCTTTCTTTCTCTTAGGTCCGCCTCGATTCCTGACGTTTCCTTTCAAGTCTTCATTTTTAACTCTGTCTGGCCTTTCCTGATGAAGTTCCTCAGCCTCCTCATTCCTATGGTTATCCCCTGCTGGAATAAAGAGAGAGATCCTGTTAGCTCCTGGAAGGGCTTGTAGGAGGAGGAGGAAGAGGAGAAGATTGGATTTATACCCTGCCCTTCACTACCCAGTCTCAGAACGGCTTACAAACTCCTTTTCCCTTCTCCTCCCCACAACAGACACCCTGTGAGGTAGGCGGGGCTGAGAGAGCTCTGACAGAAATTGCCCTTTTTCGAGGACAGCCGTGCCAGAACTTGTGAGTGACCCAAGGTCACATCAGCAGGTGCAAGTGGAGGAGTGGGGAATCAAAACCACTACACCAAACTGTCTCTCCAAAGGTAAGGTCCGAAGGCATTTATGTGACTGCAGTGGGAAAGGAATGAAGGCCCCTTGGTCTCAAGAAGCTTTGCTGATCTTAACCATCCCTCCACGTCTTTCCGCAGAATATCTAGGAGTTAAGGATACATCACACACCCTCCCTCAAGAGCCGCAGCTGAGCTCCTGCCCAAAGTCGCTTCAGAGCCTCCACCTTTCAGGCCCTCAGAAGGCCTCCCTCCCTCCCTCCTTACCCCACAGGCTCTATGATTGTACCAAATCAAATGTTGCTCACAAGTGAATCAGAAATCCCCCATGGCCATTCCTTGCCCTTTCCGGAGAGAGGGAGAGGGAGAGAGAAAGTGATCATTCTTATATGGGGAAGAAAAGAAATTCAAGAGTAAAAATTCTTCTGGAAGGAAGGAACTGTGGTCAAGATCAAAGCCCACCATTCCTACCAGTATAAAGGGACTGGATCTGTGAGGCAAAGCACCCTCGTTCCCCCAAGGGGTTAAGGGGATTATTAAGTGGCCTGGTCAGACTTGTGGATGTTCGGTATCCTGAACTAACATCAAGGCTAGAAAAATTCCATCAAATAGGATCCTTGATTGGGAAGAAAGGATTACCTGACCCTAGAGAGGCAGAAAGTACAATACGGGTATGGAAGAAGAAGAAGAAGAGATTGGATTTCTACCCCGCCCTTCACTTGGAGTCTCAGAATGGCTTTCGAACTCCTTCCCCTTCCCCTCCACACAACAGACACCCTGTGAAGTGGGTGGGGCTGAGAGAGCTCTTTCCAGAACTGTCCTTGAGAGAACAGCTGTGCCAGAGCTTGTGACTGACCCAAGGTCACACCAGCAGGTGCAAGTGGAGGTGTGGGGAATCAAACCTGATTCTCCCAGATTAGAGTCCGCGCACTTAACCACTACACCAAACTAACTTTCTGCTCATGCCAAGCTACTGCACTTTGAAATCTTCTTGCTTCATAGAATCACAAAATGTTACAGTTGGAAGGGACCTTGCAAATCACCTAGTCCAACCCCCTGCACTCTGCAGGAGCATAGCCAAAAGACAGCCCTACAACATGCCCAAAATATGGTCGTCCAGCCTCCGCTCGAAAACGTCCAGGGAAGCAGCATCCACCACCTCCCGGGGCAGGCTGATAGTTAGGAAGTTTCTCCTGATATTGAGTCGGTAGCGACTCCCTCGTAATTTCCACCCATTAGATCTCGTCTTGCTATCCGGAGCAAGAGAGAATAGATCCGCTCCATCTTCTACATGACAGCCCTTCGGATACTGGAAGACTGCAATCATGTCCCCTCTCAGCCTTCTCTTTCCCAGGCTAAACATACCCAACTCTTTCAGCCTTTCCTCCTAAGATCTGGATTCCAACTCTCTCACCATCCTGGTTGCCCTCTTCTGGACACGCTCCAGCTTGAGAGCCAGTTTGGTGTAGTGGTGAAGTGTGCGGACTCTAATCTGGGAGAACCAGGTTTGATTCCCCACTCCTCCACTTGCACCTGCTGATGTGACCTTGGGTCAGTCACAAGTTCTGGCACAGCTGTCCTTGAAAAAGAGCAGTTTCTGTCAGAGCTCTCTCAGCCCCACTCTATTCTTGGTGCTGGGGGGGGGGCGCAGTGGGAGAGCTTCTAGTGTCCTGGCCCCACTGGTGGACATCCTGAGGGCACCTGGTATTTTTGGCCACTGTATGACCCAGAGAGTGTTGGACTGGATGGGCTACTGGCCTGATCCAACATTGGCTTCTCTTATGTTCTCTTATGCACTGCAGGCTCATGTTGAGCTTGTGATCAACCAGAACACCCAGATCCCTTTCACATGTGCTGCTGTCAAGCCAAGTCCCTCCCATTCGATATCTGTGCCTTAGATTTTTTGTGCCCAGGTGCAGGACTTTGCACTTATCTCCACTGAAATTCATTTTATTTGCCTCAGCCCACTGTTCCAGCCTATCTAGATCATTTTGAATCCTGACTCTGTCTTCTTCAGAATTAGCAATCCCACCCAGCTTCGTGTCATCTGCAAATTTGATAAGCATCCCCTCTATGTCTTCCTCCTGGACATTTATAAAAACATTGAACAACACTGGGCCCAGGACCGAGCCCTGTGGCACTCCACTTGAGACTTCCCTCCACGTAGAAGCAGAGCCATTTATGATCACTCATTGGGTACGGTTTTTCAACCAACCATTAATCCATCCAACGGTTGCTCCATCCAGCCCACACTTAACCAGCTTATCCTCAAGGATATCATGAGAAGCTTTGTCAAATGCTTTACTGAAATCTAGATACACTATGTCCACAGCATTGCCAGAGTCAAACATTTTAGTAACTCTGTCAAAAAAGGAGATAAGGTTGGTTTGGAATGACGTATTCTTTTTTTTTTTTTAAAGCTCTCCTGAAAAGGAGAGAATTTTATTGCTTTTTTATATAGAAAAGGGGTAAGGTATATAGATGGATAAAGAAAAGAGGTGAGTGAATTCTCTGTTAAAGTATTAGTTTTTTTGTTAGTACAATTAAAGTTTTGGCTTCTACCGTGGTTGAAGGATCTTCTTTTCATCTTACCGAAAGTCCAAAATACACCTGTTAGATAGATTAGTAAAGAGCATGTAATAATCTGCTCTAGGATTTTTCCCGGTATTGATGTCAAACTGACAGGCCTGTAATTTCCTGGGTCTGTCTTTTTTCCCTTCTTGAAGATCGGGAATATTTTCATTTGGCGTAACTAAGGCAACGGCTGGAATACTTCTGCTGCAAGAACAGGTGTGATCTAATGCCAAGTATTTCGTGCATTAGATAGAAGAGTTGGCTTCTCTTGTTTTTTGGTTGCTGAGCAGCAGAAAATGTGCTGTTTCGTGTTATCTTATTTTTAAATCCTTAATAAACCTTAATATATATATTTAAAACGGGTCTGCTTCCTTTGTGTGCGCTGTCCCGGTGAAGCCACCGAACTGGGGGTTGCACTCAGATATGAAGAGGAGTGACCCCGGGGGGATCCAGGTTTTGGGTCTTGACAGGATCATTTCCAGATCACAAGCACTGCGGCCTCACTTGCCCCTGGGCAAGCACACACACACGAACGACACAGGAAGCTGACTTATACTGCATCAGACCCTTGGGGCTCTTTAGCTTGGAGAAACAACGGCTGAGGGGTGACATGATCGAGGTTTATAAGATTATGAATGGGATTGAGCAGGTTGAGAAAGAGGCACTTTTCTCCCTTTCTCACAATACAAGAACTCGTGGGCACTCTATGAAATTGCTGAGCAGTCGGGTTAGAACAGATAAAAGGAAGTCCTTCTTCACCCAAAGAGTGATTAACACGTGGAATTCACTGCCACAGGAGGTGGTGGCAGCTGCAAGCATGGACAGTTTCAAGAGGGAATTAGATAAACATATGGAGCAGAAGTCCATCAGTGGCTATTAGCCACAGGGTATAGATGGGAATTCTCAGTCTGGGGCAGGTGATGCACTCTATCCTTGGTGCTTGGGGGGGGCAGCGGTGGGAGGGCTTCTAGTGTCCCGGCCCCACTGCTGGACCTCCTGATGGCACCTGGTATATTTTGGCCGCTGTGTGACAGTGTTGGACTAGATGGGCCATTGGCCTGATTCAACATTGGCTTCTCTTATGTTCTTATGGTCCATTGAAGTCAGGGTGTCTGTTGTGGGGAGGGGAAGGGAAGGGAAAGGAGTTTGAAAGCCGCTCTGAAACTCCTTTGAGTAGTGAAGGTCGGGGTATAACTCCAGTCTCTTCTCTTCTCTTGTCTACTCAGTCCAGCAGCGGTTCTCCAGGGTCTCAGGCGGAGGTCTTTCACATCTCCTCCTACCTGGTCCTTTTAATGGCGGGTGCCGGGGATCGAACCTGGGACCTTCTGCATGCCAAGCAAGTGCTCTGCCAGTGGGCCACAGCCCCTCCTGAAGTAGCGGGAAAGGTCTCAAAATGGTGTGTTGCTATTCAATATTTCCATTCATGCCTCACCCCAAAGGCAGCAAATCGCACCTTTGGCACCTGTGAAAAAGATCCTTACCCAGAAAGGCCACGTTCCCGTAGTTCTCCCGCATGACTTCCCAGTGCAGAGCTCTTTGTCCCGGATCCAGCAGGGCCCACTCTGCCACCGTGAAAGAGACGGACACCTCCTCAAAGGAAAAGGGACCCTGAAAGAAAAAGCAGATTCCCTCGTCAGAGATAAGGACAGGCGGAGACGGCACACACGGGAAGGGAGCAGTCTGGGAGGGGGCAGGATGTCAGGCTTGGGATGGGTCAAGGGAATGGCATTGACGAGCTCTCACCCCAACACCTTATAAATACTGCAGGAGCAGAACCCCCCCCTGAGAAAAGAGGAGGGATCCAGGCTCATCTCCCCTACCTGGACTGGAGGGGCGGCAGCCGTTTCCACACCTCTGAAAAGACATCGGCTCAAAAGCATCTCTTCGCAGCCTGTTACTGAAACAAAGGAGAAAGCAAGGGTGTTTGCTTGTATGTCCCCTGCTTCACACACGTCCCTCGCAGGGTTGTGAAACCTTGCCCTGTATACACTCAGCAAATTTCTTAAACACTTTTTAATGAATTCTGGGAAAGGCAGAGGAGAAGCGCCAGGTACCTATGAGCCTCAGGGGTTATAAATGCTGCCAATGTATTTCAGACTCCTGTGTGGGTGTGTCCAGCCTGTCGGAGAGCGGTGCCTGTTTGAGGAAGTGTGGGCTCTGTTTGTCTCTTCTGCCTGGGCATCACTGGTTGCGGCTTTCGGCAGTTGTGCCTGGGGCTGACTGCTGGCCCTGCCCTCTGCTGGGTGTGAGGCAGACTTTAATAAACTCAAGAGGCATGATGGGAATCATTCCAGGGTCAAGGCTGCTGGAAGGGAAGGGGGCATGTGAAGGGTGGGGCTCTCCTGAAACCAGAGCTCTTCTTGCAAGCTCAAGCCATCGCGGTTCCAACAAGAAGGAAACGTGGATGGCCGGGGATCCAAGAAGCCAGTGTGGATGGACGGAGAACTGCGTGAGGTGCTAAGGGAGAAAAAGGAAACGTTCAAGAAACGGGGGCACGGACATGCCTCTAAAGAAGAGTATCTCTGGGGGTCGCCAGGCCCTGTCGGTCAGCCATCAGAGAGGCCAAAGCTCACAGTGGGCGAAAGCTGGCCAGAGAGGCTGGCTTACAACGAGAAACTCTCCTTCAGATATGTGAGGGGCAAACGCAAGAGAAAAAGAGGCGATGGGCCCACTGCTGGGTGAAGATGGAGAAAGTCTGACAGAGGACGGAGAGAAAGCAGAAAGGCTCAGTGCCTGTTTTGCCTCAGATGCTGGGGGAAGGGGAATTTGTTGTCGAAGGCTTTCACGGCCAGAGTTCTTTAGTTGCTGTAGATTTCCCGGGTTGCGTGGCCGTGGTCTTGGCATTGTAGGGCCTGACGTTTCGCCAGTAGCTGTGACCAGCATTCTCAGAGGTAGAACACAGAAAGATGGAGTACTCTCTGTGTCAAGGTGAGAAGAAGAAAAATGGTAGGCAGGTAATTTATATCTACCCTGGAAGGTGGGGTAGGGCTGAGTCATTATCTTGTGTAGTTCTCCAGGCTATGAACGTGCTAATGGAGGAGCTTTCCTGAGGAGGTTCTTTTGTCTATGGATTGTTTCCTGAGGAGGTCATGAAATTCATAAACATAAACACAATTTCAACAGGAAAGAAGAGTTTTTAAAAAAATTGGGGCATGGTTTCCTGTCCTGAGAAACCCAAAATGCTCTACAGCTGACAATAGCACTACAGATAAGATTAGAGTTTCAACAGCCATTCCACACACAAAAGAACCTTCTTAAGAAACAGGAAACCTCCTCAGGCAACAAGCCATAGACAAAAGAACCTCCTCAGGAAACCATATGCAAAAGAACCTCCTCAGGAAAGCTCCTCCATTAGCATGTTTCACAGCCTGGAGAACTCCTACAAGATAATGACTCAGCCCTACCCCACCTTCCAGGGTAGATATAAATTACCTGCCTACCATTTTTCTTCTTCTCACGTTGACACAGAGAGTACTCCATCTTTCTATGTTCTACCTCTGAGGATGCCAGTCACAGCTGCTGGCGAAATGTCAGGTCCTACAATGCCAAGACCACGGCCACACAACCTGGAAAAACTACAGCAACGAAGAGAAATTTCTTAGGTTGGGGGCGAGTGAGTGCAGACTGTGTGGCTGCTCTATCTTAGAAGCGTAACTATTCTGAAGACGAAACCTTTCTCTGGCTCACAGAGAATGTCTATAAAGTACTGAGACGGATACATGGAGGAGTGATTTCAGCTCATACTTTATTAGTTACATGGAGAACTTGAGATACTCATGGGACCCGAAGGCCCACTTATATTCCAACCACGTCCGATAACACACCCCTGTTCCCGTGATAGGTTTATTTACAAAGTCTCTGTCCCTCATTGGTTCACTCTGGGATCCGAACTGGCTGATTGGCGAGTTCTAGGATCTTCTGCTTCCTTTGTTCTAGATGCGAGGCTTGGCTAGTTTCCAAGGCCACGTGTTCACCCGACTGCGTGTGCAGTCTCTCCTAGCCAGTTTGGTGTCGTGGTTAAGTGCGCGGACTCTAATCTGGGAGAGCCGGGTTGGATTCCCCACTCCTCCACTTGCAGCTGCTGGTGTGACCTTGGGTCAGTCACAAGCTCTGGCTCAAGCTGTTCCTGAAGGAGCAGTTTGTGTCAGAGTTCTCTCGGCCCCACCTACTTCACAGGGTGTCTGTTGTGGGGAGGGGAAGGGAAAGGAGTTTGTAAGCCGCTCTGAGACTTCAGGTGAAGGGCGGGGTATAAATCCAATCTTCTTCTTCTTCTTCTTCTAGGACATGACAATGTCCTTGAAAGCTTTTGGTGCCAGCTTGCTTGGTAGACAACGGGGCTATAGATTTCCCATGTGAAAGGGGGGTAGGACCAGGGGGGGATTAAGGCTCCCTGATGCACTAAGCACTGACCAATCTTGGTGCCCCCCTTTCCACACGGACCCCCAGTCCATTTGAGTTGTTGACCTGTCTGACCAGATAGACAATGCAGGTTTGCAGCAATACAAAAATTTATTCATAGGATAACACAATATACTGCACAAACTAAGCCAAGCTCGGGCTACATAAACTTCTACAAAAATGCAATACAGCATCTATTTTGATATTTCACAAGTTAAATGTCTCAAAGTTCCACTATTTATGACCTGAAAGGCATTTTTCTACATTTTTTCTACCCTTTCCCCAACTTTGTGGTGCCCCCTTTGGCCCTGGTGCCCTAAGCACGTGCTGAGTCTGCTGAAGGGTTAGTCTGCCACCGGGTAGGACCGCTGGAACTAGGCTGTGAGCCAAAGAGTGATTAACATATGGAATTCACTGCCACAGGAGGTAGTGGCAGCTGCAAACATGGACAGTTTCAAAAAGGAATTAGATAAACCTATGGAGCAGAAGTCCATCAGTGGCTATTAGCCACAAGGTATAGATGGGAACTCTCAGTCTGGGGCAGGTGATGCACTCTATCCTTGGTGCTGGGGGGGCAGCAGTGGGAGGGCTTCTGGTGTCCTGGCCCCACTGCTGGACTTCCTGATGGCACCTGGTATATTTTGGCCGCTGTGTGACAGAGTGTTGGACTGGATGGGCCACTGGCCTGATCCAACATTGGCTTCTCTTATGTTCTTATGTCCTTGAGGTATAGGTAGGAACTCTTGGTCTGGGGCAAGGGACGCTCTGTATTCTTGGTGCTTGGGGGGGGGCGGTTCAACAGTGGGAGGGCTTCTAGTGTCCTCCTGGCCCCACTGCTGGACCTCCTGAGGGCACCTGGTATATTTTGGCCACTGTGTGACACAGAGTGTTGGACTGGATGGGCCATTGGCCTGATTCAACATCGGCTTCTCTTATGTTCTTAGGGAATGCGGTCGATGTTGTTCGCCTGGATTTCAGTAAAGCTTCTGGCAGGATAAACTTGAGGACTGTGGACTGGACCAGTGTTCCCTCTAAGCGGAGTCAGTGCGAGCCAGCTCACAGTTTTTTAGCCTCCGGCTCACACATTTTAGTCTTCGCTCAGGAAGGGAATGGCTCCAGAGCACACTGATTCATGCAGCAGCCTAATGGCTCGCTCACAACTTTAAGACCAGTGGCTCACAAAGCAGAATTTTTGCTCACAAGATTCCACAGCTTAGAGGGAGCATTGGACCAGATAGTTAGATGGGCAGGGGTTGGAGAGCCGCACTCAGAGAATAGCTGTCAGTGGCATTCCATCCGAATGGAGGGAGGTGTCCCGTGGGGTGCCACAGGGCTCGGTTCTGGGCCTGGTGCTTTTCAATGTTTTTTATAAACGATCTGGGTGAGGGTGTGGGGGGGCTACTCATTAAATCTGCAGATGTCACCAAACTGGGAGGAGCAGCGAACGCACCAGAAGACAGAATTCAATGAGATCTGAACATGCTGGAAAAGCGGGTGGAGGTGAACAAGATGCAATTTAGCAAGGAGAAGTGCCGAGTTCTACAACTGGGTAACAGACATGAGGAGCACGCATGCTGGATGGGGATAGACTTCTGAGTAGCAGTGTGTGCGTGAGCAAGAACTTGGGAGTAAGGGTGGACCATAAGTTAAATATGAGCCGCCAGTGTGACGCGGCGACAAAAAAGGCTAATGCGATCTCGGGGTGTATCGACAGAGGCGTAACATCCAAATCGCAAGATGTCACAGTCCCGCTGTAAACTGCGTTGGTCAGGCCACACCTGGAGTCTTGTGTGCTGTTCTGGAGGCCTCACTTCATAAAGGACGTGGACAGAACGGAGCAGGTGCAGAGGAGAGCGATGAGGATGATCGGGGGGGCTGGAGACCAAGAGGCCCTGCGAGGAAAGGCTGAGCGACTTTGTGGGAATGTTCAGTCTGGAGAAGAGGAGGCGGAGGGGGGACAGGATGGCTCTCTTGGGGTAGCTGAAGGGCTGTGTCACTTGGAGGAGGGCAGGGAGCTCTTCCTCTTGGCAGCAGAGGAGAGGACTCGCAGTCATGGGTTTAAATTAAGGGCTGGGAGGTTCCGGCTGGATCTTAGGGAAAACTTTCTGACAGTCAGAGTTGTGCGACCGTGGAGGCAGCGGCCTGGGGAGGTGGTGAGCTCCCCCTCCTCCCTGGCAGTCTTCAAGCAGCACCTGGACAAATCCTTGTCAGGGATACCGCAGGCTGATCCTACACTGAGCAGGGAGGGTTGGGCTAGACGGCCTCTGGAGGGCCCCTTCCAGCTCTGTGATGCTATGAGACCTGTATCTGGCCTGGGGGGAGGGAAAGAGTGGGGTGGAAATGAAGGCCTACACTTAGGTACAAAAAAATCAAAGGCAGAGATATCGAATGGGAGGGACTTGGCTTGACAGCAGCACATGTGAAAGGGATCTGGGTGTTCTGGTTGATCACAAGCTCAACATGAGCCTGCAGTGTGATGTGACTGCGAAGAAAGCGAATGCGATCTTAGGATGCATTAACAGAAGCATTGTGTCTAGGCCACGGGAGGTGGTAGTTCTGCTCTATTCTGCTATGGTCAGGCCTCACCTGGAGTCCTGTGTCCAGTTTTGGGCACCACATTTTAGGAAGGATGTTGACAAGCTGGAGCGTGTCCAGAAGAAGGCAACCAGAATGGTGAGAGGGTTGGAATTCAGGTCTTACGAGGAAAGGCTGAAAGAGTTGGGTATGTTTAGCCTGGGAAAGAGAAGGCTCAGAGGGGACATGATGGCAGTCTTCCAAGTATTTGAAGGGCTGTCATGTAGAAGATGGGGCAGATCTATTCTCTCTTGCTCCGGATTGCAAGGCTAGATCTAATGAGTGGGAATTACAAGGGAGTCATTATCGTCTAGATATCAGGAGAAACTTCCTAACTGTCAGAGTGGTTGAGCAGTGGAACAGTCTGCCTCGGAAGGTGGTGGATGCTCCTTCCCTGGACATTTTCAAGCGGAGGCTGGACGACCATCTTTCGGGTATGTGGTAGGGCTGTCTTTCGGCTCTGCTCCTGCAGAGTGCAGGGGGTTGGACTAGATGACCGGCAAGGTCCCTTCCAACTCTTAACATTCTATGATTCTATGACACACTGCCATCACCTTTGGCAGTGACGTGAGAACAGAGGGGGTCCTAGGAATGAGTTTCCAGAGTGACTCAAGGCATGCTGACTTCACAACTGGGGTTTTCAGGCAGATGCAACATCCACATGACCCCCCATCTGCCCAAGCCCCTCCCAGAACCCCTCCCCAAAGCATCTGGAGGTACTGGGCCATCCATAGCCTCCCATCCCTACTCCAGCATCCTGTTTTCCCCAGCAGCCTGCCGGACGCCCTTTTAAGGATGGGCAGAGAAGCCAAATTTCCCCATGATTATTGGCCCCCTGAGGAACTGGTTTTTAGAGCTCTGCTGCCCCAGAAGGTGGAGGCTCCCTCTATTCACCAGGCTGAAAAGCTCTGCCCACCTTTTCTCTTTTGAGCCACCTGGAGTCTTTGTGGGAGGGAGGTGAGATGTGGTTATTGTAATAAATGGGAGGATTTGCCGTCATTGAATTTGTCTAGTCCCCTTTCAGAGGCATCACAGTTAATGGGAGACGGAGTGCCACAAATTAACTCTTGTGTTGTGTGAAGAACTAAGTTTTCCCCCCTGACCTGAGCTCTCTAGCCATCAAATTCACGGGGTGCCCCAATCGTATCCAGGCACGACAAGTCCTTACCACAGGAGAGGGCACCTTGGGCACGCTCCACGGCCTGCGCTCTCTGCCCTTGCTCCAAGGAAGCGCCTTCCGCCTCAGGGAATGTCAGCTTCTTTCTCCACGGATGGTGCCCACATCTGAAACAGCAGCGAGGGAGAGGGGTAAGAGGTGGAATGGGAAAGAGACCCAGGAATGGATCCTGCCCCCACTCCCAGATTCTGCACTCTTCCGTCAGCAAGACCTGCTGAGTTCTCTGGAGGGATCAGAAATTCTCTAGGAGAAGAGGCTGCTTAAGGAAATGCTAAAACCTCCCATTTGGATGATTACTATTTGGACGAATATCTCCCAGGGACACCTGAAGTTAAGCCCAGATATCCTTGCTTGAATTGGTCATACCTGAAGGGAATCCCCCTCACCTGTTCTGCCTGCCTCTTCTCCTCTGCCTGACTCAGGAGGAAGCCTTCAGCCAGGGCCACCGCCTGGGAACTGCTCTCCAGCCCGCATCCTCGGACCCAGCCCTGCATTTCCCAGGGCAGGAGAGTCAGGAACTGCTCCAGGATCACCAGGTCCAGGATCTGCCTCTTGGTGCGCCTCTCCGGCTCCAGCCAGTGGCGGCAAAGTCCGTGGAGCTGGCTGCAAACCTCGCGGGGCCCAGCGGCCTCCTGGTAGCGGAACTGCCGGAAGCATCGGCAATGGACGTCTGAGGCTGCAGTGAGCTGATCACGGGTATCTGGCCCTGGACTTTCCCAGAATTCAGCACCACTCCCAGCTTTGGTGGGACGGGGGCCTTTCCTTGCTGTCTTGCCAGTTCCGGGTCCTTCTGGGTCCTGCTCTTCCATCTCCTTCCCCTTCTCTCGGGTCACCTCCGACTGCGTAAAGAGGCCTTCAGTCACTTGGCTATGAAGAGAGGCGTCTCTCTGGGGGGGAAGGAGAGACACAGGACAGTCACAGGGGAAATCAAAGAGAATGCAGGTACACCACTGAGCATCACAAACCTTCATATGCTACGAGAATTGCCCTGATGGATCAGAACTTCTCGTGGTTTGTAGATCAGGTTTAATTTCATTTTTTTTTATATTACAAGCCAAGCCATTTGAGACATGCCTCCTTGGTTCTTGGGGAAAGTTAAGCGTCTCTGTTTGGCTCTTTAAGGATGTTCACAAGCTTAGCCTCTCCCGACATGGGCTCAGTCTGTCCTCGGGGCTAATTCTTAAGGGAAACCCCAAAAGGATGAGAGGGACTGGTGACCCCTTGACCATTGCAGGCATCTCTTCAACGGCCTTCAAGGAGGCAAGAGCTCTGTCCGAGCCCCCGGCCGAGGAGAAGGGGCCGGAATGTGTCTGTGGGAAGAAGGAGCAGCTGAGATCTGGAGAGAAAGGGAGAGAGGCTGAGATGTGGCTCAAGAATGCTGAGGTGCAGACATGCTCCCTCTGGGGACCTGACATAGTGGCCCTGCTATTCTGGGGGAATTCCTGTGGCTAGAAAAACAATAGTGGTAACACAGTACACTGTAATCATGACACAAGCAAGCCCTGTATAAATAACGCAGACCAGAGAGTGCCCAAGTAATATACACAAAAGTGAAAACGTTTATATAACAAATAACTAGCAAGGAATAACAAGGAACTACAAGGAACCACATCTCAAAAAGGATATTGTAGCATTGGGAAAAGTGCAGAGAAGGGCAACTAGAATGATAAAAGGGTTGGAACACCTTCCCTATGAAGAAAGGTTAAAATGCTTGGGGCTCTTTAGCTTGGAGAAACGACGGCTGAGGCGTGACATGATCGAGGTTTATAAGATTATGAATGGGATAGAGCAGGTTGAGAAAGAAGTTCTTTTCTCCCTTTCTCCCAATACAAGAACTCGTGGGCACTCCATGAAATTGCTGAGCAGTCGGGTTAGAACAGATAAAAGGAAATACTTCTTCACCCAAAGAGTGATTAACAGATGGAATTCACTGCCACAGGAGGTGGTGGCAGCTACAAGCATGGACAGTTTCAAGAGGGAATTAGATAAACATAAGGAGCAGAAATCCATCAGTGGCTATTAGCCACAGGGTATAGATGGGAACTCTCAGTCTGGGGCAGGTGATGCCCTCTATTCTTGGTGCTGGAGGGGGCAGCAGTGGGAGGGCTTCTAGTGTCCTGGCCGCACTGCTGGACCTCCTGATGGCACCTGGTATATTTTGGCTGCTGTGTGACAGAGTGTTGGACTGGATGGGCCACTGGCCTGATTCAACATTGGCTTCTCTTATGTTCTTATGTATCAGCTCCTGCCAACCTAGCAGTTCGAAAGCAAGAAATTGCAAGTAGATAAATAGGTACCACTTCGGTGGGAAGGTAACAGCCTTCCCTGCGCCTCGGTGTTTAGTCATGCCGGCCACGTGACCACGGAAATGTCTTCAGACAGTGCTGGCTCTTCGGCTTTGAAACAGAGATGAGCACCGGAACCCTACAGTTGGGTTCGACTGGCTTTTGAGCAAGGGAATCTTTACCTTTACATGTGTCAGTAGCAGCAAAATTACATGATGTAATACACAAGTACGTGAGTAGTCCAGAGGAAACAGAAGACACAGGACGAAGACTCCGGATGTCAATCTTCGTTTCGATTAGCTCTTCTTCGAAAACCTCATATCACACTTCATACAGCAGTCATAGTATACAGAAGCTTGCCGACTATACAAGAAAGTTTTCTATTGCTGATCAGGTGCCCGGTTTTGACTGTTTTTGATATAAGGAATGAATCCTTGTCAGGATTTTTGCCCGTGTATACTGTTTTGAAGGCGTCTGTATACTATGAGTGCCGTATGAAGTATGATGAAGTTTCTGAAGAAGAGCTAATCGAAACGAAGGTTGAAATCCGGAGTCTTCGTCCTGTGTCTTCTGTTTCCTCTGTACTACTCATGTACTTTGTGTATTACATCATGTAATTTTGCTACTACTGACACATGTAGTTCCTTGTTATTCCTTGCTAGCTATTGGTTATATTTTTGGAATCCCTCTGGCTTCCGCCCTTGCTCAGCTCTGCCAGGATATCTGTCATGAAAGCGAAGAGTACCAAGACACCAGAAATCTCCACCAGAAGGGCTTCCTTCTTCTTCCAAGGGGAACCAACCCAAACAAACGGCATCCCTTGGAACTTCTTTCTCCTTGAAGAATCAGGTCGGAGGTAAGAAATCTTTCATTGTCGGGTTAGAACAGATAAAAGGAAGTCCTTCTTCACCCAAAGAGTGATTAACACATGGAATTCACTGCCACAGGAGGTGGTGGCAGCTACAAGCATGGACGGCTGCAAGAGGGAATTAGATAAACATCTGGAGCAGAAGTCCATCAGTGGCTATTAGCCACAAGGTATAGATGGGAACTCTCAGTCTGGGGCAGGTGATGCACTCTAGTCACGGTGCTGGGGGGGGGCAGCAGTGGGAGGGCTTCTAGTGTCCTCTTGGCCCCACTGCTGGACCTCCTGATGGCACCTGGTATATTTTGGCCGCTGTGTGACAGAGTGTTGGACTGGATGGGCCATTCGCCTGATTCAACATTGGCTTCTCTTATGTTCTTATGTTCATCCAGAATCATGCTTTTCTCCTGGCCCCATATTTGAACTTGCCCTGACAGAAGGAGTCCAGCCTGTTGTGGGAACAGGCCTCAGCCATCTGGGCCTCCTAACCGCCAAAACCTGCCTACCTGAAGGACCACCTTTGCCCATATGCACCCCAGAGAGCACTAAGCTCGGGAACCCAACATCGGGCCTGACTGTCCCTGGCCCGAAGGACGCCAGATTGGCCGTTACGAGGGCCAGGGCCTTTTCAGTGGCAGCCCCATACTGGTGGAATGAGCTCTCGGAGGACATCAGGGCCCTGTGGGACCTTTTGCAGTTCCGCAGGGCCTGTAAAACGGAGCTCTTCCACCAGGCCTTCGAGTAGGAGCCGCCCCTGACAAATGTACTGTCGTAATTTGAACGCGCCACGGCCCTTGTCGTAACGCCGGACACGGCCTCTTTTTATTGCCACCATCTGTATATACTAGCACCTTGTGCGACTGTTTTATTATGAATTTTATTGTACTTATTGATTTTATTGTATTTTAACTGATGTTCCCTGCCTTGAGCCAGTTTGCACCGGCAAGGTGGGGTACAAATTGGAAGTCAATAAATAAATAAAATAAAACAAAAGGCGACCTTTGTATTCTTGCCGGCATCCCCCTTAGCGGGACCTGAACCCATGCCCTCCTGGGACTGGGCCCTGGTGTTTCTCCCCGTTGTGTCGCCCGGGGGGTCTATGCCTCTCTCAAATGGTAAAAGGATGCCCTTCCTCCCACCCTAACCCCAGGGCAGGAGGGAGAATCTGACATTGTGTTATGGCTGCCTCTGCCAGGTCAGCTGTGGAGTTATGGGGCAGGGAAGATGTGGCTGGATGGAACGGCTGTGTCCCTTCCCTGTGCATGCACTTTGCAAAACACTGTGGTGGGTGGGGACTCAAACCCACCACATCAGCATGCTCCGTCCCCTCTGCCTATCAGAGAGGAGTCGCCTCGTGCTCTGATGGTTGGGCATTGGATGGCGTTTCCAATTATTTTTGGTGGCACGGCTGCCTGCACCTTCCCAACTGAGATTTTAAAGGTTTTCCTCTCCTCTGCTGGGTGGGCCTTGGACGTGAGCTGGCAGCCCCGGCCCCACGCTGGGACGGCATCTGGGTCTCAGGATGGGGCTGTGGTTGATTCCAGTGCAGTCAGGAGCTCCCTGGTGCTTGTGGAGGGTTCCTCGTCCTCTTCATACATGATCTGGATGAAGGGATAGAGGGAATGCTTATCAAATTTGCAGATGATACTAAATTGGGAGGGGTAGCAAATAAAGTAGAAGACAAGAGTCAGGATACAGGATGATCTTGACAGGCTGAGAAACTGGGCTAAAAAGAAATGTAATGAATTTCAATGGGGATAAGTGTAAAGTTTTGCATTTAGGTAGGAAAAATCAAATGCATAATTATAGGTTGGGGGAGACTTGTCTTGGCAGTAGCATGTGCAAAAAGGATCTAGGGGGTCTTAGTGGACCACACACTGAACATGAGTCAGCAGTGTGATGCGGCAGATAAAAAGGCAAATGCCATTTTGGGGTGTATTAACAGAAGTGTAGGAGCTGCGGTGGCTCAAGTGGTTAAGACGCAGAACTGCAAGCTGGAAGGTTGGTAGTTCAGCAGTTCAAGACCTGAGTGCCGCATGACGGAGTGAGCTCCCGTTTCTGGTTCCAGCTCCTGCCAACCTAGCAGTTAGAAAGCAAGAAATTGGAATTCACTGCCATAGGAGGTAGTGGCGGCTACAAGCATGGACGGCTTCAAGAGGGGATTAGACAAACATATGGAACAGAGGTCCATCAGTGGGGTATTAGCCACAAGGCATAGATAGGAACTCTCGGTCTGGGGCAAGTGATGCTCTGTCTTCTTGGTGCTTGGGGGGGGCAACAGTGGGAGGGCTTCTTGTGTCCTGGCCCCCGCACTGGACCTCCTGATGGTGCCTGGTATTTTTGGCCACTGTGTGACACAGAGTGTTGGACTGGATGGGCCGTTGGCCTGATCCAACATTGGCTTATGTTCTTACACGCCCAGGGAAATGCTGATTGCCACTTTGGGGTCAGGAGGCAATTTTTCTCCAGGCAACTTTGGCCTAAGATCCTGGAGGTTTTTTGTCATCTTCTGGGCATGGAACAGCGGCCACTGAGGGTGTGGAGGGGGAGGCATTTGTGAATTTCCTGCATCGTGCAGGGGCAGGGGCGGATGAAGGCTCCCTCGTGCCCCCTAAGCACTGACCAATCTTGGTGCCCCCCCCTCCTTTCCACACGGACCCAGAGTCCATTTGAGTTGTTGACCTGTCTGACCAGATAGACAATGCAGGTTGCAGCAATACAAAAATTTATTCATAGGATAATACAATATAGTGGCCCCACTGCTGGACCTCCTGATGGCCCCTGGTATATTTTGGCCGCTGTGTGACAGAGTGTTGGACTAGATGGGCCATTGGCCTGATCCAACGTTGGCTTCTCTTATGTTCTTATGTTCTTGCAAGCCAAGCTTTGACTACATAAAGTTTTACAAAAATGCAGTCCAACATCTATTTTGATATTTCACAAGTTAAAGGTATCAAAGTTCCAACAGTCATGACCTGAAAGGCGTTTTCCTACATTTTTTCACCCCTTTCCCAACTTTGTGGTGCCCCCTTTGGCCCCGGTGCCCCTAAGCACGTGCTGAGTCTGCTTAATAGTTCATCTGCCACTGTTCAGGGGGTTGGACTGGATGACCCTGGAGGTCTTTTCCACCTCTATGATTCTGAGAGTCAAAGATCACCCGGTCCTATAAGGGTTGGAACACCTTCCCTATGAAGAAAGGTTAAAACGCTTGGGGCTCTTCAGCTTGGAGAAACGATGGCTGAGGGGTGACGTGATCGAGGTTTATAAGATTATGAATGGGATTGAGCAGGTTGAGAAAAAAGTACTTTTCTCCCTTTCTCACAAGACAAGAACTCCTTGTGGGCACTCCATGAAATTGCTGAGCAGTCGGGTTAGAACACATAAAAGGAAGTCCTTCTTCACCCAAAGAGTGATGAACACATGGAATTCATTGCCACAGGAGGTGGTGGCAGCTACAAGCCTGGACAGTTTCAAGAAAGAATTAGATAAACATATGGAGCAGAAGTCCCTCAGTGGCTATTAGCCACAGGGTATAGATGAGGAGCTGCAGTGGCTCAAGTGGTTAAGACGCTGAACTGCAGGCTGTGGAAGGTCAGTAGTTCAGCAGTTCGAGACCCGGGTGCCGCATGACGGGGTGAGCTCCTGTCTCTAGTTCCAGCTCCTGCCAACCTAGCAGTTCGAAAGCAAGAAATTGCAAGTAGATAAATAGGTACCACTTTGGTGGGAAGGTAACAGCATTCCGTGCACCTTGGTGTTTAGTCATGCCGGCCACATGACCACGGAAACGTCTTCGGACAGCGCTGGCTCTTCGGCTTTGAAACGGAGATGAGCACCGCAACCCTAGAGTCGGATTCGACTGGCTTTCGAGCAAGGGAACCTTTACCTATAGATGGGAATTCTCAGTCTGGGGCAGGTGATGCGCTCTATTCTTGGTGCTGGAGGGGGCAGCAGTGGGAGGGCTTCTGGTGTCCTGGCCCCACTGCTGGACCTCCTGATGGCACCTGGTATATTTTGGCCGCTGTGTGACAGAGTGTTGGACTGGATGGGCCATTGGCCTGATTCAACATTGGCTTCTCTTATGTTCTTACGTTCAGTAGAAGTTCCAAGTTATGACAATGGAGACCAACAAAGTTTTCAGGAGAAACAATGCTGCTCTTTTCTCCTGCTACACACAGATTACCCCCCCCCCGGCTCCCCACCTCGGTCTTGGGAGACAGTCCAAAGTTCCCTCGGCAGGAAAAGTTCCAAGTTAGGGCAGCCTTTGCAAAGAAAGAATTTTGGGGGTGGGGGGGTGTCCAGTGTTCCCCCTAAGCTGAGTAAGCGTGAGCCAGCTCACCGTTTTCCAGCCTCCAGCTCACACATTTTTGTCTCCGCTCAGGAAGGGGACGGCTCCAGAGCAAACTGGTTGAGGGCAGCAGCCGAAATCTTGGGCTCACCACTTTAATGCCAGGAGCTCGCAATGTCGAGCCTTTGCTCATAAAGTCTCCACCGCTTAGAGGGAGCATTGGGTGGTGTCATAACAGCCAGGCAGGGGGGGATGCGATGTCCGGGGGGGGACGACTGTCCCCGGGAAGAGCCAAAGGACCCCTCCCCTTCGAGGGAGAAAGACAGGGAGCCTCCAGGCCCACCCCCCACCCGGGAAAGGAGCCCCCGTCTCAGCCTGCCCTGCAGCCACAGACCGAGGGAAGGCGCCGGAGGTCTCCGCCCCGAGGAGGGCGCTGCGGCTGCAGGGACCCTCCTGGCTTTGCGGAGAGGAGCGAGGGAGACCCCCCCCCGCGCATGCACACCCACCTTGCAGGCCCCGAAGAAGAGGGAGGGGCCTCTCTCCAGCCTCCCCCACCCCATTTGGAAGGAGCCCCTCCGAGGGTCGGGGGTCCCCTCCCTTCCTCCTCCCCCAAGTCCGTCCGTCCCCTCGTGCATGTTCACCTCCTCCTCCCCCTCCTCCTCGCCTTTGCGCCCCGAGAGTCCCAAGTCCGGCTCCTGCAAACGGGGCGGCGAGTGCTTCAGCCCGGGAGGTGCACCGTCGCCCCCCTGAGTGCTCCCTGTTCCCGGCTCCGTCCGCCTCGGCTCCTGCTTGCGGGGGGGGCCCTCCGAGTCTGCGCTCCTCGAGAGAAGGGGGCGGTGGCAGCGCGTCACTTCCGCCCAGAGGCCCCCCCCCCGCAGTGTAGGCGGTGTCTGTCGCTACCAGCAGGGTCGGGTGAGTTGCAGGGTATTGCAACAGGGCATTGCAACGGGGGCGGAGGGTGGGGGGTTCGAATCCAGCCTCCTTCCCCGGAATATGGGTGACAGCCCAGCCCTCGGACGGCAGGAGATTCGGCCCAGGAGCTGCTTTACGCAAAGACCCAAGAGCGGCGGCGGGAGAGGAAGGGTCGGGGGCTCTGCGCGCCTCCCAGACGGATGCCTGCTCTCCGGCGGGCCCCCCCCCACTCTTTGGGTCCCGCCCGGGAGGAAGGAATTGACACCCCCCCCCCGACCCACAGCCACCCCCCCTCTCCCGATGCCTCCTTCTGCTCCGCGGGCAGGCGAGGAAGCCCGGAGAAGGAGCCGGAGGGAGACGCGGCCTCTGCCTAGCCTTCGAGGAAGATCGTCGGCGCAAGCCCCCAGAGCAGGTTCCGTCCCGCCGCAAAGGGGCTGGAGCAGAGCATCGAGAAGTCCCGGAGGGGGGATCCGCTCCTGCGAGTCTCTCTCCGCAGCGATCCCTTGGCATCTTGGGCGGGGGGGGGGGGCGGGGAGGAAGGAGCTTTTTGGGAACAGGCAATTTAAAAGTCAAGCCCTCTTGACTGCCTTTGGAAACGGATCAGTTCACAAAGACAGGCCTACCTCTCTCACCTGAACTAGGGCTTCTTGACCCATGGCAAGATACTGATGGCAGCAATCCCAGTCCTCTTACATCACCTCAATGGTATGTTAAAGTCTGGGAGTTATAGGCCGTGGAGAAAATCACAATATCTATCCCTCCCAATAATAATTGCAAAACACAATCCCTCTTTTATTCTACATGGCTCCCTTTTATTGAGGCCCAAGGACATAAGAACATAACTTAGTGTTGGGGATATCGGCTATGCTCCTGCAGAGTGCAGGGGGTTGGACTAGATGACCTGCAAGGCCCCTTCCAACTCTAACATTCTATGATTCTATAAGAGGAGCCAATGCTGGATCAGGCCAATGGCCCATCCAGTCCAACACTCTGGGTCACACAGCGGCCAAAAACACCAGGTACCATCAGGAGGTCCACCAGTGGGGCCAGGACACTAGAAGCCCCCCCCACTGTTGACCCCCCCCCCAAGCACCAAGAACACAGAGCATCACTTGCCCCAGACCCAGAGTTCCTATAAGAACATAAGAGAATCCAATGTTGGATCAGCCCAAGGGCCCATCCAGTCCAACACTCTGGGTCACACAGCGGCCAAAAACACCAGGTGCCATCAGGAGGTCCACCAGTGGGGCCAGGACACTAGAAGCCCCCCACTGTTGACCCCCCCAAGCACCAAGAACACAGAGCATCACTTGCCCCAGACCCAGAGTTCCTATAAGAACATAAGAGAATCCAATGTTGGATCAGCCCAGGGGCCCATCCAGGCCAACACTCTGTCACAGTGGCCAACAATACCAGGTGTCATCAGGAGGTCCAGCAGTGGGGCCAGGAAACAAGAAGCCCTCCCACTGTTGACCCCCCCCAAGCACCAAGAATACAGGGCATCCCTTGCCCCAGACCAAGAGTTCGTATAAGAACATAAGAGAAGCCCATGTTGGATCAGGCCAATGGCCCATCCAGGCCAACACTCTCTGTGTCATACAGTGGCCAAAAATACCAGGGGGCATCAGAAGGTCCAGCAGTGGGGCCAGGACACTAGAAGCCCTCCCAGTGTTGCCCCCCCAAGCACCAAGGACACAGAGCCTCACTTGTCCCAGACATAAGAACATAAGAGAAACCAATGTTGGATCAGGCCAAGGGCCCCTCCAGTCCAACACTCTCTGTGTCACACAGTGGCCAAAAAGACCAGGTGCCCTCAGGAGCTCCAGCAGTGGGGCCAGGACACCAGAAGCCCTCTCACTGTTGACCCCCCCAGCACCAAGAATACAGAGCATCCCTTGCCCCAGACCAAGAGTTCCTATCTATACCTTGCGGCTAATAGCCACTGATGGACCTTCTGCTCCATATGCTTATCATAAGAACATAAGAGAAACCCATGTTGGATCAGGCCAATGGCCCATCCAGTCCAACACTCCCTGTGTCACACAGTGGCCAAAAATACCAGGGGCCATCAGGAGGTCCAGCAGTGGGGCCAGGACACTAGAAGCCCTCCCACTGCTGCCCCTCCAGCACCAAGAACAGAGTGCATCCCTTGCCCCAGACTGAGAGTTCCTTTCTATCCCTTGTGGCTAATAGCCACTGATGGACTTTCTACTCCATATGCTTATCATAAGAACATAAGAGAAGCCAATGTTGGATCAGTCCAGTGGCCCATCCAGTCCAACACTCCCTGTGTCACACGGTGGCCACAAATACCAGGGGCCATCAGGAGGTCCAGCAGTGGGGCCAGGACACTAGAAGCCCTCCCACTGTTGACCCCCCCAAGCACCAGGAATACAGAGCATCCCTTGTCCCAGAGTCCCTGTCTATACCTTGTGGCCACCAGCCACTGATGGACCTCTGCTCCATATGTTTATCCAATTCCCTCTTGAATTTTGCGAACTCTTCTGTTCCAACTTCTTCAAGACCCCAAAGACATAAAGAAACCATAGCAACATTGTAATATTATCTGTTACCCTGATAGAATGTCTATGTTTGCTATACAGTTAAAACGTTCTATTTAATCGCACAGGTGTATATCACAAGCGACTGCTTTGTTTTTTTATTCAGCGATGTAAATGTTGTTTCACTATCTTGCAATCCCGTATTTGGAATGCGTCTTATCGGAGTCATACGTACCATCGTAATTTTCAAACCTTTCCTCGCTATTGTTATACTGTTAAAAGTTAAAAATATTTTTTTAAAGAAGAAGCACACGATGGCAGCACTGCGCGCTCTCTCCCAGCAAGACTGAAAAGCCCACTCTCCCCCCAACCCAAGGACTTACTTGCGAGCAAACCCTCCCGGGGTCCGGCTCCAAGACTCCCCCCCCCATTTCCAGTTGCAGATCTGAAGCCCCCCCCCCCGGCCGCTCTGGCCATGCAAAGATCAAAGGTTCCCCCCCCCCATAACCTTTCCTCCCTCCCGTCGCTCTCCGCCTCTCTCGCTCGCTTTAACCCTTCCCGTGCTGCAGAGAAATGCAAAAACGCCTCCTCCGCCTCCTCCTCCAGACCGGGGACGGAGACTTCAGCCGGGCGGCCTGAATCCGCGACGACGCCGTCGAATGCACCAGGACGGGGCTGCTCGCGAGTCACGCTGCACGGGGGCGGCCTTGGGCGCGCGCGCGGGGGAGGGGAATTAGGGTTCAATCTGCAGCAGAGGAAAAAGGGTTAAAGGGAGGGAGCTGCATCCGCCGGAGAGGCCGGGCCAGGAGCAGTGGGGGGCGGAGGGAAGAAGTCCTTTCCGGGTTGGGGTGGGTTTTTTTGTGCTGTTTGGACGGGCAAAGAGAGCTGCAGATCTGCAATTGGAAGCGGGGAAGAAAAGCCCTTGCAGCGGGACCCCCCGGGCAGGTTTGCTTGCAAGTAAGTCACGGGGTTGGTGGGAGGGAGAAGAAAGGCGGCTCCGTCGGGCGCCTTTTCGACGGGCGCGCCGTGACTCAGGAAAGCGCCTCCTCCTCCTCCCCTGCCAGGCATTCTGTGCCTCTCTCAGGTGCGGCTGGCCGGATTCTCGGGCTCTTTCCTCCCCTCCTGCTCAGCCACGACGGCATCGCTCGTCCCAGCAGCAGCACCAGCACCGGGGACTCATAGAATGTTAGAGCTGGAAGGGACCTTGGAGGTCATCTAGTCCAACCCCCTGCACTCTGCAGGAGCGTAGCCGAAAGACAGCCCTACATACCTGCGACATAACCGAAAGATAGGTATGCCCCCCCTTGCAGGGGTGCCCTCCCACGAATGCGCAGAATCAGCCTCTCTGCGCCCCCGCCCCGTCCAACTACCTTCTCCTTGGAGGGCCCCCCCAACCTGAAATGATAAAGAAGGCCAACTATGCTGGGGATTATTAAGAAGGGAATTGAAAACAAATCAGCCAGTATCATCATGCCCCTGTATAAATCATGGGTGCGACCTCATTTGGAATACTGTGTACAGTTCTGGTCACCACATCTCAAAAAGGATATTATGGCATTGGAAAAAGTGCAGAGAAGGGCAACTAGAATGATAAAAGGGTTGGAACACCTTCCCTAGGAAGAAAGGTTGAAACGCTTGGGGCTCTTCAGCTTGGAGAAATGACGGCTGAGGGGTGACATGATCGAGGTTTATAAGATTATGAATGGGATTGAGCAGGTTGAGAAAGAGGTACTTTTCTCCCTTTCTCACAATACAAGAACTCATGGGCACTCTATGAAATTGCTGAGCAGTCCGGTTAGAACAGATAAAAGGAAGTCCTTCTTCACCCAAAGAGTGATTAACACGTGGAACTCACTGCCACAGGAGGTGGTGGCAGCTACAAGCATGGACAGTTTCAAGAGGGAATTAGATAAATATATGGAGCAGAAGTCCACCAGTGGCTATGAGCCACAGGGTATAGATGGGAATTCTCAGTCTGGGGCAGGTGATGCACTCTATCCTTGGTGCTGGGGGGGGCAGCAGTGGGAGGGCTTCTAGTGTCCTGGCCCCACTGCTGGACCTCCTGATGGCATGTGGTATATTTTGGCCGCTGTGTGACACAGAGAGTGTTGGACTAGATGGGCCATTGACCTGATTCAACACTGGCTTCTCTTATGTTCTTATGTAACCTCGCCCACCAGCCGGCCTGGGGAGGTCAGCAAAGCTCTCCCACCTTTCTGCAATCTGATGGCCCTGTAGGGGGATGATGCACAAAGTCATTTGGAGGAATGTCGGGGTGGGCGGTCTGATGCAAATATGCGCATTTGGTGTTGCTACTGCCCTCAAGACAGCGGGCTCGGGTTTTCAAGGCAAGGGGCATTCAGAGGAGAGGGTTTGCCATGGCCTGCCTCTGCGTTAGGACCCTGGTATTCTTTGTTGGTCTCATAAGAACATAAGAACATAAGAGAAGCCAATGTTGAATCAGGCCAATGGCCCATCTAGTCCAACACTCTGTCACACAGCAGCCAAAATATACCAGGTGCCATCAGGAGGTCCAGCAGTGGGGCCAGGACACCAGAAGCCCTCCCACTGCAGCCCCCACCCCCAGCACCAAGAATAGAGTGCATCACCTGCCCCAGACTGAGAGTTCCCATCTATACCCTGTGGCTAATAGCGTCTGGTGGACTTCTGCTCCATATGTTTATCTAATTCCCTCTTGAAACTGTCCATGCTTGCAGCTGCCACGACCTCCTGTGGCAGTGAATTCCATAGGTTAATCACTCTTTGGGTGAAGAAGTATTTCCTTTTATCTGTTCTAACCCGACTGCTCAGCAATTTCATGGAGTGCCCACGAGTTCTTGTATTGTGAGAAAGGAGAAAAGTACTTCTTTCTCAACCTGCTCAATCCCATTCATAATCTTATAAACCTCGATCATGTCACCCCTCAGCCGTCGTTTCTCCAAGCTAAAGAGCCCCAAGCATTTTAACCTATCATCAAAGGGAAGGATTTCCAACCCATTTATCAATCTAGTTGGCCTTCTCAGCACTTTTTGCCAAGCTATAAAAACCTTTTTGAGATGTGGTGACCAGAACTGTACACAGTATTCCAAATGAGGTCGCACCAATGATTTATACAGGGGCATGATGATACTGGCTGATTTGTTATCAATTCCCTTCCTAATAATCCCCAGCATAGCGTTGGCCTTCTTTATTGCAGCTACACATTGTGTAGACATTTTCAGCGAGTTATCCACTACGACTCCAAGATCTCTCTCTTGGTCAGTCTCTGCCAGATCAGACCCCATCTTGGTCAGTCTCCCATCTAGGGTACTCATGCTATAGCTCATTGCAAGCTCATTGAGTTACTGAAATGGTTGACTCTGGCAATGCTGTGGATAGAGTGTATCTAGATTTCATTAAGGCATTTGACAGAGTTTCTCCTGATATACCTGAGGATCACCTGCTTAAGTGTGGGCTGGATGGAGCAACCGTTGGATGGATTCATGGTTGGTTGAAAAATCGTACCCAACGAGTGCTGGTAAATGGCTCTGCGTCTACGTGGAGGGAAGTCTGGAGTGGAGTGCCACAGTGCTCGGTCCTGGGCCTGGTGTTGTTCAGTGTTTTTATAAATGACCTGGAGGAAGACATAGAGGGGATGCTTATCAAATCTGCGGAGGACACAAAGCTGGGTGGGGTTGCTAATTCTGAAGAAGACAGAGTCAGGATTCAAAATGGTCTAGATAGGCTGGAACAGTGGCCTGAGACAAATAAAATGAAATTCAATAGAGATAAGTGCAAAGTCCTACACCTGGGCACAGAAAATCAAAGGCACAGATATCGAATGGGAGGGACTTGTTGGCTTGACAGCAGCACATGTGAAAGGGATCTGGGTGTTCTGGTTGATCACAAGCTCAACATGAGCCTGCAGTGCGATGCGGCTGCGAAGAAAGTCAATGCAATCTTAGGATGCATTCACAGAAGCCTTGTGTCCAGATCACGGGAGGTGGTGGTTCCGCTCTATTCTGCTGTGGTCAGGCCTCACCTGGAGTACCGTGTTCAGTTTTGGGCACCACATTTTAGGAAGGATGTTGACAAGCTGGAGCGTGTCCAGAAGAGGGCGACCAGGATAGTGAGAGGGCTGGAATCCAAGTCTTATGAGGAAAGGCTGAAAGAGTTGGGTATGTTTAGCCTGGGAAAGAGAAGACTTAGAGGGGACATGATAGCAGTCTTCAAGTATTTGAAGGGCTGTCATGTAGAAGATGGAGCAGATCTATTCTCTCTTTCTCTGGATTGCAAGACTAGATCTAATGGGTGGAAATGACAAGGGAGTCGTTACCAGCTAGATATCAAGAGAAACTTCCTAACTGTCAGAGTGGTTGAGCAGTGGAACAGTCTGCCTTGGGAGGTGGTGGATGCTCCTTCCCTGGACGGCGGAGGCTGGACGACCATCTTTTGAGTATGTTGTAGGGCTGTCTTTTGGCTATGCTCCTGCAGAGTGCAGGGGGTTGGACTAGATGACCTGTAAGGTCCCTTCCAACTCTAACATTCTATGATTCTAAGTAGGATCCTGTTTTGTAATTTTCGTACTGCTGTAGGTTGTATCCTCCTGTGTAATTGTGTACCATTTAGTGGCTCATGTTAGCACTTCTGCTAACATTCTAAGATTAGAATTTCAACAGCCAATCCACATACAAAAGAACCTCCTCAGGAAACTGGAAACCTCCTCAGGAAACAATCCATAGACAAAAGAACCTCCTCAGGAAAGCTCCTCCATTAGCATGTTCATAGCCTGGAGAACTCCTACAAGATAATGACTCAGCCCTACCCCACCTTCCAGGGTAGATATAAATTACCTGCCTACCATTTTTCTGCTCACCTTGAAACAGAGAGTACTCCACCTTTCTGTGTTATACCTCTGAGGATGCCAGTCAAAGCTACTGATGAAACGTCAGGTCCTACAATGCCAAGACCATGGCCAGAGAACCCAGAAAATCTACAGCAAGTAATGAAATCTGTCCATGAAAGTCTTCAACAACATTTCTGCTTTCATTCCCTACAGATTTTTAGATTTCTGGTTGGTTCCACAACCCAAATCCCATTTTATAGTTCATTCAATGTGCCAGCCAGTTGACCACGTTGGGTCACTCTGTGGGTCATCTGCCTTGAGTCCCCACAAGAGAGGCGGGCTTTAATAACATGAAGAAACATATCAATGTTTTAGTTTCTTAGCCGCCTTGGTGACAACAGAAAGGCGGGAACTGAATTTTGCCAGTTAAAATAACTGAAAATAAATTCTCACCCATGGTGGTTGTAGGGAGGCCCAGAAAGGCCTCCCAGGCATGATCACATAGGCTGAATCATACAAGCCCATGGGCTGCTCCACATGCAAAGCATTTGGGGCAGTGCTTGAAATCCAAGCTGCCATTTTCCTGGGGGTTCATTGCCTCCCCCAGTTCATCCAGGCAGCCCCTGTGTTCTGACCTAGAGAGGCATTATTCTTCTGTCATAATCTGTGTGGGATTGGGAGACAAGGTGTAGAGGCCTAGGCCAAGGAGAGACCTGTGTGGGAGTGGAAAGCCAACACAGCCTACAATCCCCATAATGCTTAGCGATGGTTGTAACCAATCGGTGTCCAGAGATTGTGTGAGGAGATGTAATTTAAGCTTTGTGGACCATGAAACTGTTCTTTTCTCTTCTGCGGTCTTGCCTCACACAGAGTAAAACTGAGGGGGTGGTCTGAAAGAAAGATCCCTCACTTGGGACAGAGTGAGTACAGACAGGCCTGGCATAAGAAGGCTGTGGGCCTTGAAATAGTAATCAGTTAGGAAGAAATAGGTGGTGGTGTTAGATTTGTTTCTTTTGCATTTAAACACTGTTATATATTTTAAAGCACCTTGGCTCGTTTTCCATGCCCCAGTACTGTATTAATAAACTATTTGCTTAATTGTTCTCTGTCTGATCATCATGCCTATAGTTCTCGGCTTAAAAAGAGGTATTTTGGTTGGGCTTGGGAGGGTACCCTGGGCCTTCTCAAGGGACCCTAAGTCCAGAGTGGTGGCAGCTGAAGGTGGCAACCCGCTGGGATCATGACAGCTCCTCTTTTCCTTCCACCCTGACAGGTACTTGGACAGAGCTATTGCCAGACCCATCCAGCCTATGGAGGAGGTGTCTGCAATGGCTAAGCCCTTACTAGTTGTTTTGTCCTGGGCTCCTGGTGTAAGATATAGGCTCTACATCTTACAATAGCACTGCAGATAAGATTGGAATTTCAACAGCCAATCCATATGCAAAAGAACCTCCTCAGGAAAGCTCCTCCATTAGCATGCTCACAGCCTGGGGAACTCCTAGAAGATAATAGCCCTACCCCACCTTCCTGAGTAGATATATTACCTGCCTACCATTTTACTTCTCACCTTGACACAGAGAGTACGCCATCTTTCTGTGTTATACTTCTGAGGATGCCAGTCACAGCTGCTGGCGAAACATCAGGTCCTACGATGCCAAGACCACCAGGGCCACACAACCCGGAAAATCCACAACAACTAATGGAGGACAGTTAGTGTGGAAAGAAAAGAGGGTTTGCTTTGTGACGTTTGATGATCACGATGCAGTTGACAAAATTGTTGTTCAGAAGTACTATAAATGGGAAAAGCTCTCTCCAAGCGTGAAATGCGAGTTTCTACTGAGAGATCACAGAAGCTTTGGTGGCAAAGACGACCAGGGTGGTGAAGGGGGCAGAGCTTGTGACAATTAGCCACCTTATACTGTACATGTTTTGTATCTGATCTTTTATTGCTGCACTGTTTAATTATGTTCCCCACATAATAGCCTGCAGTAGTTACCCCAAGTTCTATCGAAACGGTTTAGAATGTTGTAAGGGATCTTGCAGGTCATCTAGTCCAACCCCTTGCACTCAGCAGGGGGATAAAAGGCCTTGCCTAGAGTGGGATGGGGTTCTTTCACTTAGATCATGTCTCACTAACCTGTTAGTGTTTTTTGAGGGAGTGAACAAACATGTGGACAAGGGGGACCCAATAGATGTTATTTACCTTGACTTCCAGAAAGCTTTTGGTACAGTTCCTCATCAAAGGCTTCTAAGTAAGCTCAAAAATCACAGGATAAAAGGACAAGTCCTCTTGTGGATCAAAAACTGGCTTATAAATAGGAAACAGAGAGGAGTATAAATGGGCAATTTTCTCAGTGGAGGGTGGTAAGCAGTGGGGTACCACAGGGATCAGTACTCGGTCCGATGCTTTTTAACTCGTTTATTAATGATTTGGAATTGGGAGTAAGCAGTGAAGTGGCTAAATTTGCAGGTGACACGAAGTTGTTCAGGGTGGTGAAAACCAGGGAGGATTGTGAGGCACTCCAAAGGGATCTGTTGAGGATGGGTGAGTGGGCGTCAGCGTGGCAAATGGGGTTCAATGTGGCCAAGTGCAAAGTGATGCACATTGGAGCCAAAAATCCTAAATATAAATACATGTTGATGGGGTCTGAACTGGCAGAGACGGACCAAGAGAGAGATCTTGGAGTCATAGTGGATAACTCAATGAAAATGTCTAGACAGTGTGTAGCTGCAATAAAGAAGGCCAACGCTATGCTGGGGATTACTAGGAAGAGAATCGAAAACAAATCAGCCAGTATCATCATGCCCCTGTATAAATCATTGGTGCGACCTCATTTGGAATACTGTGTACAGTTCTGGTCACCACATCTCAAAAAGGATATTATAGCATTGGAAAAAGTGCAGAGAAGGGCAACTAGAATGATAAAAGGGTTGGAACACCTTCCCTATGAAGAAAGGTTAAAATGCTTGGGGCTCTTTAGCTTGGAGAAACGACGGCTGGGGGTGACATGATCGAGGTTTATCAGATTATGAATGGGATTGAGCAGGTTGAGAAAGAAGTCCTTTTCTCCCTTTCTCACAAGACAAGAACTCGTGGGCATTCCATGAAATTGCTGAGCAGTCGGGTTAGAACACATAAAAGGAAGTCCAAAGAGTGATTAACACATGGAATTCACTGCCACAGGAGGTGGTGGCAGCTACAAGCATGGACAGTTTCAAGAGGGAATTAGATAAACATATGGAGCAGAAGTCCACCAGTGGCTATTAGCCACAGGGTGTAGATGGGAACTCTCAGTCTGGGGCAGGTGATGCACTCTATTCTTGGTGCTGGAGGGGGCAGCAGTGGGAGGGCTTCTAGTGTCCTGATGGCACATGGTATTTTTGGCCACTGTGTGACAGAGTGTTGGACTAGATGGGCCATTGGCCTGATTCAACATTGGCTTCTCTTATGTTCTGATGTTCAGGGAGCTGGGCTGGTGGAACCTGCTGCAAACAGAGGGACCCCTCATCCAAAAGGGGGTAAGTTAAGACTGTGAACATGCACCCAGGTAAGGGGTAGGACTTTGTAGACAGATTTATTATTTTACTGATTTACCTGCCTTGACTTTGTTCATTTTTTTCCTACTTGTTAGTAATCTAAAGTTGTTAGATCTCTTAACAAAACTAGTTGTTACCAATGCTCCCTCTAAGCTGTGGAGTCCTGTGAGCAAAAATTCCACTTTGCGAGCCCCTGGGCATTAAAGTTGTGGGCCAGAGATTTGGCTAACTGCATAAATGAGTTTGCTCTGGAGCCCTCCTTCCTGAGCTAAGGCAAAAACCTGTGAGCTGGAGGCTAAAAAACTGCGAGCTAGCTCACACTGGCTCAGCTTAGAGGGGACGAACTTGTCACTGCCTGGGTCCTCGTGCCCCATTTGGTCCCATACAAGGGGAAACCGGATGTAAAAGGCCTGTAAAAAGGGGTAGGGTGGGTGCTCCGGGCCCTCCCAAGGAGACCCATACCAGATTGGTGGCAGGCAGTGTTCCCTCTAAGCTGAGTTAGTGTCAGCTGGCTCACAGTTTTTTAGTCTTCCGGCTCACACATTTTTGTCTTAGCTCAGGAAGGAGGGCTCCAGAGCAAAATAATTTATGGAGTAGCCGAATCGTTCGCTCACAACTTTAATGCCACAAAGTAGAATTTTTGCTCACAAGACTCTACAGCTTAGAGGGAGCACTGGTGGCAGTCATTAGTCAACCTCCCTAACTGCTGCCCGCGACATGACCCCAGCAGGGTATAATGGCAGAGTCCACCGTTTTCTCCAGGGGAACTGGTCTCTGCAATCTGAAGAGCAGTTGTAATTCTGAGTGATCTCCAGCCCTCATCTGGAGATTGGCTACAATGGTTCCCCAGGAGGAAATGGCTGATTTGGAGGGTAGAGTCTATGGCGTTGTATCTGTCTGAGGTGAAACCCCATCCTCTCCAGCTCCACCCCTCAAATCTCTGGGAATTTCCCAACCTGCAGTTGGCAACCCTCTCTCCTTCCCAGCCAACCATCAACCTATCTTTATTTACCCCTCTAACTTCAGTTTTCCATCTCCTACCCCCTCCCTACAGCCTCTATCTTGGAAAAGTGCAGTCTTTCTCGGCAGTGGGGATCAAGGCAGCTTACATCATTCTCCTGTCCACCTTTTGATCTCCACAACAACGCTGTGAGGTAAGTTAGGCTGAAAGTCTGCAACTGGTCTGAAATTACCCACTCAGCTTCCAGAGCAAGTACCTGGGTCTGGCAGACCCTGCCCTGTACCACTAACTGCTACGCCACTCTGGCTGTCCTAGGGGGACTGCTGCTGGTGAACAGGAGCAAGCAGCCAGGCCTAGTTAAGCCATGTCAGTCCGGTTTCAGCCAGTCACCTAGAGGGCGCTGCCAGGCCTAGGGTAGCCAACCTCCAGGTGCAATCTGAAGATCACGTGTTACCTCAACTGAATTCTAGACAACAGATCTCTCTTCCCCTGGAGAAAACAACTGCTTTGGAGGGTGGACTCTATGGCATTCTATTTAGCCTGTCCCCTCCCCTATCTCTGGCTTTTGTAGACTCCACCACAAAATCTCCAGGAATTTCCCCACCTGGAGCTGGCAACCCTAGTCAGAACTAGCCCCAGTGAGTTCTTGACAAAGGCCAAAGTAGGCCTGGAAGGGGTTTCCCGACCCTGCCTTTTTACTGACAGAACCAAGCTTGGTTGCCTAGCAACAGCCACAGTGGGGAAAGTCAGCCCCCCAGCAGGAGGGAGAAGAGGATGGTTTGACGGCTGGTGGCTCACCTCAGTAGCCAGCCAGCCATGGAGGAACCAAGCAGGAGAAGTAGGCAGCAGTAGAATCCCCTTCCTGAGCAGGGAACAGCCATTTCAGTCGCCAGCCAAATGCAGAGGAGTGAAACAGTGGCAGTAGGAGCATCTTCATCAGGAGAGGCAGCCGTTTTGGCAGTTAGTTCAGACAGGGAAGAGTGGCCAAGCTGGCAGCGGGCCGGGGAAAGGAGTGGGCCCAGCCCCCAGCCAATGGCACACGAGTACTCTTGAGTGGCGGTTGATGGGCCAATGGCAGATGGAGCGCACAGGAGGAGCCAATGGGAGAGCCGGAAAGTGCCAATACGCTAGGGCTTTATATACATAGGATTCCCTGCCTAACAAAATCTTTATTCTGTTTTTGAAAGTTAATTTGCCTCAAGGGCCAGTTCTGAGGGGTTTAAAGAAAACTGGACAGCTCCTGTATTTTCAGTAGAGTTCCTGAGCTGAGATAAAACCTATACTAAACATCTAAACATAGGGTGGAACAGTCTTTTATAACAAAGAATATGTACACGCTACTGTAGGACAACTCAGAGACTGAGAGGAACTGGAGATTTGGCAGGAAAAGTCTGCCAGACAGATACAGGGGAGATAAGAGGGCTTCGTTTGCTCTTTATTCTCCTTATAATAAAAACACCGTTCTGGTACTTCAGCCTGTTTATTTTGAGCATTCTCAGGGAATATAATACCCATGGACACTGGTGGAGACCCCCTAGTTACCCCCTCTTGCTAAGTCTCCAATTTGGTCACTTTCCCCAATTAATTTGGAGACTCCCTTTGGGAGTCACACCTTTGCCCGTGCCAAGCTCTGCATCCTGCGCCCTCCCCAACTACCCCCTCTAGCTAGTTTGGTGTAGTGGTTAAGTACGCGGACTCTAATCTGGGAGAACCGGGTTTGATTCCCCACTCCTCCACTTGCACCTGCTGGATGACCTTTGGCAAGCCATAGTTCTGGCACAGCTGTCCTTGAAAAAGAGCTGTCAGAGCTCTCTCAGCCCTGCCTACCTCACAGGGTGTCTGTTGTGGGGAGGGGAAGGGAAAGGAGTTTGTAAGCCGCTCTGAGACTCCCTTGGGTAGTGAAAGGCAGGGTATAAATCCAATCTCTTCTTCTTCTTCTCCTCCTCCTCCTCCTCCCCCCCCAGTGTGCCATCTCTGCCTGGCGCGATCTCTGACGAGGGAACCTGCTTTTTCTTTCAGGGTCCCTTTTCCTTTGAGGAGGTGGCCGTGTGTTTCACCGAGGCAGAGCGGGCGCTCCTGCATCTGGGCCAAAGAGCTCTCTACAGGGAAGTCATGCTGGAGAACTGTGGGCACGTGACCTTTCTGGGTAAGGATCTTTCTTAAGTGCCAAAGGTGCCGATTGCTGCCATTGGGATGAGGCGGGAATCAAAATACTGAACACAGATGCATCGTTTTCAGACCCGTCCGACTACTTGTCCCCTGCTGGGGGTCTTGAGGATTTGGGGTGGCAGTAAAAGTGTAGTGGCCATCACCCAAACCAGAGAGGGTGACCTGGCCTGGAGCCAAGGAGGGGTTTAGATGCCCTCAGGAAAGGGGTCTGTTACGTAAGAACATGAGAGAAGCCAATGTTGGATCAGGCCAGTGGCCCATCCAGTCCAACATTCTCTGTGTCACACAGTGGCCAAACATACCAGGTGCCGTCAGGAGGTCCAGCAGTGGGGCCGGGACACCAGAGGCCCTCCCACTGTTGCCCCCCTGCCCAAGGACCAAGAAGGCAGAGCATCCCTTGCCCCAGAGTCCCTATCTATACCTTGTGGCCACTGATGGACCTTTGCTCCAGATGTTTATCTGATTCCCTCTTGAAACCGTCCCTGCTTGTAGCCGCCACCACCTCTGGCAGTGAATTCCATGTGTTAATCATTCTTTGGGTGAAGAAGGACTTCCTTTTAGCCATTCTAACCTGACCGCTCAGCAATTTCATTGAGTGCTCACGAGTTCTTGTCTTGTGAGAAAGGGAGAAAAGTACCTCTTTCTCGACCTGCTCTCTCCCATGCATAATCTTATAAACCTCGATCATGTCACCCCTCAGCCGTCGTTTCTGCAAGCTAAAGAGCCCCAAGCGCCTCAACCTTTCTTCATAGGGAAAGTGTTGCAACCCTTTTATCATTCTGGTTGCCCTTCTCTGCACTTTTTCCAAAGCTATAATATCCTTTTTAAGGGGTGATGACCAGAACTGTACACAGTACTCCAAATGAGGCTGCACCATCGATTTATACAGGGGCATGATGATACCAGCTGATCTATTTTCAATTCCCTTCCTAATAATCCCCAGCATAGTATTGGCCTTTTTTATTGCAGTTGCACACTGTCTTGACATTTTCAGTGAGTTATCCACTACAACTCCAATATCTCTCTTTTGGTCAGTCTCTGCAGTTCGGACCCCATCAACATGTATTTATAGTTAGGATTTTTGGCTCCAGTGTGCATCACTTTGCACTTGGCCACATTGAACCCCATTTGCCACGTTGACGCCCACTCACCCATCCTCGACAGATCCCTTTGGAGTGCCTCACAATCCTCCCTGGTTTTCACCACTCTGAACAACTTCATGTCATCTGCAAATTTAGCCGCTTCACTGCTTACTCCCAACTCCAAATCATTAATGAACAAGTTAAAAAGCATCGGACCGAGTACGGATCCCTGTGGTACCCCACTGCTTACCACCCTCCACTGAGAAAGTTTCCCATTTATACTCACTCTGTTTTCTATTAATTAGCCAGTTTTTGATCCACAAGAGGACTTGTCCTTTTATCCTGTGATTTTTGAGCTTACATAGGAGCCTTTGATGAGGAACTTTATCAAAAGCTTTCTGGAAGTCAAGGTAAACAACATCTATTGGGTCCCCCTTGTCCAAATGTTTGTTCACCCCTTCAAAGAACACAAACAGGTTAGTGTCTGTTCCCCAGATCACTCATACACTCCTGTAGCTAGCAAAAGCACTTTTCTGCTAGCAAAGAGAAAACACATGTATTGTGGGGTATTAATTCCCAGGATCCTAAACCTATGTCTACCTGGGTCGAGATACAGACCAACACTCAAAAGAAATAAAGGGCATCAGCTTCTTAAACAAGAAAATAATTCCATTAGGTTAACAGACAGAGAATCAGGTAAGGTCAGGAAAATAAAAATATAGGCACTAAAGAGAGGAAATAAATGCACATATGAATGACAAGCACAATTTAAACCATTAGCTGCTGTAGATTTTCCAGGTTGTCTGGCTGTGCTCTTGGTATTGTAGGGCCTGATGTTTCGCCAGTAGCTCTGACTGGCATCCTCAGAGGTATAACACAGAAAGACGGAGGACTCTCTGTGTCAAGGTGAGAAGAAAAATGGTAGGCAGGTAATTTACATCTACTCCGGAAGGTGGGGTAGGGCTGAGTCATTATCTTGTAGGAGTTCTCCAGGCTATGAACATGCTAATGGAGGAGCTTTCCTGAGGAGGTTCTTTTGTCCATGGATGGTTTCCTGAGGAGGTTTCCTGTTTCCTGAGGAGGTTATTTTGTATGTGGATTGGCTGTTGAAATTCTAATCTTATCTGTAGTGCTATTGTTTTTCAGGACAGGAAACCATGCCCTATTTATTTTCAAGCTCTCTTCTTTCCTGTTGAAGTTGTGTTTATGTTTATGAATTTCAATGGCTTCCCTGTGTAATCTGACATGGTAATTGGAAGTGTTGTCCAGTCTTTCAGTGTCTTGGAACAAAATCCCGTGTCCTGTTTGGGTTAGGCTATGTTCCGCCACTGCTGATTTTTCAGGTTGGCCAAGTCTGCATTGTCTTTCATGTTCAATTTAAAACCTTCCCCTCACAAAGTTCCTGCTACTAGGGGAGAAAATAAAATAAAAGAACCAAAGACCTATCAGCCACCTTCCTGGAGGCAGACAGGCAGCTCTGGAAAAGTGCAGCAGAGAAGGATGGAAAAGTGCAGAAACTGACCATAAGAACATAAGAACATAAGAGAAGCCAATGTTGAATCAGGCCAGTGGCCCATCTAGTCCAACACTCTGTCACACAGCGGCCAAAATATACTAGGTGCCATCAGGAGGTCCAGCAGTGGGGCCAGGACACTAGAAGCCCTCCCACTGTTGCCCCCTCCAGCACCAAGAATAGAGTGCATCACCTACAACCGTACAACTCAGGGAACAGGCTGGGGCCCAGAACCTGCTACAAGACTGGATAGCCTGAGGGCTGACTTTTTATACGTTTCTGCTAAGTTCTTCTTTTGCATTGCAGGGAAAAGTCGTGAGAAAAGTTCCTTTAGGGAGACTGAGAGTTTAGATTTATACCCCCCGCCCTTCGTTCCGAGTCTCAGAGCAGCTTACAATCTCCTTCCCTTCCTCTCCCCACACCAGACATCCTGTGAGGTAGGTGGGGCTGAGAGAGCTCTGATAGAGACTGCTCTTGAGAGAACAGCTCTGAGAGAACTGTGGCTGGCCCAAGATCACCCAGCTGGCTTACATGGAGGAGTGGGGAATCAAACCCGGTTCTCCAGATTAGAGTCTGCACTCTTAACCACTGCACCAGACTGGCTCTCGTGGCGGGAGCGGGAGGAGAAATCTTCCTGGCCAGTCCTTAAGATAAGGAAGAGATGGCTGGGGTTGGCCAATTGCTCATTGTCTTGATTATTCGGGTTGTTATTAAGGCCAGATCGCCAGGGAGGGAACCCCTTATTGGGTCCTTGGGGGAAAGGCCGTTTGGTGGGCTCCCACCAGACGTGGCTTTCGCCTGAGGAGTTGCTTCACATTCCTTGCACGCTCTCAGGAAGACTCACTGTCGTTTTGACATCTGTTTCATCCAGACCCCCATTTCCCAGTGCTAGGCCCATGCTAAGATATGCAAGGGGACAGGGGTCCAAAACAGAAGTCCCCGAGTGAGGAGAGGAATTGTCCCGTGGCCTCTGGTCAGATCCTGATTTCTCAGTTGCCAACCTTAAAACACAATTCTACATCGCTGGTACCTAACACCTGCACAGCTAAATAAAATTGATCCAAAAATAAATAAACTCTGCTGGAAAAAATGTGGGAAGACTGGAGATTTTCTACACTGTTGGTGGTCGTGTCCCTCGTCACAACAGTTCTGGACTCAAATTATACAACAGATCCACAAAATTACGGGAATCAACTTACCTTTTCTACCTGAAACGGTCCTGTTGGATGTTATCCCACGTACCTGTAAAAGAAAAGTCACTAGAGCGTTAATAGCAACATTATTAGCTATCGCACAAATAACATTAGCCCAGTACTGGAAAAACAAAAATCAACCTACTCTCCATTGTTGGCAAAACAAAGTCTGGGAACACTTTATTTATGGTAAAATTGTCTCTTATCCAAAAAGCTTTCAAGCAATTTGGTTTCCCAGCAGTGACTTATCTCACAGAAGAAGGAGTGATTCCAAATAACTCTTATTACAAAGATCTGTTATATTTTTAATAAGGACTCTTAAAGGCTGAAATGTTGGCTAATATTCGGTGTTAATATGTGTTATGAATGTACTGTTGAAGATGCTGTTCAAAATAAAAAACACTTATGAAAAAAAAACACCCTTCCCCCAAATGGGATTAAGGCCATCTGCTCCGTCTTTGATCTGGTATGGGTTTGTCCCCCTTAAACTGGTTAGGATTGTGGGCTTGATCCCGACCATCTTTCCACCCTTTCCAGAAAAATTTTTCCTTCTTCCTTGGATTTCTTTCCCGTATAACAATGATTTCTCCCCCCTCCCTCTCTGCCAAAGAAGCCAGGAATACAAGAGAAATTACATACAAACAGGCTGAACTAGGCAAAAGGGCCATCAACGATTCTTTTCATTCATCACCTAGATGCCGTAATCCCCAACAACAACTGGTATCCCTTTCGAAAACCACGGGGGAGGTCCCTTGAGTTCTGGGCTTCACTTGGTGGGGCCCTGGCCTCTCCCTGCCCGATTAAACATAAGAGAACATAAGAACATAAGAGAAGCCAATGTTGAATCAGGCCAATGGCCCATCTAGTCCAACACTCTGTCACACAGCGGCCAAAATATACCAGGAGCCATCAGGAGGTCCAGCAGTGAGGCCAGGACACCAGAAGCCCTCCCACTGCTGCCCCCTCCAGCACCAAGAATAGAGTGCATCACCTGCCCCAGACGGAGAGTTCCCATCTATACCCTGTGGCTAATAGCCACTGATGGACTTCTGCTCCAGATGTTTATCTAATTCCCTCTTGAAACTGTCCATGCTTGTAGCTGCCACCACCTCCTGTGGCAGTGAATTCCATATGTTAATCACTCTTTGGGTGAAGAAGTATTTCCTTTTATCTGTTCTAACCCGACCGCTCAGCAATTTCATGGAGTGCCCACGCGTTCTTGTATTGTGAGAAAGGGAGAAAAGGACTTCTTTCTCAACCTGCTCAGTCCCATTCATAATCTTATAAACCTCAATCATGTCACCCCTCAGCCGTCGTTTCTCCAAGCTAAAGAGCCCCAAGCGTTTTAACCTTTCTTCATAGGGAAGGTGTTCCAACCCTTTTATCATTCTAGTTGCCCTTCTCTGATTCCAGCATCAGATGTAGAGGAGACACTTGGGGAAATCCAGAGGTTCTCTTTGGAAAAAGCCAAGGAAACTTCAGAGATGGAGGTGGACCACAGGCAGGCAAGAGGCCACTTTTAATTTATCGTTATTTATTTATTTATCAAATTTATACTCCGGCCTCCCTGCAAAGCAGACTCAGGGTGGCTTCCATACGAGCATAAATACAATTAAAATCATACGATTATTTAAAACACAACAGGTAAAACAGGTACAAACACAAAGTGCTGGCGGCAGTTAAAAAAATTAACTTAGATGGCACATTTTCAAAATGGATTTCCGCTTCCCAGATGTTCTCAGATGTTCTTCTGCTCATAATTTCTTGTGGCCTCAGCTCGATGTTAAAAAAAACCCCACGGAACAGGGCTCTACGGCAGCGGCGGCCCCTAACTGAATGCCTGGTGGAAGAGCTCCGTCTTGCAGGCCCTGCGGAACTTTGAGAGGTCCCACAGGGCCCTGATCTCCTCCGGGAGCTCATTCCACCAACTAGGGGCTGCCACAGCAAAGGCCCTGGCCTTGGTAGTAGACTGGCCTCCCTGTATATATTGTTGTATATTTCAATGTACAGCAGGAACAAGCCCCTGACACTCTTCAAATGTGGATGGAATTTCAAGTGTAGATCAGACCTCCTCCTCTGGGTGCTAATGGGTTTTCTCTATTTGTTACCAACAGGGGACGATCGGGGAAATGAGGAGGACGAGGAACTGCATCAACTATCACCAGATGAAGTGAAGAATGAAGACTCGAGTGGAAACCTCAGGACTCAAGGCAGACCCAAAAGGCAGAATGGAAGCCACCTAGTCGAGAAGAGGGATCAACCCATTCCTTTCCAAGGGGGGGATTTCTGTGAAGAAATGCACAGGGTGGAGGAAATGTACAAGTGCTCAGAGTGTGGAATGATCTTCTCAAATGAAACCCAATATAATGTCCACCTCCAACTGGAATGTGGAAAGAAGACCCATCGATTTCTGGAGTATGAAAAGAGCTTCCTTTGCAGAGCAGAGCTCCTTAAACATCAACAGACAGATGCAGGAGAAAAACTTTATAATCTCTCAGACTGTGGAGAGAGTTCAGAGAAATCAGAGCTTATTAAACACCAAAGCATTAATTCAGGAGAGAATCCGCTTATCTGTTCGGAGACTGGAATGACGTACTCGGATGGAAGACATGGAAATCTGCATTTCCCAAGGCACGTTATAATGAAGGCATGTAAATGCTTTCGGTGTGGAAGGTACTTTAAATACAGATCACAGGACTTCGTGCAACAACATATACACACAGGGGAGAAACCTTTTGAATGCTCGGAGTGTGTGAACAGATTCAGAGAGAGTGGCGAACTTCTAAAGTATCTAACAGCCCAAACAGGGGAGAAGCCTTTTGAATGTTTAGAGTGTGGGAAGAGATTCAAACACAGATGTAGTCTTCAACAGCACCTAAGAATCCACACAGGGGAGAAACCTTTTGAATGTTCAGTGTGTGAAAAGAGATTCAGTCTCAGACATAATCTTACAAAGCACCTAAGAACCCACTCAGGGGAGAAACCCTTTGAATGCTCAGAGTGTGGGAAGAGATTCAGCTTGAGTAGCAATCTTCGCAAACATTTGGGAACTCACACAGGGGAGAAACCTTTCGAATGCTCAGAGTGTGGAAAGAGATTCAGGTTGAGTGACAGTCTTCAGCATCATCAAAGAACCCATACAGGGGAGAAACCTTTTGAATGCTCCGAGTGTGGAAAGAGATTCAATCAGAAAGGCCATCTTCAGCTGCATCAACGAACCCACACAGGGGAGAAACCTTTTGAATGCTCCGAGTGTGGAAAGAGATTCATTGACCCAAGTAGTCTTCGAAAGCACCTACAAGTCCACACAGGAGAGAAACTTTTTGAATGCTCAGAGTGTGGAAAGAGATTCAGTGACACTAGTAGCCTTCGAAAGCACCTACGAGTCCACACAGGGGAGAAACCTTTTGAATGCTCTCAGTGTGGAAAGCAAATATGTGACAGTAGCAATTTTCAACGGCATCTAAGAACCCACACAAAGGAGAAACCGTTTGAATGCTCAGAGTGGGGAAATGAGTTAAATCAGAGTAGCTATCTTCAAGACCATCAAAGAACCCACACAGGGGAGAAACCTTTTGAATGCTCCGAGTGTGGAAAGAGATTCACTCAGAAAAGCCATCTTCAGCTGCATCAAAGAACCCACACAGGGGAGAAACCTTTTGAATGCTCAGTGTGTGGAAAGAGATTCAGTGTGAAAGGTAGCCTTCGAAAGCACCTACGAGTCCACTCAGGGGAGAAACCTTTTGAATGCTCAGTGTGTGGAAAGAGATTTACTGACACAGGCAGCCTTCGAAAGCACCAGCGAGTCCACACCGGGGAGAAACCTTTTGAATGCTCAGAGTGTGGAATGAGATTCAGTCACAGTGGCAATTTTCAGCGGCATCTAAGAACCCACACAAAGGAGAAACCTTTTGACTGCTCTGAGTGTGGAAAAACATTCAGTCAGAGTGTCCATTTACAACAGCATCGAAGAACCCACACTGGGGATAAACCTTTTGAGTGCTCAAAGTGTGGAAAGAGATTCAGTCGGAGTGCCTCTCTTCAACAGCACCAGAGTACCCACACAGGAGAAAGCTTTTGAATCCGCAAAGCGTGGAAAGAAATTCAGTCAGAGTAGTAATCTTCTACAGCATCAAAGAATCCACACAGGGGAGAAACCTTCTGAATGCAGAGGGTGTGGAAAGAAAGTCAGTCTGAATGACAATCTTCAACAGCATCAAAGAACCCACAGAACGAGAAACCATATAGCCACTTAGCTTGTGAAAATACCATAGAAAGGGTTGAAACCACATAAACTCCTGTAGAGTGCGTGTATCTGTCCGGAATCTTGACCCTAACCTGGAAGAAATGATAGAAATAGTTGGACTGAGAAAACTGAGATAGATTTCACAGGCGAGAAGGAAAGGATGTGTTCTGAGAGTGGAAAGGAATAGAAGACCAGCCCCTTGTCTCCTTAACCACTGAAGAATCAACACAGGGGAGGAACCTCATAAGTACTCACTCTGTAGCGAGAGCTTGAGGCAGTGTGTCCAAAATGTGATGGCTGCAGTGGCTCAGTGGTTAAGACACTGAACTGCAGACCGGAGCAATTTGAGACTCGAGTGCCTCATGACGGAGTGAGCTCCCGTCTCTGGCCCCAGCTCCTGCCAACCTAGCAATTCGAAAGCAAGAAATTGCAAGTAGGTAAATAGGTACCACTTTGGTGGGAATGTAACAGTGTTCCGTGCACCCTGGCATCTAGTCATGCTGGCCACGTGGCCATGGAAATGTATTCGGACAGCGCTGGCTCTTCAGCTTGGTAACGGAGATGAGCACGTCACCCCTAGAGTCGAATTCAACTGGCTTTTGAGCAAGAGAAACCTTTTACCTTTATCCAAAAATCAGAAAACATAACTCTTGCCCCCTACACACTTCCTCTGAGACCTAGTTGATATGTTTGACAAAAAGTTGTGGGTTTTTTTTAGGAAAATTTCTGTTTACAAACCAGGGGGGTGGCGATGGATAGCACCTTCACTGCTAGCATGGCTAAGTTATTTATGGCTGATTTTGAAGAGGAATGGATGTGTCATGCCACCACTAATCCCTTCTTTAACAATATAATCTTTTATAAAAGATTCATAGACAATTTGTTCCTTCTCTTTAATGGTGATACTGAATTTTATTGAGTTTGTCAACTGGGCTAACGGTAGGCATTCTGCTAGAGAATTTACTTCACAGTATAGCCATACAGGTATTAATTTCCTTGACACCTCTGTTTTTGTAACTCGCACTGGAAAATTGGCAGTTAGGTCCTTTACTGAACCAACGGACAAAAACTCCTATCTACATTTTAAATCTCATCGCATCAGACATTTGAGACATAATCTTCTTTATGGGCAGTGTTTACATGCCAGAAGGCATTCAACCTTTGCTGAACATTATGAGCAGGGATGCCCCAAATTAAACAGACAATTCAGTGCTCGTAGTTATTCACGACACTGATAGAGAATGCCTCTTTAAGAGCACGGGCTAAGGAATGCCAGAGTTTATTCGAAGTTACTTCTCCATAACAAAAGCCAATATTTTTGTGCCTTTAATTACACCTCATTGGCCATTTCTATTTAAAACATAATTTTAAAACACTGGCATATTATTCATGATGTCCCGGGTTGCTTAGAAAAAACATTCATTTGCTTTAGAAAAACCAAAAGCCTCTGCAACACTCTAACCAGTGCTGACATATTTACACACACTCAATCATTACCTGCAAGTGTTGGCCATCAAAAGTGTGGAAGATGTTCCATATGCCCGCGAACCTGGGAAACCAAAAGGTTAACTGTTCCTGAGATCAACTTTGAAAGCGATCTTAAGGTTTTTTTCCACCAGTTCATCCAAACAGGTTGTTTATCTTATAAAAGAGAGCCAGTTTGGTGTAGTGGTTAAGTGCGTGGAATCTAATCTGGGAGAACCGGGTTTGATTCCCCACTTCTCCACTTGCAGTTGCTGGGTGACCTTGGGCAAGCCATAGTTCTGTCAGAGCTGTTCTCTCAAGGACAGTTCTGGAAAGAGCTCTCTCAGCCCCAACTTACCTCATAGGGTGTCTGTTGTGGGGAGGGGAAGAGAAAGGAGTTCGTAAGCTGCTCTGAGACTCTGAGTGAAGGGTGGGGTATAAATCCAATCTCTTCTTCTAAAATGTGCTTGTGAATTATCATATGTAGAGATGTCTTCCCGCTCTGTACATACATTATTGAGCATAAGTCACACATAAGACATCAACATTTAGATTCTCCTCTTGTCCAACAATTCATGTATGGCAGGTCATGATCATAATAATTTGAAATTTCTTGTCCTGGGAATAGTACTTTCTAATAAAGATAATACAGTAAATATACAGAAATTCCTGTGCCAACATGAAGCATTCTGGATAAACTGATTAAGGACGTACTATCCATATAGATAGCGTGGATCACAACAAACTATGGCAAGTCCTTAAAGAGATGGGAGTACCAAACCACCTCACGTGTCTCCTGAGAAACCTAAATAAGGGTCAAGAAGCGACAGAACCAGATATGGAACAACTGATTGGTTTAGCATAGGAAAAGGAGTATGACAAGGATGTATATTGTCACCTTGCTTATTTAATTTATATGCAGCGTACACCATACGAAATGCCGGCCTGGATGAATCACAAACCGGAATTAAGATTGTTGGGAAAAATCAACAACCTCAGATATGCAGATGATATCACTCTAATGGCAGAAAGTGAAGAGGACCTAAAGATCCTCATGTTGTGGATGAAAGAGGAGAGTGCAAAAGTTGGCTTGAAACTCAACATCAGAAAAACTAAGATCATGGCATCTGGCCCCATCACTTCTTGGCAAATAGAAGGGGAAGTCGTGGAAGTAGTGACAGACTTCACGTTCGTGGGATCCAAGATCACTGCAGACAGCGACTGCAGCCATGAAATTAAAAGATGCCTGCTCCTTAGACAGCATAAGAAAAAGCAGAGACATCACCCTGCCAACAAAAGTCTGCATGGTCAAAGCAATGGTATTCCCAGTAGTAATGTATGGCTGCAAGAGTTGGACTATAAGGAAGGCCGAGCGATGAAGAATAGATTCTTTTAAATTATAGTGCTGGAGAAGATTCTTGAGAGTCCCTTGGACTGCAAGGAGATCAAATCAGTCAATCCTAAAAGAAATCAACCCTGACTGTTCCCTGGAAGGCCAGATCCTGAAGCTGAAGCTCAAATACTTTGGCCACCAAATGAGAAGGGAGCATTCACTGGAGAAGACCCTGATGCTGGGAAAGATTGAAGGTCAAAGAAGAAGGGGACGGCAAAGGATGAGATGGTTAGACAGGGTCATCGATGCAACGAACATGAAATTGAGCAAACTTCAGAGGACAGCGGAAGACAGGAGGGCCTGGCGTGATGTGGTCCATGGGGTCGCGAAGAGTCGGACTCGACTGTGCAACTGAGCAACAACAAATCCATATGGTCTCGACTAAACACTAGAGTTGTCATGTTTTCTTTTAACATATGCTTGTCTCTTTAACTCCCCGGGATTCTTCCTGTTGCCTTCCCGTAGATTCTTTAGCATCCTACTCATTACTAGGAGGCAGTACCAGCTTAATAATGTTATAGAGTTGCTTGTCTGAAGATTGTGACTGGTTGCCCATTTGAAAGTCATTGTAATATTTTGCAAATATTTTTGCAAATATTTTGGAACTATATTGGTAAGCTTTGTATTTCTTTTCTGAAGTCTTTAAATGAATAATCTCATGATGATAGTACTGAGGCATTATTGGTCTTTTCAACAGAACTTTTGAAAACTGATTGAGGATACAAAATTGATTTCAGATATAAATGAAAACTTTAATAGGTACTTATTTTGTTTATATTTATTACAAAAATATACATACTTGCAATACTGACGTCCAACTTTTATTACATCATATTTAAAAAAAAAAATTTTTGGATTTTTTATGTTAGCTAACATGCGTTTCTGAAGAAGACAGTTGAAACGAAACTCATATCTGGAGTCTTCACTGAGAATTTCACTGTAGAACTTTATTTGAATTCATTGTTATTTTGCGCATTACGTATTGAGCATTATTGTATTGTGTATTGTAGCTTACAAGTATATTACATTTTATTTAACCTATCTATAGACATATTGTCATCCTTAGCGTCTGCTATTCACAGTTTGTATTCTGGTCCTTATTATTATTTACTGTGAGGTTTCTCTCTCTTTTTTTGGAACTTGGGGCAATCAGACTAGCACTGAGTGCTTTCCAAACCCTATCGAGGAACAAATATGTGCTAGGGCACACAGTCAGTACTATGGCTGAGGTGCACAGCAATTGGCAAGGAGGCACCAGATCGATAGCGCTCATCCACGATTCCAAAAGCCTGTTTGTTGGGGGGGGGGGGTGATGGTAGTTCTAAAAGCAGAACACCTTTACAGTCTTGCAAACTACCAAGCCAACTGGCTGAGCAGGAAGGATTTAGATCCAGGAGAATGGAGTCTACACACAAAGGTCTTCTCGCAAAATCACACTTTTTTTCAAGATCCCTGTCTTGGATCTTTTTACAACATCTGACTATAACCAAGTTGCCAGGTGTCACGGCCAGTGTTCCCTCTAAGCTGAGTTGGTGCGAGCTAGCTCACAGTTTTTTAGCCTCCGGCTCACACATTTTTGTCTTAGCTCAGGAAGGATGGCTCCAGTAGCCAAATCGCTCACTCTCAACTTTAATGCCAGTAGCTCATAAAGTAGAATTTTTGCTCACAAGACTCCACAGCTTAGAGGGAACATTAGTCATGGCTCAGGTGGGGTATCACCTGATGCTGCCACCACTCTGGTTCCAGGCTCCTCTAAGAAGGCTCAAGCACCCTCCCAGGCCTTTAGACCCAATGTTCCCTCTAAGCTCCACAGTGTTGCGAGCAGAAATCCTGCCTCGTAAGCAGAAAAACCTAGTAGCATTAAAGCTGTGAGCGAGTCTACATTTGACTATCATGTAAATCAGTTTTTTAGAAGATTACTTCCATAACCTTGTAAAAATCTCAGAATAAATTCTTTTATATTATATTTAAACTATATTTTAAGAATAACACATACAAAACATGCAAATATGAAATATAAACTACTAGCCGTATTACAAGTCATATGTATAACCATACTTATATTTGCTTTTGATATTTCATTTGACTATCGCATACATTAGCTTTTTGTAGTACCATAACCTTCGAAAAAACTCAGAACGCATTCTTATTTTAGGAATGATTTTAGCAAACTCACGGCAACAGGCAGTCTACCCATCACTTTACCACAGTCTATGAGAATAGGAACAAGAAAGCAATTTGACCCGCATTTGTGTGATCACACAGTCCCGGTTTCCTAGCGAGTTTTTCAACACTGGGAAAATCAAGTACTTTCCAGGTATTTGTGCTCTGAATCCATGATTTTGCCTATCTGGACATCCATCTCTCGCAACGATTGTGATCAGGTCATCTAGACGTCGTCCTTCTGGTAGGTTTGTTTTTGTGACTTTCACCATTGTGCCCATGCATGTGCATGCACATATGGAGCTATGGACATATGCAGCTATGCACATGTGCAATGGATTTTTATTTTTTTTTAATATGCCGCACTGCCACTTGGGCAATGCGGCTGTCTGCGATCACACGGGACAGTCTGTCCATGGCCCTTAGCAACCCGTTTGATAGTGGACTTTCCCCACTGTCTTTTAACTCCGCTCTTGTGGTGGAGCGAAACGGGTTGCCGACGGGTGCGGGACGCTGCCAGGTGTTCACATCTGATCACACCCATTAAATCCGCCCAGCATTCATCCCTCTCACGCAGCTAATTGTGCATGTGATCAGCGCCTATAGTTGTTAAAGAAATTTTCTCCCCACGCAGCACCCCTGTTGGATCCAGTATAACCCCAAGGCTCTTAACTAAGACATAGAATCATAGAATGTTAAAAGTTGGCAGGAACCTGGCAGGTCATCTAGTCCAACCCCCTGCATTCTACAGGAGCGTAGCCAAAAGATAGCCCCACGTACCTACAACATACCCAATAGATGGTTGTCCAGCCTCCGCTTGAAAACGACCAGGGAAGGAGCATCCACCACCTCCCGAGGCAGACTGTTCCACTGCTCAACCACTCTTACAATTAGGAAGTTTCTCCTGATATCTAGCTGGTAACAACTCCCTTGTAATCCACGCTCCTCCACTTGCACCTGGCTGGATGACCTTGGGCAAGCCATAGTTCTGGCACAGCTGTTCTTGAAAAAGAGCAGTTTGTGTCAGAGCTCTCTCAGCCCCACCCACCTCACAGGGTGTCTGTTGCGGGGAGGGGAAGGGAGAGGAATTTTTGAGCAGCTCTGAGACTCCTTTGGGTAGTGGAGGGCAGTGTATAAATCCAATCTCCTCTTCTTCATTAGTCAGCAAGGCTCAGCCATCAGAATTGGGAAGGGCATAATGTTATTCATGATCTCCAGCTTCCCAAACAACATTACCCCTATTGGTTTCAGGGATTAGTTGTGGTTTGTTCGCTCTCAGCCATTCTCCCACAGCCTAGCCAGACAGCGATTTAGGATTTAAAAAGCCACAGAATAAACCTTCCAGAGCAGACATTTTATCCATTGGAACTGATCTCTTATCGTCTAGGGCAGTGTTTTTCAACCACTGTGCCGTGGCACACTAGAGTGCCGTGAGATATTGTCTGGTGTGCCGTGGGAAAATTCCAATTTCATCCGTAACATATGAACAATTATAAAATAAAGTATTATTTCATAATAAAGTAATTATAAAATAATTTCTTTGTGTTTATTTGATTTCTATTCAAGAGAATTACTTTATATATAGTCAATATAGGCACAGAGTTAATTTTTTTAACATTTTCTAATGGTCGTGTGCCTCGTGACTTTTTTCAAGAAAAAGTGTGCCTTTGCACAAAAGGTTGAAAAACACTGGTCTAGGGTTCAGTTGTAATTCTGGGAGGTCTCCAGATCCCAGCTGGAAGTTGGCAACCCTAGGCCCCTGGCAGTAACCGCTGGGTGACTTGATGCCCCCAGACCTGCATGACTCACCTAGGAATGACTGCTGGGTACTGTTCAACGGTCGCTGCTCTGTGGAAGCCAGAATGGCATCCTGGATAGAGCTTCAGAGGACGGTCGCAGAGACTCAGGTCTGAATCCCAGCCTTGCTGTGGAAGCTCACTGGGTGATTTCAGGCCAGTCACGTACTTTCGGGGTAACCTCCCTCACAGGGTTGTCGTGAGGAGAAAAAGGAGCACAGGAGAAGGACGGAAGACGTGCAGAAAGCCAGGGTATAATGTAAATAAAGAATAAATGTTGCTGAAATTGAGAGCGGAAAAAAAAGGTAGGTTGGTGAATGATGGAGGCAGGGAAAGGGGAGAGGATACGGGGGTTGCCAAGAGGAGGAAAAGAATCATAGAATGTTAGAGTTGGAAGGGACCTTGCAGGTCATCTAGTCCAACCCCCTGCACTTGGCAGGAGCAGAACCGAAAGATAGCCCTACATACCTGCAACATACCTGAAAGATGGTCGTCTAGCCTCCGCTTGAAAACTTCCAGCGAAGGAGCATCCACCACCTCCCGAGGCAAGCTGTTCCACTGCTCAACCACTCTTCTTACAGTTAGGAAGTTTCTCCTGATATCTAGCCAGTATCAACTCCCTTGTAATTTCCACCCATTCGATCTAGTCTTGCCATCCGGAGCAAGAGAGAATAGATCTGCTCCACCTTTTACATGACAGCCCTTCAGATACTTGAAGACTGCCATCATGTCCCCTCTAAGCCTTCTCTTTCCCAGGCTAAACAGACCCAACTCTTCCAGCCTTTCCTCGTAAGACTTGGATTCCAACCCTCTCACCATCCTGATTGCCCTCTTCTGGACACGCTCCAGCTTGTCGACATCCTTCCTCAAAGTGTGGTGCCCAAAACTGGACACAGGACTCCAGGTGAGGCCTGACCACAGCAGAATAGAGCGGAACTACCACCTCCCGTGATCTGGACGCAATGCTTCTGTTCATGCATCCTAAGATTGCATTAGCTTTCTTCACAGCCACATCGCACTGCAGGCGCATGTTGAGCTTGTGATCAACCAGAACACCCAGATCCCTTTCACATGTGCTGCTGTCAAGCCAAGTCCCTCCCAAGAGGAAAGAGTGTTGGTGGGGGGAAGTGAGGTGCCCCCGACAAGGCCTTGAGGGATCCCGACCATGCAGGCTGGCCTGGCCCAGTGGCCGGTATCACACAACTGGGCCATAGCCTTCCTAGGTAGAGGATGCTCAGGGCGATATGGAAAGCTGAAGACAGGAGGGGCAGGAAAATATAGGTTGGCCGTGGGGTGGGAAGGAGAGAAGGAAGCATGGAAAGAGGAGACGCTGTGAGGTCTTTCAGGAAAGGGAAAGTAAGAAATAGTGGGGGAGGGGGGAATTAGATGCACCCCACAAGTCCATGCCGGTTCTCACTTGGAAATGAATATAAACAGATGTCCTAAGACATCCAGCTTTTACCTGTGAGGAGTCGCCCTTTTAGCTTCTTTTCCTGCCTCAACAGGGGGAGCAGCTTAGATTGGGCTTTGCGTTCATCTAATCTTTAAAACTCTAATATCAATATCTAACGTCAGTGTGGCAAAGTGCAGAGTGCAGAATGCAGGGGGTTGGACTAGATGACCTGCAAGGTCCCTTCCAACTCTAACATCCTATGATTCTATGAAATGGGGTTCAATGTGGCCAAGTGGAAGGTGACGCACATTGGAGCCAAAAATCCTAACTATGAATACACGTTGATGGGGTCCGAGCTGGCAGAGACTGACCAAGAGAAAGATCTGGGAGTCATAGTAGATAACTCAGTGAAAATGTCGAGACAGTGTGCGACTGCAATAAAAAAGGCCAACGCTATGCTGGGGATTATCAGGAAGGAATTGAAAACAGATCAGCCAGTATCATAATGCCCCTGTATAAATCAATGGCGCTACCTCATTTGGAATACTGTGTACAGTTCTGGTTGCCACACCTCAAAAAGAATATTATAGCATTGGAAAAAGTGCAGAGAAGGGCAACTAGAATGATAAAAGGGTTGGGACACTTTCCCTATGAAGAAAGGTTGAGGCGCTTGGGGCTCTTTAGCTTGGAGAAATGATGGCTGAGGGGTGACATGATCAAGGTTTATAAGATTATGCATGGGATAGAGCAGGTCGAGAAAGAAGTCCTTTTCTCCCTTTCTCACAATACAAGAACGTGTAGGCATTCCATGAAGTTGCTGAGCGGTCGGGTTAGAATGGATAAAAGGAAGTCCTTCTTCACCCAAAGAGTGATTAACACATGGAATTCACTCCTGCAGGAGATGGTGGCGGCTACAAACATGGACATCTTCAAGAGGGAATTAGATAAGCATCTAGAGCAGAGGTCCATCAGTGGTTATTAGCCACAAGGAGAGATACAAAGCATCTTTAAGACCAACAAAGTTTTATTCAAGGTATGAGCTTTCGTGCGCCTTGCTACAGTGTGTGTTGTTGGCCGTGTTATGCCAGGGCACTCCTGGGTGTAACTGCGTTCCCCTCCTCTTTTTTGCTGTATTTGTGCCCTCTCAATCCAGTTTTTCTCAGTAGGAAAGCAATGTAAGCTATTTAGATAAGGAATAACAACAAGCCAGTGAGGTGGATTAGGCTAAGAGTGTGTGTCCACACCAAGTTCATCCAGCACATTTCCTTTGTAGACTTGGGGATTTGAACCTAGACTTCCCAGATAATAGGCTGATACTTGCTGTCTCTCTATTCTTGCACTGCCTCATAGGAATTGTAGATATTTCTCGGGGGAAAACTATAGTTTTTGTAGACAAAAACATAGCCCTCAGCCTGTCAGAATGCCTTCTCATGTTCTTGACCAGCACATGAAACAAGTTATGTGCAAAGGATCACAATACCTAGTCATTTCATGTTTTCTCCTGGGTCGTAGGCTCAGAACACTGACTGTAACATTTCTGTAATAAATTTCAATAAATCAAAAGCAGGTTTGCAGCTTACAGATACACACTTGAACAGCATATTCAAGATTGCTAGAGCACAGACATTTTGATGCAATAATTCAGAATAAGAAGTGTCAGCAGACACTGTTAAATAAATGAAATATTGCAACAGTGCTAACATTTTAAATATCTTTTTATTTTAAGTAAAACAAACATATGATTATGTTTGTGTCCTTTATAAAGTGTGTATCTCCACTACATTTTATGACACACGTGGCCCGGCCCAACAAAGGTTTATGTCGCTAAAAGGGCGACTCCCCACAGGTAAAAGCTGGATGTCTCAGGACATCTGTTTAGGGTTTATGTCAGATCTGGCCCTCGTGACAAACGAGTTCGACAACCCTGGGCTAAGCAGTGACATCATTTCTCCTTGTGTGGGTCTCTTAATGCTACAGAAGACTGCTACTGTTACTCAATCTCTTTCCACACTCTGATAATTCAAAATGTTTTATCCATGTGGGTTCGTAGGTCCTGTTCAAGATGGCGACTCAAACTGAATCTCCCTGACCATTCTGCAAGGCCGTGAAAATGGAGCTTTTCCAGCAGGCGTTCCATTAGGAGCAGCACCGACTTATTTCCAGCCGAAAGTACCTAGAGGGGATGCACCAGTGAACGTACTCCAAATGCAGTTTACTACATCTGGATCACCATTGATATATTAAATCAGTTACTGTGTATTTTGTGCTGTATCTTGAACTGTGATGCATATTGTTTTTACTGGATTTTATGTAAGCCGCCCAGAGTCTGCTTTGGCGGGTTGGGGGGGTTAGAAGCTGAAATAATAAATACATAATTTAAACACTCTGAGCATTCAAAAGGCTTTTCCCTGTGTGGGTTCTTTGACGTTGTTGAACACTGCCAGTATTACTGAATCTCTTTTCCACATTCTGAATATTCCAAAGGTTTCTCCCCAGTGTGGGTTCTCTGATGCTGTTGAAGATTGCCACTTTGACTGAATCTCTTTCCATACTCTGAGCATTCAAATGGTGTCTCCCCGTGTGGGTTCTCTGATGCTTTTGAAGATGGTTACTCTGACTGAATTCCTTTCCACACACTGAGCATTCAAAAGGTTTCTCCCCTGTGTGGGTTCTCTGATGCCGATGAAGATGGCTACTCCGACTGAATCTCTTTCCACACACTGAGCATTCAAAAGGTTTCTCCCCTGTGTGGGTTCTCTGATGCCGTTGAAGAGTGGTACTCCTATTGAATTTCTTTCCACACTCTGAGCATGAAAACCTTTTCTCTCCTGTGTGAGTTCTCTGATGCTGTTGAAGAGTGCCATTCTGGCTGAATCTCTTTCCACACTCTGAACATTCAAAAGGTTTCTCCCCAGTGTGGGTTCTCTGATGCTGTTGAAGATGGCCACTATCACTGAATCTCTTTCCACACTCTGAGCATTCAAATGGTGTCTCCCCCGTGTGGGTTCTCTGATGCTTTTGAAGATGGTTACTCTGACTGAATTCCTTTCCACACACTGAGCATTCAAAAGGTTTCTCCCCTGTGTGGGTTCTCTGATGCCGATGAAGATGGCTACTCCGACTGAATCTCTTTCCACACTCTGAGCATTCAAAAGGTTTCTCCCCTGTGTGGGTTCTCTGATGCCGTTGAAGAGTGGTACTCCTATTGAATTTCTTTCCACACTCTGAGCATGAAAACCTTTTCTCTCCTGTGTGAGTTCTCTGATGCTGTTGAAGAGTGCCATTCTGGCTGAATCTCTTTCCACACTCTGAACATTCAAAAGGTTTCTCTCCTGTGTGCGTTCTCTGATGCTGTTGAAGAGTAGAACTGTCAATGAATCTCTTTCCACACTCTGAACATTCAAAAGGTTTCTCCCCTGTGTGCGTTCTCTGGTGCCGTTGAAGAGTAGAACTGTCAACGAATCTCTTTCCACACACTGAACATCCGAAAGGTTTCTCCCCTGTGTGTGTTCTTTGGTGCAGTCGAAGACTGCCACTCCGACTAAATCTCTTCCCACACTCTGAGCATTCAAAAGGTTTCTCCCCTGTGTGGGTTCTTTGGTGGAGCTGAAGAGTGCCACTCCGACTAAATTTCTTTCCACACACTGAGCATTCAAACGATTTCTCGCCTCTGTGGGTTCTCTGATGCTGTTGAAGGTTGTCAGTCCGACTGAATCTCCGTCCACACTCTGAGCATTCAAAAGGTTTCTCCCCTGTGTGGATTCTGAGATGCTTTTGAAGACTACCACTCTGACTGAATCTCTTTCCACACACTAAACATTGAAAAGGTTTCTCCCTTGTGTGGGTTCCTTGATGTTGTTGAAGATCCTCCCTCTCACTAAATCTATTTCTGCACTCGAAGCTTTCAAAAGGTTTCTCCCCTGTGTGGGTTCTCTGATGCACAAGGAGCTGTGATCTCTTTCTGAAGTACTTTCCACATTGAATGGATTTCCTTACCTTCATTATCCCGTGCTTTGGAAAATGTGCACTATGCTGTCTGCCATCTCTCTTCTCAACCATACAGCTACTTTTCTTTCCCTGAGGTCTCCCTCGGTTCCTGACATTTTCTTTCAAGTCTTCCGTTTCAACTGTATCTGGCCTTTGTGGATGAAGTTCCTCACCCTCCTCATTGCTCTGATCATCCTCTGCTGGAATAAAGAGAGAGATCCTGTTAGCACCTGGGAGGGCTGGTAAGGTCCAAAGGCATCTATGTGGCTGCCCTAGGAAAGGATTGACGGCCCTTTCGCCACATCGAGTTTGGCTGATCTTAAGTACCACTCCATCTTTCTCCAGAATATTACAGAATCATAGAGTTGGAGGGGGTCTCAAGGGTCATCTAGTCCAACCCCCTGTACAATGCAGGAACTTCACAAATACCTCCCCCCACACACACCCACAGTGACCCCTGCTCCATACCCAGAAGACGGCAAAAAAACAACGGCGCTCCAGGATCTCCAGCCAAACTGGCCTGGAGAAAAATTGCTTCCTGACCCCAAAGGTGGTGATCAGGATTACCCTGGACATGTAAGAAAGGGACACAAGATTGTCTGGTATTTACGAATAGCTTACTCCCTCAAGAGGCACAGCTGAGCTCTTCCACTGAAGCAGCTTCGGACCCTCCAGATTTCAGTTCCCTCCCTCCATACACAGCAGGTTGTATGATTCTACCAAACCAAACGTTGCTCAGAATATGGGTACAGACCAGAGGGAAGCCATGCTACCTGTCTGCTCATGCTATGCTAGTACACCTCGATATTTTCTTGCTTCCTTCTTGCTGACGTGGAGTAACTCAGGCTACAGCTGGAATACTTATGCTGCAAGAACATCTAACACCAGGTCTAAGGCTTAGAGGGGACATGAAGGGCTGTCATGTAGAAGGTGGAGCAGATCTATTCTCTCTTGTTCTGGACTGCAAGACTAGATCTAATGGGTGGAAATTGCAAGGGAGTCGTTCCCGGCTAGATATCAGGAGAAACTTCCTAACTGTAAGAAGAGTGGTTGAGCAGTGGAACAGCCTGCCTCGGGAGGTGGTGGATGCTCCTTCCCTGGACGTTTTCAAACGGAGGCTCGACGACCATCTTTCGGGTATGTTGTAGGTATGTAGGGCTATCTTTCGGCTGTGTTCCTGCAGAGTGCAGGGGGTTGGACCAGATGACCTGCAAGGTCCCTTCCAACTCTAACATTCTATGATTCTATGATAGGTAGACTTAGGAAGATAACTTACTTTTTTTCTTACTGAAGTTAGGCTTATGCCGAGTTTTGGGAATCGCCCTTGCCTCGGCATCAAATTAATTTCATAATAAGCACGCAGTCCTCTATAACTGGAACGGGGTCAGCAAAATACACAAGACTTCTATCAATCAATCAATCAGTCAATCAATCAATCAATCAACCTTTAATGGCATATAAATATTAAACATTAAACAAAAGAACAAGGACAGTAAACGACACGATCAGCTAGAAGTCTGAGTTAATTTATAAAATCATAAAACGTAGTTTCCCAAATTTTTAACTCTTATCACGTCAACTAGAAAATTAGCCACTGCCACTGCAATCTCTGCTGATATATCATTCAGTAGAAATTGGCATTTTATTTCATTGGAAAGGTGATGTTTACCATGCAACCAAGTGTTTAACCATTTTTCCCTGGCAGATACATGCCACCACAAGACTTCTAAACAGGAGGCTGTGCTGTTTGCCTCCAGAATGTAGTATGAATGGGAATATAAATATTTTTTTTCTTCTTTCTGATTATTCATATCTTTCTGGTTTTATAGATTTTTCTCCTAAGGAAGATTTTCTTAGGATGTGATGAAGGCCTACCAAATAGTAGGACTTTCTCTTGTAGGTTATTGTTCTAGCTGATGCTAAGCGGACAAGAAAACAACATTCTTTTGGTACAGAAGATAGGCACAGAGTTCATGGTTTGTAGTTGTTTAGGGTAAACAGGAGGTGGTGGCAGCTACAAGCATGGACAGTTTCAAGAGGGAATTAGATAAACACAAGTGGAGACCCGCAAGAAACTTGCGGGATGATCATCCCATTCCTCACACCTTTGCTTCCTCCCCTCTACCCTTACCTATCTCACACTCTTTCTCCCTTCTGGGGGTGGAGCCATAGACTCAACCCTCCAAAGCAGCCATTTTATCCAGGGGGACTGATCTCTGTCATCCGGACAACAGTTGTAATTCTGGGTGATCTCCAGCCCTCACCCAGAGGCTGGCAATGGTAGTTCTCATGGAGGAAATGGCTGGTTTGGAGGGTGGAGTCTATGACATTATACTGGTCTGAAGTTCCTCCCCTCCTCAAACCCCACCATCCCCAGGATCCACCCCTTAAATGTCCAGGAGTTTCCCAATCCAGAGTTGGCAACCCTATTTCCTTCCCACCCAACAGCCAACTTAACCTTTATCTGCCTTTGTCTGTCTTCAGCTTTTTGTCTCCACCCCCCTCCCCCACAGCTTCTACCAAGGAAAATTATAGTCTTTCTCCACAGTGGGGACCAAAGCAGCTTACATTATTCTCACCTCCTTTTTTTATCTGCACAACAACCCTGTGAGGTTGGTTAGGCTGAAAGTATGTGACTGGTCCAAAATCACCCAGTCAGCTTCCACCGCAATATGGGGATCTGAACCTGGGTCTTGCAGACCCTGCTCTGAGGCTCTAACCGCTGCATCACTGCTGGCTTTCATAGGGTGGCTGCTGAACAGCAGCAAGCAGCCAGGCCAAGTTGAGTCATGCAAATTAGGTGGTATCAAGTCACCCAGAGGGTGCTGCCTAGGGATGCCAGCCTCCAGGTGGGATCTGGGGATCCCCTGGAATTACTGCTCAGCTCCAGACTACTGAGATAACTTCCCCTGGAGAAAATGGATGCTTTGGAGGGTGGACTCTAGGGCATTGTACCCCACTGAGGTCCCTGTCCTCCCCAGGCTCCATCCCCAAATCTCCAGGAGTTTCCAGACCTGGAGCTGGCAACCCCACTACCCCATCCCCTGCCAGTGCCTGGCAACCCTATACTGCTGCCAGGCCTAGGGTTGGCAACCTCCAAGTGGGGCCTGCTGGAGGGTGAACACCAGAGATCTGTGAGCAACAGAGATCTGTCTCCCTGGAGAAAATGGCTGCTTTGGAGGGTGGATTCTGTGGCATGATGCCCAGCTGAGGCCTCTCCCTTCCCCAAATCCTGCCCTCCTTGCACTCCACCCCAAAACCTCTAGGAATCCCCCAGCCTGGCCCCAAGGCTCCCTCCCCCTCCCCCTCCAAGGCCGAAAGAGGCCTGGAAAGAAAGGGCCCTTCCCCCCACCCTTTGACTGACAGAGCCAGTCAGAAGCCTCTCCTCCCCCCCCCCAACGTTCTAATCTCTCCCTGTTGCTGCCTGGAGTCGGGTCCCTGCAGAGGCCATTTCAAGAGGCTTTTGGGGGGGATTCAACCGTCCCTGAAGGGATTTCCTCACTGTTTGGATTTTTCTACAAACCCAGGAAGTCTACTGACTATGCAGGAAAAGCTGTTGGGGGACAGTGAGGCCCCTGTTGGAGGGAATAGGTATCCGCACAGAAAAAAAAAAGTCTGGGATTAGAATATAAGATGTGGAGCAGAGGTCCATCAGTGGCTATTAGCCACAGGGTATAGATGGGAACTCTCCAGTCTGGGGCAGGTGATGCACTCTATTCTTGGTGCTGGGGGGGCAGCAGTGGAAGGGGCTTCTAGTGTCCTGGTCCCACTGCTGGACCTCCTGGTGGCCCCTGGTATTTTTGGCCACTGTGTGACAGAGTGTTGGACTGGATGGGCCATCGGCCTGATTCAACATTGGCTTCTCTTATGTTCTTATATGAACTCTCGGTCTGGGGCAAGGGATGCTCTGTATTCTTGGTGCGGGGGGGGGCAGCAGTGGGAGGGCTTCTAGTGTCCTGGCCCCACTGCTGGATCTCCTGATGGCCCCTGGTATTTTTGGCCACTGTGTGACACAGAGAGTGTTGGACTGGATGGGCCACTGGCCTGATTCAACATTGGCTTCTCTTATGTACTTATATGAACTCTCGGTCTGGGGCAAGGGATGCTCTGTCTTCTTGGTGCTGGGGGGCAACAGTGGGGGGCTTCTAGTGTCCTGGCCCCACTGGTGGACCTCCTGGTGGCACCTGGTATTTTTGGCCACTGTGTGACAGAGTGTTGGACTGGATGGGCCATTGGCCTGATTCAACACTGGCTTCTCTTATGTTCTTATGTAAAACTTTGCAGCTTCTGGGTCAAAACGGATTTTTGCTTCGTATCAGGGGAAAAACACACCTTTGGCTGCATTCAGACTGGCAATTTGCCCCGGTAGGGACCCAGGCCAGTGACGATTCAATTCCGGAGTAAATTGGGCATTCACACAGGCACATCTGCCTGGCATTCTCTACCCGTAGCCAACCCGTGCTGTTGCACTTGACCGCCGAATTAAAAAGATACCTCATAAAACTGGTAGCAAATCTGAAAGCCCGCGTGTGTCGCGCATTTCTCTGCTTTCAGGAAGTCTGAACGCGCAGCTGAAAAGCCGGGAGCAAACCGCGTTGGGCAGAAGGCAGAAGCGATATGATTGGCCGTGCTCCATTCTACTGCCCAATGCGGTTTTGGCGCTGAAGGGGAAGTCGTAGAAGTAGTGACAGACTTCACGTTCCTAGGATCCCAGATCACTGCAGATGGTGACTGCAGCCATGAAATTAAAAGACGCCTGCTCCTTGGGAGGAAAGCGATGGCAAACCTAAACAGTATGATAAAAAGCAGAGACATCACCTTGCCAACAAAAGTCCGCATGGTCAAAGCAATGGTATTCCCCATAGTAATGTATGGCTGCGAGAGTTGGACTATAAGGAAGGCCGAGCGCCGAAGAATAGATTCTTTTGAACTATGGTGCTGGAGAAGACTCTTGAGAGTCCCTTGGACTGCAAGGAGATCAAATCAGTCAATCCTAAAAGAAATCAACCCTGATTGTTCCTTGGAAGGCCAGATCCTGAAGCTGAAGCTCAAATACTTTGGCCACCAAATGAGAAGGGAGCATTCACTGGAGAAGACTCTGATGCTGGGAAAGATTGAAGGTCAAAGAAGAAGGGGACGGCAAAGGATGAGATGGTTAGACAGTGTCATCGATGCAACAAACATGAAATTGAGCAAACTTCAGCGGACAGCGGAAGACAGGAGGGCCTGGCGTAATCTGGTCCATGGGGTCGCGAAGAGTCGGACTCGACTGTGCGACTGAACAACAACAACAATATATAAGGGCCCAATCACACCTCATGTAAAAATACCAAATTCTAACACACGAGGCTAATGGACTTCCTCACAGAGGAGGGAGAGCTTGTACCTGAATAAATCTTGGTCTTAAAGGTGCCACTGGACTCTTTTGGATGGCCAGCATGCGCAGGGAAGTGCGTGGCTGTTCGTGGGTTGAGGAGGGCGGTGCGGAGGACGTACATGGCCTCGAGCAGGTAGAGGGCCAGGGTGGTGGCAGGGCAGCAGCACAGGAGGAGGCTGAGGAGGTGCAGGAGGCCGGGGCAGAGCTCCTAGCAGGCCTCGTGGGAGTTGCCAGGGCCTGCCTTGCAGAGGCACCAAGCCGGGGCCAGCATGAGGACAGGCAGAGCCTGGGCAGGGTGGGTGCCATGGCCCAGGTAGTGTCAGAGCAGTTTGAGGGCCAGCTCGCAGCAGCACTCCGCTGGGTCGGCCAGCAGGCCAGGAAAGGCTAGGGGAGCTGCTGGGAGCAGGGGGCGGGGCTTGCTGTATATGCCTGTCCCCTGGGGCTCCTTACTGCCGGAGCTTCGCTCCTGTGCGCTCCTGCAGGAAACGAGCCCTGCCTCTGTTGATACTCTCCAATACCGCATTGGCCTTTTTTGTCGCTGCGTCACACTGGCTGCTCATATTTAACTTACATTCCACCCCGTACCCCAGTTCACACACACTGGTACCCAGAAGTGTATCCCCTATCATCATCATCATCATCAACATCATCATCACTTTATTACAGTTCGTAACCAGCACAAAACAGTCCAGATATATCAAAAACTGGGTATCAAAATATAACAATAATAATATGAAATTTAGATACGAATGTAGAGACAGAACAAAACTGAAGCATTTACAAATAATTACAATGAAAAAAATCATACTATCTATTTCTGTATCAGACCTTTACATATTGTTCATGAATTCTGTAGGCTGCTGCTAAAAATTATGCAAACGCCAACATGATCTCTGGGTTAGAATCTGATAGAAGCATATTGCTTATTGCAGCATTTGAAAAACCTGAAAATCTTTCCTGTATAGGCTGGATAAACCTAGCTCGTATTTGATTGTAATACCCACAACTAAGCAGGATATGTGTGATTGTATCCACTTCTCCAGTACCGGACAGGCAGACATGCTCAGCCATCGGTATCTTTCTGTAGCAGCCCGTATCCCCCGTCCAGTATGTGTGCTCCTCAGCGGAGGGACCTCAGCAGGGTATAATGCCTTAGAGTCCATTGCCCAAAGCAGCCATTTTCTCCAGGATAACTGATCTTGGAGATCTCCAGGTGCTGCCTGGAGGCTGGCAACACTAAGTGGAGGGCCAGATGTGTAGGTTTGAGGGGTACAGCCTGGGGAGGGCAAGGTTTGGGGTGCAGAGGGACTTCAGCAGGGTATAATGCCATAGAGTCCACTGCCCAAAAGCCATTATAATAGCTGGGAAATTTTCTGTAGGGGAAATGAAGTGCTGTGGTTGGGGAACACGGCGATTTCTGAGAGATCTCCATGCCCCACAGGGAGATTGGCAGCTCGTGACCGTTTAAAGCAGGAGTCCTCAAACTTTTTAAACAGGGGGCCAGTTCACTGTCCCTCAGACCATTGGAGGGCCACTGCGTTCGCCCCCCCCCACCAGCCTGCTCGCCCCGCCGCCGCGTTCGCCCCTCCCCCCACGACCAGCCTGCTCGCCCCGCCGCCACGTTCGCCCCCTCCCCCCCACCAGCCTGCTCGCCCCGCTACCGCGTTGGCTCCCTCCGCCCCACCAGCCTGCTCGCCCCACCGCCGCATTCGCCCCCCACCAGCCTGCTCGCCCCTTCCTCCTCCTCAGCTCCTGGGCACTCTTGCCGCCCAGGGCTGCTGGAGGAAGAAAGAGGCCGCAGGAGGGCGGCTTTGAGGGGGCGGGGGTGGCAATTTGCCGCCCCTAAGAGCCCGCCGCCCTAGTGAGCGAGCCGTCAGTGCCTCTCCCAATGGGGCTACTCGGGAGGAGGAGCCCGGCAGGCGGGCAGGGGCGCTGCTGCTGCGCTCCCCAAGGAGGAGGCGGCTCCGGGCGGGGGAGGGCGGGCATAAACACTCGGCGGGCTGCATAAATGTCCTCGGCGGGCCGCATGTGGCCCGCAGGCCGTAGTTTGAGGACCCCTGGTTTAAAGGAAGATTGGGATATGTATTTGGCAACTCCAGTGACCATTTAAGGGAAAACTGAGGTATGTATTTTACCTCAGGACACATTCAATGACTCCCAACAGCAACAACAAACTGTTTAGAATGTTAGAGGCAAAGGTCAATCAGGCCGCATATGCAAATGACCTCTGTGTTCCGACTGGCCACTGGGGGGAGAGGAACAGCAAACTGTTAAGAATATTGGAGGCGAGACTCAGGCAATGCAGCCAGTGGATAGGGACAGCTTCTGAGTGACAGATCAGGGAGCCAACTGATTTGGAAGCGTGTGGAATGTACAGGAGAGTGCCACCACCAAAAAAGAATTATTATATAGAGAAAAGAGATGTCGTTAATGGCCATGTTGTTAGTTCCCACATGGACAATCACAAATGGGCAATGCTCTGTAGTTTTGATGAGTTAAGGGATCCTGACCATAATACCTTTAATTTTCGCCTCTGGCAAGCAGCACATCTCTTGGGCCAGGGTGGTCAGGCCTGGACACATGACGTTCCATACCCCTCAGCAGGGAACGACCTATGACCAACACCTTCCTTTTCCTTCATATCTCCCTGGCCTCCTCCCTCTGTCTTCCTCGCGTTTGTGATACTTCCGCAGGCAGTGTTTCCATCTCTTCTTCTTCTTCATCATCATCATCATAGAGTTATTATGGGATGGTGTTTAGCTTTTCAGATCCCCATTCACACACACTAAGCCGCTGGGAAAGAGGTAGGGTATTTTTTCCCCTTCAGGCCTGTTATCAACACTAATGCAGATACCTTTCCAAATTAAAGTAGTGAGATGAAATTATTCAGCCTGCTGCATAAAGGAGCAACCTCCAAGGAGGAATTCAAGGGCAGCTCTGAGGAGTCAGAGGCAGGGAGTAAGCCTTGGCCCAGGTCATTTCTGGCTCATGGAGTTGGGGGGGGGGTTAGAGCAGGAGGAGGGAATCTCACTTCTCCTTCCTGATTCTCTCTGGTACGTAAGAACATAAGAGAAGCCAATGTTGAATCAGGCCAATGGCCCATCTAGTCCAACACTCTGTCACACAGCGGCCAAAATATACCAGGGGCCATCAGGAGGTCCAGCAGTGGGGCCAGGACACTAGAAGCCCTCCCACTGCTGCCCCCTCCAGCACCAAGAACAGAGTGCATCACCTGCCCCGGACTGAGAGTTCCCATCTATACCCTGTGGCTAATAGCCACTGATGGACTTCTGCTCCATCTGTTTATCTAATCCCCTCTTGAAACTGTCCATGCTTGTAGCTGCCACCACCTCCTGTGGCAGTGAATTCCATCTGTTAATCACTCTTTGGTACAATCTAGAAGTGAAAGGGGAGGACAATTGGGATTGGGGAATTTGAGTCCCACAAGATTCACCTGCCAGCTCCACAAATACCAGTCCATTTCCCCAGTACTGGATGACTTGGGGGGCTCTGACTCCATAGAGAGTTGTTGGGTTGGGGAACACCACATTTTCCTTCCAACCCAAATAATTCCTATTGCCAGAATTCTTTGGGCTTCAAGGTGGTGGCACCCCCCAAAAAAAGCTCACAGCAGGCTGGACTGGGGAGAGATGAAGGTTGTGTCATGCCTCTCTGCAACGGCTTGTCATCTAAAAATGTTTGTGAGTTAAGAATGCCGACTGGGCACACTAGGTCTATGCCAGTAGCAAAGAGGCTGTGGATATCTGTTACCCTTAATGTGTCTATTGCCTCACAAGATTTGGGGAAGGGAAAAGTTTTTGCCAGTTTTGTAGATGACAGAAAGAGTTAGCTTGGCAGATAACCTGAAGTCGTGAGTATCACAGAGGAGGAACCACTAAATGTCCCTGCTTTGCATAAGTACTTTCTGAACCTTTCTGAACCTCCAACAGCTGGGCATCTGAAAAAGACCCTCATCAGAACCACCCTCAAATGGATTCTCTGAAGACAGGGCCGGCTCACCCACTAGGTGAGCTAGGCGCTCACCTAGGACGCTGGCCTTGCAGGGGCACCAAAATGCCCAACCCCCCCATGAAAAGCCCCCTTTCTGCCCAGCGCCGGCGCTGGGAGGGAAGGGGTGGGCGTTCTAACCCCACCCTTCCCTGGCTTCCTGGGTGCCTCGCAGCTGCGAGGCACCCAGAAAAGCTGGTGCTGCCACCTACTGGCACTGGGAGGGAAAGGGTGGGCGTTCTAACCCCGCCCTTCCCTGGCTTTCCTGGGCGCCTCGCAGCAGCGAGGCGCCCAGAAAAGCCGGCGCTGCCGCCTGCCAGCGCTGGGAGGGAAGAGGCAGGCGTTCTAATCCCACCCCTTCCCTGGCTTTCCTGGGCGCTCGCATCTATGAGGCGCCCAGAAACGGCGCTGGGAGGGAAGGGGTGGGCATTCTAACCCCACCCCTTCCCTGGCTTTCCTGGGCACCTCGCAGCTGCTGGGAGGAAAGGGGTGGGCATTCTAACCCCACCCCTTCCCTGGCTTTCCTGGGCGCCTCGCAGCTGCTGGGAGGAAAGGGGTGGGCATTCTAACCCCACCCCTTCCTTGGCTTTCCTGGGCACCTTGCAGCTGCGAGGCGCCCAGGAAAGTGGCGCTCCGCCATCTCCAGAGCCCACCGGGAGGTTGGCATCCCCAGTGGGGTGGGCGCCCCAGGCTGTCCTGCCTAGGGCGCCCAGACACCTGGGGCCGGCCCTGTCTGAAGAACATGAAAATCGGATCTGTGTCCCAAGCTCTTGCCACACAATGAGCATTTAGAAGGTCCCTCCCTTTTGGGGACTCATCTAGGAGCTGATCTTGAATGAATCTCCTTCAACCCATCCTTGCTTTCTTCTCTGTGGGATCTCTTTGAGGGCTTCCAACTTGCTAAAGCTCCTCTCACGGTGCAAGCATTTTAAACAATTCTTCCTGGTTAGGGTAAGATTTCTGTGTAGTTTCAAGCTGTCAGTGTTTTATATGGTCTGCAATTGTCTTTTAGGTGTGAAATAAGAGATAAAAACTTTTATTTATGGAGTAAGCCAGGAGTGTCAAATGTGCAGCCCACAGGCCGGATCAGGGCCCTGGAGGGCTCCCATCCGGCCTGCAAGGAACTGGCTGTCTCCTGCTTCTTTCTCCAGTGCTGCTGCTGCATTTTAGCTTGCTTTGCCAGACTTTCTCAGTTGCTCAGGAGAGATAGATAGGCAAGCTTCTGTCCCCTGACCTAGCTGAGGCTCCTCCCCCTCCTAGGGGACGGAGGGAACGAGCTACAGCTTGCTTCTTGGCCAGACTGCCTCAAGCGCATAGATGAGTGATTAACATGGAATTCACTGCCACAGGAGGTCGTGGCAGCTGCAAGCATGGACAGTTTCAAGAGGAAATTAGATAAACATATGGAGCAGAAGTCCACCAGTGGCTATTAGCCACAGGGTATAGAATGAGAACTCTCAGTCTGGGGCAGGTGATGCACTCTATTCTTGGTGCTGGAGGGGCAGCAGTGGAGGGCTTCTGGTGCCCTGGCCCCACTGCTGGACCTCCTGATGGCACCTGGTATATTTTGGCCGCTGTGTGACAGAGTGTTGGACTAGATGGGCCATTGGCCTGATTCAACATTGGCTTCTCTTATGTTCTTATGTTCTTATGACAAAGGGAAGCCTTTCCTCTCCTCCATTGGCTGAGACCCCTCCCCGAAGGGACAGAAGGACGGACAGTGCACCTTTAAGGCCAACAAAGTTTTATTCAAGGTATGAGCTCTCATATGCCTTGCTACAGTGTGTGTGTTGTTGGGTGTGTTATGCCAGGGCTCTCCTAGGTGTAACTGGGTTCCCCTCCTCTTTTTCACTGTATTCATGCCCTCTCAATCCAGTCTTTCTCAGTAGGAAAGCAATGTGAACTATTTAGATGAGGAATAACAACAAGCCAGTGAGGTGGATTAGGCTAAGAGTGGGTGTCCACACCAAGTTCACTCAGCACATTTTCTTTGTAGACTCGGGGTTTTGAACCTAGACTTCCCACATAGTAGGCTGATACTTGCTATCTCTCTATTCTTGCACTGCCTCATAGGAATTGTAGTTCCTACGGGCGAAACTATAGTTTTGTAGACAAAAACATAGCCCTCAGTCTGTGTCAGGATGCCTTCTCATGTTCTTGACCAGCACATGAAGCAACCAATGTGCAAAGGATCACAATACAAAGTCATTTCATGTTTTCTCCTGGGTCCTAGGCTCAGAACACTGACCATAACATTTCTGTAATAAATGTCAACAAATCAAAAGCAGGTTCGCAGCTTACCGATACACACTTGAACAGCGTACTCAAGACTGCTACAGCACAGACATTTTGATGCAATAATTCAGAACAAGAAGTGTCAGTTATCAGACACGGTTAAATAAAAGAAATATTGCAAAAGTGCTCATGTTTTAAGCATATTTTTATTTTAAGGAAAACAAATATTTAATCGTGTTTGTGTCCTTTATAAAGTGTATATCTCTGATAACTAGCATTACATTTTATGACACACATGGCCTGGCCCAACACGGTCTCATCTATATCAGATCTGGCCCTCATGACAAATGAGTTCCACACCCCTGGGCTAAGCAGTTACGTAGTTTTTCCTTGTGTGGGTTCTCTAATGCCACTGAAGACTGCTACTGCTACTCAATCTCTTTCCACACTCTGATAATTCAAAAAGTTTTATCCATGTGGGTTCGTAGGTCCTGTTCAAGATGGCAACTCAAACTCTCTCTTGCTGCTGTTGAACACTGCCCGTATTACTGAATCTCTTTTCCACATTCTGAATATCCCAAAGGTTTCTCCTCCGTGTGGGTTCTCTGATGCTGTTGCAGATGGCCACGTTGACTGACTCTCTTTCCACATACTGAGCATTCAAAAGGTTTCTCCCCTGTGTGGGTCATCTGATGCTGTTGAAGATGGCTTCTCTGACTGAATCTCTTTCCACACTCTGAGCATTCAAAAGGTTTCTCCCCTGTGTGGGTTCTCTTATGCCGATGAAGATGGCTACTCCGATTGAATCTCTTTCCACACAATGAACATTCAAAACGCTTCTCCCCTGCATGGATTCTCTGATACTGTTGAAGAGTGCCACGTTGACTGAATCTCTTTCCACAGTCTGAGTATTCAAAAGGTTTCTTTGCTGTGTGTGTTCTCTGATGCTGCTGAAGATGGCCACTCTGACTGAATCTCTTTCCACACACGGAGCATTCAAAAGGTTTCTCTCCTGTGTGGGTTCTCTGATGCCGTCGAACATGGCCGCTCCAACTGAATCTCTTTCCACACTCTGAGCATTCGAAAGGCTTCTCCCCTGTGTGGGTCCTCTGATGCTGTTGAAGAATGCTATTCTGACTGAATCTCTTTCCACACTCTGAGCATTCAAAAGGCTTCTCCCCTGTGTGGGTTCTCTGATGCTTTTGCAGTTGCCCCCTCTCACTGAATCTCTTTCTACACACTAAACATTCAAAAGGTTTCTCCCCTGTATGGGTTCTCTGATGCTTTTGACGTTTCCCCTGGTCACTGAATCTCTCCCCTGTGTGGGTTCTTTGGTGCTGTTGAAGAGTGGCACTCCTACTGAATTTCTTTCCACACACTGAACATTCAAAAGGTTTCTCCCCTGTGTGGGTTCTTTTGTGTTGTTGAAGAGTGGCACTCCTATTGAATTTCTTTCCACACTCTGAGCATGCAAAACATTTCTCTCCTGTGTGAGTTCTCTGATGCTGTTGAAGAGTGCCGTTCTGACTGAATCTGCTTCCACACTCTGAGCATTCAAAAGGTTTCTCCCCTGTGTGTATTCTCTGATGCCGTTGAAGAGTAGAACTGTCAATGAATCTCTTTCTACACACTGAACATTCAAAAGGTTTCTCCCCTGTGTGGGTTCTTTGGTGCAGTTGAAGAGTGCCACTCCAACTAAATCTCTTTCCACAGTCTAAGCATTCAAAAGGTTTCTCCCCTGTGTGGGTTCTTTGGTGCAGTTGAAGAGTGCCACTCCGACTAAATCTCTTTCCACACTCCGAACATTCAAAAGGTTTCTCCCCTCTATGGGTTTCCTGATGCTGCTGAAGATTGTCACCCCGACTAAATCTCTTTCCACAAACCGAGCATTCAAAAGATTTCTCCCCTCTGTGTATTCTTAGATGTTTTTGAAGACTGCCACTCTGACCGAATTTCCTTCCACACTCTGAGCACTCAAAAGGTTTCTGCCCTGTGTGGGTTCTCTGGTGCTGTTGAAGAGTGCCACTCTGACTGAATCTTTCTCCACACATTGAGCATTCAAAAGGTTTCTCCCCTGTATAGGTTATATGATGCAGTTTAAGATGGCCACTCTCACTGAATCTCTTTCCACACTCTGAGCGTTCAAAAGGTTTCTCCCCTCTGTGGATTCTTTGGTGCACATGGAGCTCTGATCTCTGTCCGAAGTACTTTCCACACTGAATGGATTTACTTGCCTTCATTATCCTGTGCTTTGGAAAATGTGCACTATGCTGTCTGCCATCTCTATTGCTGCCTTTCTTTCTCTTAGGTCTCCCTCGGTTCCTGACATTTCCTTTCAAGTCTTCCGTTTGAACTGTATCCGGCCTTTGCTGATGAAGTTCCACAACCTCCTCATTCCTCTGATTATCCTCTGCTGGAATAAATAGAGCGATCTTGTTAGCATTTGGGAGGGCTGATAAGGTCCAGAGGCATCGATGTGGCTGCATTAGGAAAGGATTGACAGCCCTTTCGCCTCATCGAGCCTGGCTGATCTTAAGTACCACTCCATCTTTCTCCGGAATATCATAGAAGAAGAAGAAGAGACTGGATTTATACCACGCCCTTCACTGCCCAAAGGCGTCTCAGAGCGGCTTACAAACTCCTTTCCCTTCCCCTCCCCACAACAGACACCCTGTGAGGTAGGTGGGGCTGAGAGAACTTCTGACAGAAACTGTCCTTGAGAGAACAGCTGTGCCAGAGCTTGTGAGTGACCCAAGGTCATATCAGCAGGTGCAAGTGGAGGAGTGGGGAATCAAACCCGGTTCTCCCAGCTAAGAGTCCGTGCACTTAACCACTACACCAAGTTGGAAGGGATCTCATAAGAACATAAGAACATAAGAGAAGCCAATGTTGAATCAGGCCACTGGCCCATCTAGTCCAACACTCTCTGGGTCACACAGCGGCGAAAATATACCAGGTACCATCAGGAGGTCCAGCAGTGGGGCCAGGACACTAGAAGCTCTCCTGCTGCTGCCCCCCCCCCCAGCACCAAGGATAGAGTGCATCACCTGCCCCAGACTGAGAGTTCCCATCTACACCCTGTGGCTAATAGCCACTGATGGACTTCTGCTCCATATGTTTATCTAATTCCCTCTTGAAACTGTCCATGCTTGTAGCCACCACCACCTCCTGTGGCAGTGAATCTCCAAGGTCATCTAGTCCAACCCCCCGCACAATGCAGGAACTTCACAAATACCTTCCCCTCCACACCCGCAGTGACCTCTGCTCCATGCCCAGAAGACGACACAAAAACAAAAACCCTCCAGGATCTCCAACCAAGATAGCCTGGAGAAAAATTGCTTCCTGACCCCAAAGTGGTGATCAGGATTACCCTGGGCGTGTAAGAAAGGGCCACAAGATTATGTAGTATTTAACGATGCCTGACCCCTCAAGAGCCGCAGTTAGGAAAGGATTGACGGCACTTTTGCCTCATCAAGCCTGGCTGAACTTAACCACCCCTCCATAAGAACATAAGAGAAGCCAATGCTGAATCAGGCCAATGGCCCATCTAGTCCAACACTCTGTCACACAGCGGCCAAAATATACCAGGGGCCATCAGGAGGTCCAGCAGTGGGGCCAGGACACTAGAAGCCCTCCCACTGCTGCCCCCTCCAGCACCAAGAATAGAGTGCATCACCCACCCCAGACTGAGAGCTCCCATCTATCCCTTGTGGCTAATAGCCACTGGTGGACTTCTGCTCCAGATGTTTATCTAATTCCCTCTTGAAACTGTCCATGCTTGTAGCTGCCACCACCTCCTGTGGCAGTGAATTCCATATGTGAATTCCATCTTTCCCCAGAATATCACAGAATCATAGAGTTGGAAGGGATCTCCAGGGTCATCTAGTCCAACTGCTGTTCCTGCCTGGAAGATGAAAAATAACAAAACCTCCAGGGTCTCCAGCCAAACTGGTTTGGCAAAAAATTCATAGAATCATAGAGTTGGAAGGGATCTCCAGAGTCATCTAGTCCAACCCCCCCTGCACAATGCAGGAAATTCACAAATACCTGTCCCCCTCCACACCCGCAGTGTCCACTGTTCCACGCCCAGAAGATGACCAAAAACCTCCAGGATCCCCCTGGCCAAACCGGCCTGGAGCAACACTGCTTCCTGACTGATGTTCCCTCTAAGCTGGGGAGTCTTGTGGGCAAAAATTCTACTTTGTGGGCCACTGACATTCCAATTGTGAGCAATTTGGCTCCTGCATAAATTAGCCTGCTCTGGAGCCATCCTTCTTGAGCTAAAACAAAAATGTGTGAGCCAGAGGCTAAAAAACTGGGAGCTAGCTCACCGTAACTCAGCTTAGAGGGACCATTGTTCCTGATTCCCAAAGTGGCCATCAGTATTTCCCTGGGCGTGTGAGAAAGGGCCACAAGAACTAAGCACTGAGGAAGCCCTTCCTGCCCTCCCTTCTTGTGGTTTGCCCAAGTTCACAGAATCCGCATTGCTGTCGGGTGGGGCCATCTAGCCTCTGTTGGAAAACCTCCCAGGAAGGAGAGCCCAGCACCACCTCCCGAGGAAGCCTGTTCCACTGAGGAACCCCTCTAACTCTCAGGAAGTTCTTCCTAACGTTTAGCCGAAAACTCTTCTGATTAAATTTCAACCCGCTGGTTCTCGTCCGACCTTTGGGGGCAACAGAAAACAACATAAGAACATCAGAACAACTCTGCACCATCCTCTAGATGACAGCCCTTCAAGCACTTGAAGATGGTTCTCATATCCCCTCTCAGTCGTCTCCTCTCCAGGCTAGAGATACCCAGCTCCTTCAACCTTTCCTCATAGGACTTGGTTTTCAGACCCCCCTCACCATCTTCGCTGCCCTCCTCTGGGCCCGTTCCAGCTTGTCTGTATCCTTCCTGACCCCAAAGTGGTGATTTAGCATTCCCCTGGGCGTGTATGAAAGGGCCACAAGAATATCTAGTATTTAAGGATACCTCCCCCCTCAAGAGCCGCAGCTGAGGTCTTGCACTTCGGAGCATCCCGATTTCAATCTCCCAGAATCCCCTTTGCCAGATTCCATCAGGGCCCTGAGGGATCTGATGCGATTCCGCGGGGCCTGCAAGGCAGAGACGTTCCGCCGGGCTTTTGGCTGAGGGCCGCGGCAGTTTCATCTTGTCTGGCACCCTTTCCCATTCCATGTTGTTTTTACATCTATTTCGCCCTCCTCCTCCTCCTCCGCCCCCCTGTCCACGAAGTAGCCGGCAGCGGGAGCTGGAAGGAGGATCGTTTATTCTCCACCTGTTTGTTTTTACAGAGAGCTAGTTTGGTGTCGTGGTTAAGTCTGAGGACTCTAATCTGGGAGAACTGGGTTTGATTCCCCACGCCTCATAAGAACATAAGAACTTAAGAGAAGCCAATGTTGAATCAGGCCAATGGCCCATCTAGTCCAACACTCTGTCACACAGCGGCCAAAATATACCAGGTGCCATCAGAGAGGTCCAGCAGTGGGGCCAGGACACCAGAAGCCCTCCCACTGCTGCCCCCTCCAGCACCAAGAATAGAGTGCATCACCTGCCCCAGACTGAGAATTCCCATCTATACCCTGTGGCTAATAGCCACTGATGGACTTCTGCTCCAGATGTTTATCTAATTCCCTCTTGAAACTGTCCATGCTTGTAGCTGCCACCACCTCCTGTGGCAGTGAATTCCATATGTTAATCACTCTTTGGGTGAAGAAGTATTTCCTTTTATCTGTTCTAACCCGACTGCTCAGCCATTTCATGGAGTGCCCGCGAGTTCTTGTACTGTGAGAAAGGGAGAAAAGTACTTCTTTCTCAACCTGCTCAATCCCATTCATAATCTTATAAACCTCAATCATGTCACCCCTCAGTGCCTCCTTCACTTGCACCTGCTGATGTGACCTTGGGTCAGTCACAAGCTCCCCGCCTACCTCCCAGGGTGTCTGTTGTGGGGAGGGGAAGGGAAAGGAGTTTGTGAGCCGCTCTGAGACACCTTTGGGTAGTGAAGGGTGAGGTATAAATCCAATCTCTTCTTCTTAATATTGTACTAAGGTTTTAATTAATTTCTTCTTGTTTTATCTCTGGTTGTGCATTGCCCAATATAATAAATGAATAAATAAAATAACTTTGGCTATAGCTGGAATACTTATGCTGCAACAAGAGGTGCCAGCGAATACCAAGTATTTCACGTATCCGACGGCACAGTTTGCTTTCCTTGTTTTTCTGTCACTGAGCTGCAGAAACTGTGGTGTTTAGAGATGTTTTGTTTTTTAATCATTAATAAACCTTTATATCTTGCACCGAAGCTGTGGAATGAGCTCCCGGCTGGGATCTGAGCTCTACGGGATTTACAACAATTCCGTAGAGCAGTAAAGACCGAGCTCTTCCGGCAAGCATTCTAACGGGCTGCCACACCGGCAGTGCAGTAATAACATCAGTATAAGCACTTGGTATGCTTAGCATCCCGGCACCAGCACTTTATATAACACACACACGGAATGCTGCCTTATCTTATTGTATTTTAATATAATTTAGTATGTATGCACTGCACTGTCTTGTTTTTAGATGGAGTAATATTGTGTTTTAAACTGTATACCGGTTTTAACTGTTGTAAGCAGCCCTGAGCCGCCTTGGCGGGAGGGCGGGATAAAAGCTTAATAAATAAATAAATATTTGAAACGGGTCTGCTTTACTTCTGTGCATTCTCTTCATGAACCCACTGAACTGGGTGCTGCTCAGGTACAAAGAGTTTTGACCCGGGGGGCCTTGGCTTCAGTTCCTGGCAGGATCATTTCAAGATCGCAGGCACAGGACACTAGAAGCCCTCCCACTGCTGCCCCCACCCCAGGCACCAGGAATAGAGTGCATCACCTGCCCCAGACTGAGAGTTCCCATCTATACCTTGTGGCTAATAACCACTGATGGACCTCTGGCTCCATGTGATTATCCAATTCCCTCTTATAAAACATAAGAGAAGCCAATGTCAGGTCAGGCCAGTGGCCCATCCAGTCCAACACTCTGAGTCACACAGTGGCCAGAAATACCAGGTGCCCTCAGGAGGTCCCGCAGTGGGGCCAGGACACTAGAAGCCCTCCCACCACTGTTGCCCCCCCAAGCACCGAGAATACACTGTTGCCCCAGACTGAGAGTTCATATAAGAACATAAGAGAAGCCAATGTTGGATCAGACCAATGGCCCATCTGGTCCAACACTCTCTGTGTCACACAGTGGCCAAAAACACCAGGGGCTGTCAGGAGGTCCAGCAGTGGGGCCAGGACACCAGAAGCCCTCCCACTGTTGCCCCCCCAGCACCAAGAATACAGAGCATCACCTGCCCCAGACGAGAGTTCCTAGCTATAACTTGTGCCTAATAGCCACTGATGGACTTCTCTGCTCCATATGCTTATCTAATTCCCTCTTGAAGCCGTCCATGCTTGTAGCCGCCGCCACCTCCCGTGGCACTTTACAGAGTGCGTTGTAAAGGCTGGCAATAGATAAATGAGGATCTGGCCCCTTCCAGAGTCTTTCTGAGGGCCTCTCATCCCTAACTTTACCTCAAGCCAGGACCCCTTTTCAGGCTTGCGGGATGGCCACAACGCTGGCCTGGGCAAGGACACACGCTAGTTGGGACGGGCCTCAAAACGGTGTGTTGCTATTCAATATTTTGATTCATGCCTCCTCCTCACAATGGCAGCAATTCGCACCTTTGGCACCTAGGAAAAAGACCCTTACCCAGAAAGGCCACGTTCCCACAGTTCTCCAGCATGACTTCCCTGTACAGAGCTCTTTGTCCCGGATCCAGCAGGGCCCATTCGGCCTCCGTGAAAGAGACGGACACCTCCTCAAAGGAAAAGGGACCCTGAAGGAAATAGCCGATTCCCTCGTCAGAGATCAGGACAGGCAGAGATTGGCACACGGGAAGGGAGCCGTCTGGGAAGGGACAGGATGTCAGGCTTGGGATGGGAAAGGGAACAGCGTTCAGAGGCCCGGACACCTTGTAGAAACTGCAGGAGCCAAAAAAACCCTAAGAAAGGAGGAGAGACCCAGGCTGTTCCCCCGACGCTCATCTCCCCTACCTGGACTGGAGGGGCAGCAGCCGTTTCCACACCTCTGAAAAGATGTCGGCTCAACAGCATCTCTTCCCTGCCTGTGAATGAGACAAAGGAGGAAGGAAGGGCGTTTGCTTGCTTGCTTGTTCCCTGCTTCACACACCCTCTTCCCTGTGTACACCCAACACATTTTAATATACTTTTTACTCAATTCTGGGAGAGGCAGAAGGGAAGCACCAGGTACCTATGAGCCTCAGGAATGATAAATGCTACCAACACAGTATCATAGAATCATAGAGCTGGAAGGCACCTCCAGGGTCATCCAGTCCAACCCCCGAACAATGCAGGAAATTCACAAATATGTCCCTGTCACATCCGCAGTGACTGCAGTTCCACGTCCAAAAGATGGCCAAAAAAGCATCAGGATCCCCAGCCTGGAGAAGAATTGCTTCCTGACCCTAAAGTGGCGATCAGCATTTCCCTGGGTGTGTGATAAAGGGCCAGAAGAACTAAGCACTGAGCAACCCTTCCTGCCCACCCTCTCATGATCTGCCTAAGTTCACAGAATCAGCATTGCTGTCAGAGTGGCCATCTGGCCTCTGTTTGAAAACCTCCAAGGAAGGAGAGCTCACCTCTTCCCGAGGAAGCCTGTTCCACTAAGGAACCGCTCTAACTGTCAGGAAGTTCTTCCTAATGTTTAGCCAAAAACTCTTCTGATTAAATTTCAACCTGTTGGTTCTAGTCCGACCTTCTGGGGCAACAGAAAACAACTCTGCCCCATCCTCTAGATGACAGCCCTTCAAGCACTTGAAGATGGTGATCATATCACCTCTCAGTCATCTCCTCTCCAGGCTAAACATACCCAGCTCCTTCAACCTTTCCTCATGGGCCTTGGTCTCCAGACCTCTCACCATCTTCGCTGCCCTCCTCTGGACACGTTCCAGCTTGTCTATATCCTTCTTAAATTGTGGTGCCCAAAACTGAACACAACACTCTAGGTGAGGTCTAACCAGACCATCATTCGCATGATCTGGACACTATACCTCTGTTGATACAGCCCAAAATCGCATTTGCCTTTTTAGCTGCCGCATCACACTGCTGACTCATGTTCCATGTATGGTCCACTAAGAACCCTAGATCCTTTTCACACGTACTACTGCCAAGACAAGTCTCCCCCAACCTATAATTATGCATTTGATTTTCCCTACCTAAATGCAGAACTCTACATTTATCCCCCCCCCTGAAATTCATTTTTATTTGTTTTAGCCCCATTTCCCAGCCTGCCAAGATCATCCTGTATCCTGACTTTTGTCTTCTACCGTATTGCCACCCATCCCAATTTAGTATCATCTGCAATTTTAACAAGCATTCCCTCTATCCCTTCATCGAAATCACTGATAAAGATGTTGAACTAAACCGGTCCCAGGACAGATCCTTGAGGGGCACTCCGCCTGTCACTGCTCTCCAAGAAGATGAGGAACCGTTCACAAGCACTCTTTGGGTGTGATCCGTCAACCATTTACAGATCCACCTAACAGTCATAGGCTCCAAACCACAAGTATATTATAAGTGACCTTATCAAAAGCCTTACTGAAATCAAGATAAACTGTCTACAGCATTCCCCTCATCCAGCAAGGTAGTAACTTTCTCAAAAAAACAGTTAAGGTTAGTCTGACATGACTTGTTCTTGAGAAACCCATGCTAGCTCTTGGAAATCACAGCTGTCCTTTCTAAATGCTCAAGGATTGTCTGTTTGATTATTTGTTCTAAAACTTTCCCAGGCATAGACATCAAGCTGACGGGTCGGTAGTTACCCAGATCGTCCTTTTCTCTTTCTTGAAGATGGGGACAGCATTGGCCCACCTGTTTCAGAATTCTGTGAGACCTGTGTCTGGCCTGGGGGGAGAGGGACACAGAGGGGTGGAAATGACGTCGCAGGACATCTCAGCGTTGCATTCAGCCCAGATGTGACTGGAGCACATCTGGAGACCTGAGGGTCATATGAATGAGTTTTCAGAGTGTCTCTTGGCATGCAAAATTCACAGCCAGGTTTTCAGCCAGGCACAACATCAACATGACAGCATATCTGTCCCAAGCTCCACCCCAAAGCCTCTCCCCAAAGTTCCTGGGGGTGCCAGTCCACAGCCCCCCATCCGTCCCCCCAGCACTGTATTTCCCACAGTGGCTCCCAAGATGCCCCTATAAGCATGGGCACAGAAGACAATTTTGCCCATCATTATTGGCCCGAGGAACTGGTTTTCAGCGCTCTGCTGCCCCAGAAGGTGGAGGCTCCCTTGATACACCAGGCTGAATAGTTTTACCGAGGTTTGTCCACCTTTTCTCTTTTGAGCCACCTGGAGTTCCCCTTATGGAAGGAAGGTGAGAGATGAATAATTTAATTAAAACAAAGAATTGCCCTCCACGAACTTGTCTAATCTCCTCTTAGAGACATCACAGTTAGTGGAAATTGAGTGCCGCAGATTAATGCTGTTTTGTGTGAAGAAGTATTTAATTCTTTTCCTGATCTGAACTCTCTATCCATCAAATTTACTGGGTGCCCCAATCTAGGCACCAAGAGTCCTTACCAGAGGAGAGGGCATCTTGGGCACGCTCCACGGCCTGTGCCCTCTGCCCTTGCTCCAAGGAAGCTCCTTCCACCTCAGGGAACGTGGCTCGTCTCTTCACGGATGGTGCCCACATCTGAAACAGCAGCGAGGGAGAGGGGTAAGAGGTGGAATGGGAAAGAGACCAAGGAATGCATCCTGCCCCACTTCCAGACTCTGCGCCCTTCCATCAGCAGACCTGGTGACTTATCCAGACAGATCAGAAACTCTCTAGTAGAATATACTGCTTCAGGAACCCATGAATCTCCCATTTGGATTATTAACACTTGGACAAATACCTCTCAGGGACACTTCAGGATAAGGCCAGATATCCTTGCTTGAATTGGACACACCTGGAGGGAACCCCCCCTCACCTGTTCTGCCCTGCCTCTTCTCCTCGGCCTGACTCAGGAGGAAACCCTCGGCCAGGGCCACCGCCTGGGAACTGCTCTCCGGCCCGCATCCTCGGACCCAGCCCTGCATTTCCCGGGGCAGGAGAGTCAGGAACTGCTCCAGGATCACCAGGTCCAGGATCTGCCTCTTGGTGCGCCTCTCCGGCTCCAGCCAGTGGCGGCACAGTCCGTGGAGCTGGCTGCAAACCTCGCGGGGCCCAGCGGCCTCCTGGTAGCGGAACTGCCGGAAGCGTCGGCAATGGGCGTCTGAGGCTGCAGTGAGCTGAGCATGGATCTCTGGCCCCGGGCTTTCCCAGGATTCAACACCACTCCCAGCCTTGGGTGGGATGAGGGCCTTTGCTTGCTGTCCTGCCAGTTCCAGGTCCTTCCGGGTCCTGCTCTTCCATCTCCTTCCCCTTCTCTTGGGTCACCTCTGACTGTGTAAAAGATGCCTTCAGTCACTTGGCTATGAAGAGAGGCGTCTCTCTGGGGGGGAAGGAGAGACACAGAGAGTCACATGGGAAGTCAAAGACAATGCAGATACACCACTGAGCATCACAAACCTTCATGTGCACAGGAGACATAAGAGAATTGCCCTGGTGGATCAGAATAAAATGGCTTTTTTTGGTTTGTAGACCAGGTTTAATATCATTTTTCTATTTTAAAAGCCAGGCTATTTGAGACATGCCTCCTTGGTTGTTTGGGAAAGTTAAACGTCTCTGTTTGGCTCTTTAAGGATGTCAACAAGCTTGGCCTCTCCTAACATTGGCTCAGTCTGTCCTCGGAGCCAATACTTAAGGGAAACCCCAAAAGGACGAGAGGGGCTGGTGACCCCTTGACCATCGTAGGTGTCTCTTTGACAGGCCTGAAGCGTGTGAGGCAAGAGGTCTGTCCGAGCCCCCAGCTGAGGGGAAAGGGCAGGAATGTGTCTGTGTGAAGAAGAAGCAGCTGAGATCGGGAGAGGAAGGAAGAGAGGCTGAGGTTTGGCTCAAGGATGTGGAGGGGCAGAAACGCTCCCCTCTGGGCATCTGGTTGTGGGGTAGCAGACCTCCCACTCTGTGGGAATTCCTCCTGCTTCCACCCCTGCTCAGCTCTGCCAGCATATCTGTCATTAAAGCAAATAACAACAAGAGACCAGAAGGACTCCGGGGCTCTCTCCTTCCAAGAGGAACCAGACCTGGCAAACAGCATCCCTTGGGTGCTTCTTACCAATTCAAGAAGGCAGGGCGGATATATCGAGTCTGTCATCCGGAGAAGAACCACAGTTTTCTCCTGGCCCCGTATTCGAATTCACCCTTGACAGAAGGAGTCCAGCCTGTTGTGGGAACAAGCCTACGCCTGCCCCTGGAACACCTTTGGGTGGCTACTAAGTGTGCACAGACTCCGATCTGGGAGAACCAGGTTTGATTCCCCACTCCTCCACTTGCACCTGCTGATGTGACCTTGGGTCAGTCACAAGCTCTGGCACAGCTGTCCTGGAAAAAGAGCAGTTTCTGTCAGACCTCTCTCAGCCCCACCTGCCTCCCAGGGTGTCTGTTGTGGGGAGGGGAAGGGAAAGGAGATTGTAAGCCGCTCTGAGACTCCTCTGGGTACTGAAGGGCGGGGTATAAATCCAATCTCTTCTTCTTCTCTCCTCCCAGTTTGGTGTAGTGGCTAAGTGTGCAGACTCTAGTCTGGGAGAACCGGGTCTGATTCCCCCACTCCTCCACTCGCAGCTGCTGGATGACTTTGGGCAAGCTGTAGGGGAAGACAGCAAATCCACCCTCTTCTTCTTCTTCTCCCAGTTTGGTGTAGTGGCTAAGTGTGCAGACTCTAGTCTGGGAGGAGCGGGTCTGATTCCCCACTCCTCCACCTCGCAGCTGCTGGATGACTTTGGGCAAGCCACATAGTTCTGACAAGAGCTGTCCTTGAAAGAGACCGTTTCTGCCAGAGCTCTCTCAGCCCCGCCCTACCTCACAGGGTGTCCGTTGTGGGGAGGGGAAGGGAAAGGAGATTGTAAGCCACTCTGAGACTCCCGAGTGAAGGGCAGGGGGTATAAATCCGATCTCCTCCTCCTCCTCTCCCTGGTGCCCTGCTGGAGATGACCAGCCAAAATGCTTGACATTCGGCCCAGCCAATCCACATGAATGATTCGTCACATATTTGATCCTCTCTGGGACTCCTCTCTGGGCCTCCTGACTGCAAAAAGGTGAGCCCTGTATTCTTGCTGAACACTCCCCCCTCTCCTGTGATTGTGCCCTGGTGTCTCTCCCTGTTGTGTTGCCGGGGGGGGGGGTTGTCTCTCCCTCTCTCCCCTGGCAAAAGGATGCCCTTCCTCCCACCCAAACCGCAGTGGCAAGAGGGAGAATTTGGCATGGTCTTATGGCTGCTCCCTCTCAAGTGAGCTGTGGGGTGACGGGGCAGGGGCGATGCGGTTGGAACAGCCGTGTTCTCTCCCTGGGCGTCCACTTTGCAAAAACACTGCTGCAGGTGGGTACTCGAACCCACATCCCTGGGGCTCCCGGGTGTTTTTATGTAGCTCACGCCACAGTCCTCACAGTGATGGACGCCCTTGTGCGATCTGTTCATCCTGGATAAAGGTCTGTGGGAGGTGGGTGCCAGGGGGCGTGGCCACATCAGCATGCTCCGCCCCCTCTCTGCCTGTCAGAGGGGAGTCCCCTCCTGCCGTGATTGGTGGGCATTGGATGGTGTTTTCATGATCTATGAACGAAATTTCATTCAAGCTACTACAAGGTTTCCTGTTCATGCACCCTTCTTCAGATTCCACTTATAGAATCATAGAAAGTTAGAGTTGGAAGGGACCTTGCAGGTCATCTAGTCCAACCCCCTGCACTCTGCAGGAGCAGAGCCGAAAGACAGCCCTACATACCTACAACATACCCGAAAGATGGTTGTCCAGCATCCGCTTGAAAACGTCCAGGGAAGGAGCATCCACCACCTCCCGAGGCAGACTGTTCCACTGCTCAACCACTCTGACAGTTAGGAAGTTTCTCCTGATATCTAGCCGGTAACGACTCCCTCGTCATTTCCATCCATTAGATCTAGTCTTGCAATCCAGAGTCAAGAGAGAATAAATCTGCTCCATCTTCTACATGACAGCCCTTCAGATACTTGAAGACTGCCATCATGCCCCCTCTGAGCCTTCTCTTTCCCAGGCTAAACAGACCCAACTCTCTCAGCCTTTCCTCATAAGACTTGGGTTCCAACCCTCTCACCATCCTGGTCGCCCTCTTCTGGACACGCTCGCAGCTTGTCAACATCCTTCCTAAAGTGTGGTGCCCAGAACTGGACACAGGACTCCAGGTGAGGCCTGACCACAGCAGAAGAGAGCGGAACTGCCACCTCCCACGATCTGGACACAAGGCTTCTGTTAATGCATCCTAAGACTGCATTAGCTTTCTTCGCAGTCACATCACACTGCAGGCTCATGTTGAGCTTGTGATCAACCAGAACACCCAGAGCCCTTTCACATGAGCTGCTGTCAAGCCACGTCCCTCCCATTCTACATCAGTGCCTTTGATTATTTTGTACCAAAGTGTAGGACTTTGCACTTATCTCTATTTGAAATTCATTTTATTGGTCTCAGCCCACTGTTCCGGCCTATCTAGATCATTTTGAATCCTGACTCTGTCTTCTTCAGAATTAGCAATCCCTCGGGAGGTGGTGGATGCGCCTTCGCTGGACATTTTCAAGCAAAGGCTGGGCGACCATCTTTCAGGTATGTTGTAGGTATGTAGGGCTATCTTTCAGCTATGCTCCTGCAGAGTGCAGGGGGCTAGACTAGACCACCTGCAAGGTCCTTTCCAACTCCAACATCCTATGATTCTGTGATTCTGTGATCTTTGGGCTACGCTCCTGCAGAGTGCAGGGGGGTTGGAATAGATGACCTGCAAGGTCCCTTCCAACTCCGACATCCTATGATTCTGTGACTCTGTGATCTTTGGGCTATGCTCCTGCAGAGTGCAGGGGGTCAGACTAGATGACCTGCACGGTCCCTTCCAACTCCGACATTCTATGATTCTGTGATTCTATGATCTTTTGGCTACACTCCTGCAGAGTGCAGTGGGTTAGACTAGATGACCTGCAAGGTCCCTTCCAACTCTTAACATCCTATGATTCTGTGTTCCTCCCCCTGCCAGGCAGGCCTTGGACACCCCTTGGCAGTCCCGGCCCCACACTGGGAAGGCCTCTGGGTGTCAGGATGGGGCCCGGGCTGATTCCAGGGCAGGGGGAGTCCCCTTCCCCCCCCCAAGCCCTTTCTTACTCCTCCAACCAGAAAAAGAAGACCAGCTTTTTGCATGGAGATTAAACATGACCCAGCCAGAGAACGTCAGTTTCGTCCTCTCTTGAACTGAAAGACGTTGATTATCACCCCCCTTGCAACCCCCCCCCAAGTCTGCCGCTATACTGGGACAAAAGTGGTGCCTAACGGGGTTGCCAAACCTCCAGGTGGGGCCTGGAGTTCTCCCAGGATCACAACCGACTTCCAGCAGACAGAGTTCAGTTCTCCCCTGGAGAAAATGGTTGCATTGGTGGTGGGGGGGTACTCAATGCCGGCCTTGTCCCCCCCCCCAAAAAACAAAAACCCCTCCGGTCTTCCCAGAATCCTCCCTTCGAAATCTGCAGGGATTTGCCATCCGGGAGTCCGGAACCCTCTGCAAAACCCCTGTGCTGAGAACGGCCTCCCTCCCTTTGCAAAATCTAGGCAAAGCTCCCCCCCGCCCCCGGACGCCTTACTTGCAAGGAGACCTTCCCAAGGGGGGTCCGGCTGCAGGGCTCTTCCTTCCCGCTGTTGCAGGGCTGCAGCCCCTCCCGGCCCTCTCTCGCCCGCTCCCCCCCCCAGTGCAAATGCAGAAAAATAAAAAAAAACTCTTGTTCAACCTCTCTAGCAAACGGCTCCGTGGGCTTAACCCTTCCAGCGCTGCAGACAACTGCAAAAGGCGTCCTCCGTCCTGTCCTCTCCAAGAAGAGCCCTCAGCGCAACGCCTCAAGCTGCTGAAATGGGTCTCCTCGGGAGGAGGAACTCCACGGGGTTGGGCTCCCCGGCGTATCTATCCCCGGCTGTTCAGAGCAGCTCAGGGAAACTGCAGTGCTCTTTTTGCAGCAGGGACGCCTTTGCATATTAGGCGACACAGACCCCCTAATGTAGCCAATCCTCCCAAGAGCTTGCAGAGCTGTTCTTGCAGGGGCTGCTGTCAGCTCTTGGGTGACTGCCTGCTACATATTAGGGCCGTGTCGCCTAATAGAAGAAGAAGAAGAAAAGTTTGGATTTATACCCCGCCCTTCACTGCCCAAAGGAGTCTCAGAGCGGCTCACAAACTCCTTTCCCTTCCTCTCCCCACAACAGACACCCCCTGGGAGGTAGAAGAAGAAGAAGAAGAAGAAGAAGAAGAGTTTGGATGTATACCCCGCCCTTCACTACCCAAAGGAGTCTCAGAGCGGCTCATAAATTCCTGTTCCCTGTCCCCTCCCCACAACAGACACCCTGGGAGGTAGAAGAAGAAGAAGAGTTTGGATTTATACCCCGCCCTTCACTGCCCAAAGGAGTCTCAGAGCGGCTCACAAACTCCTTTCCCTTCCTCTCCCCACAACAGACACCCCCTGGGAGGTAGAAGAAGAAGAAGAAGAAGAAGAGTTTGGATTTATACCCCGCCCTTCACTACCCAAAGGAGTCTCAGAGCGGCTCACAAATTCCGTTCCCGTCCCCTCCCCACAACAGACACCCTGGGAGGTAGAAGAAGAAGAAGAGTTTGGATTTATACCCCGCCCTTCACTGTCCAAAGGAGTCTCAGAGCGGCTCACAAGCTCCTTTCCCTTCCCCTCCCCACAACAGACACCCTGTGAGGTAGAAGAAGAAGAAGAGATTGGATTTATACCCCGCCCTTCACTGCCCAAAGGAGTCTCAGAGCGGCTCACAAACTCCTTTCCCTTCCCCTCCCCACAACAGACACCCTGTGAGGTAGAAGAAGAAGAAGAGATTGGATTTATACCCCGCCCTTCACTGCCCAAAGGAGTCTCAGAGCGGCTCACAAACTCCTTTCCCTTCCCCTCCCCACAACAGACACCCTGTGAGGTAGAAGAAGAAGAAGAGATTGGATTTATACCTTGCCCTTCACTGCCCAAAGGAGTCTCAGAGCGGCTCACAAACTCCTTTCCCTTCCCCTCCCCACAACAGACACCCTGTGAGGTAGAAGAAGAAGAAGAGATTGGATTTATACCTTGCCCTTCACTGCCCAAAGGAGTCTCAGAGCGGCTCACAAACTCCTTTCCCTTCCCCTCCCCACAACAGACACCCTGTGAGATAGAAGAAGAAGAAGAGATTGGATTTATACCCCGCCCTCCACTGCCCAAAGGAGTCTCAGAGCGGCTCACAAACTCCTTTCCCTTCCCCTCCCCACAACAGACACCCCCTGGGAGGTAGAAGAAGAAGAAGAAGAGAGAAGAAGAAGAAGAAGAAGAAGAAGAAGAGGAGGAGTTTGGATTTATACCCCGCCCTTCACTACCCAAAGGAGTCTCAGAGCGGCTCACAAATTCCTTTCCCTTTCCCTTCCCCTCCCCACAACAGACACCCTGTGGGGTAGAAGAAGAAGAAGAGATTGGATTTATACCCCGCCCTTCACTGCCCAAAGGAGTCTCAGAGCGGCTCACAAACTCCTTTCCCTTCCCCTCCCCACAACAGACACCCTGTGAGGTAGAAGAAGAAGAAAGAGATTGGATTTATACCCTGCCCTTCACTGCCCAAAGGAGTCTCAGAGCGGCTCACAAACTCCTTTCCCTTCCCCTCCCCACAACAGACACCCTGTGAGGTAGAAGAAGAAGAAGAGATTGGATTTATACCCCGCCCTTCACTGCCCAAAGGAGTCTCAGAGCGGCTCACAAACTCCTTTCCCTTCCCCTCCCCACAACAGACACCCCCTGGGAGGTAGAAGAAAGAAGAAGAAGAGTTTGGATTTATACCCCGCCCTTCACTGCCCAAAGGAGTCTCAGAGCGGCTCACAAACTCCTCTCCCTTCCCCTCCCCACAACAGACACCCCTGTGAGGTCGGTGGGGCTGAGAGAGCTTCTGGCAGAAACTGTCCTTGGGAGAACAGCTGTGCCAGAGCTTGTGACTGACCCAAGGTCACACCAGCAGGTGCAAGTGGAGGCGTGGGGAATCAAACCTGGTTCTCCCAGATAAGAGTCCAGGCACTTAACCACGACACCAAATAGGCAAAGGAGTTCCTGCTGCAAGAAGAGCCCTGATGGGAAAGGATATTTAGACTGCTGTTTTGCAGCCAGCAGTGTGTTGTGGTCTGAAGCCGAACCTGGCCTATACTTTCACATGTTAAGCTTCAGACATGACAAGGATTGTATTCTGTCACATTCCTATTGGCTGCTTTCAATGAAACCTCTGTAAATAACCAATGACAACGTGTGTGTGGATGGATGGATGGATGGATGGATGGATGGATGGGTAGATGGGTAGATGGGTAGATAGGTAGGTAGGTAGGTAGGTAGGTAGGTAGGTAGATAGATAGATAGATAGATAGATAGATAGATAGATAGATAGATAGATAGATAGATAGATAGATAGATAGATAGATGGATGGATGTTTGGAGATGTCATTGGTCTTTATCCTGAGTTTCCTATTGGTTGTTAACTTATTTATGGGTGTGGCTTTGACAGCCCGGAAGAATTCGCTTGGGGCTCTTTAGCTTGGAGAAACGACGGAGGTTTATAAGATTATGAATGGGAATGAGCAGGTTGAGAAAGAAGTACTTTTTAACTTGTTTATTAATTATTTGGAATTGGGAGTAAGCAGTGCAGTGGCTAAATTTGCAGATGACAGGAAGTTGTTCAGGGTGGTGAAAACCAGGGAGGATTGTGAGGCACTCCAAAGGGATCTGTCGAGGATGGGCGAGTGGGCGTCAACGTGGCAAATGGGGTTCAATGTGGCCAAGTGCAAAGTGATGCACATTGGAGCCAAAAATCCTAAATATAAATGCACATTGATGGGGTCTGAACTGGCAGAGACGGACCAAGAGAGAGATCTTGGAGTTAGAACGTAAGAACATAAGAGAAGCCAATGTTGAATCAGGCCAATGGCCCATCTAGTCCAACACTCTGTCACACAGTGGCCAAAATATACCAGGTGCCATCAGGAGGTCCAGCAGTGGGGCCAGGGCACCAGAAGCCCTCCCACTGCTGCCCCCTCCAGCACCAAGGATAGAGTGCATCACCTGCCCCAGACTGAGAGTTCCCATCTATACCCTGTGGCTAATAGCCACTGATGGACTTCTGCTCCAGATGTTTATCTAATTTCCTCTTGAAGCTGTCCATGCTTGTAGCTGCCACCACCTCCTGTGGCAGTGAATTCCATATGTTAATCACTCTTTGGGTGAAGAAGTACTTCCTTTTATCTGTTCTAACCCGACTGCTCAGCAATTCCATGGAGTGCCCACGAGAGTTCTTGTATTGTGAGAAAGGGAGAAAAGTACTTCTTTCTCAACCTGCTCAGTCCCATTCATCATCTTATAAACCTCGATCAGGTCACCCCTCAGCCGTCTTTTCTCCAAGCTGAAGAGCCCCAAGCATTTTAACCTTTCTTCATAGGGAAGGTGTTCCAACCCTTTTATCATTCTAGTTGCCCTTCTCTGCACTTTTTCCAATGCTATAATATCCTTTTTGAGGTGTGGCGACCAGAACTGTACACAGTATTCCAAATGAGGTCGCACCAATGATTTATACAGGGGCATGATGATACTGGCTGATTTGTTTTCAATTCCCTTCCTAATAACCCCCAGCATAGCGTTGGCCTTCTTTATTGCAGCTACACACTGTCTAGACATTTTCACTGAGTTATCCACTGGGACTCCAAGATCTCTCTCTTGGTCCGTCTCTGCCAGTTCAGACCCCATCAACGTGTATTTATATTTAGGATTTCTAGTTGCCCTTCTCTGCACTTTTTCCAATGCTATAATATCCTTTTTGAGATGTGGCGACCAGAACTGTACACAGTATTCCAAATGAGGTCGCACCAACGATTTATACAGGGGCAGGATGATCCTGGCTGATTTGTTTTCAGTTCCCTTCCTAATAATCCCCGGCATAGCGTTGGCCGGGTAGAAATCCCGTCTCCTCCTCCTCTTCTTCTTCTTCCTCTAGGGCGCTCTCGGGCAGCACCACTGAGCAGCATGGGGCATCCTGGCTGAAGCTCTCCCGTGGCGACGGCAGGAGGACGGCTTTGCATTTGTCTGCAGCACTGAAGGGGTTAAACCGACAGAGCCGTTTGCTGGGGGGGCGGAGAGGAGGAGAGGGGAGGGGGGGGGGTTTGCTTTTGCGTGCGGCAACAGGCAACAGCGCGACGGGAAAAGCCCTGCAGCAGCAGCCGGATTCCCCCCCACCCCGGGAAGGTCTCCTTGCAAGTAAGGTGTGTTTTTGTTGGGGGGGGGCGGAGAGAAGCTGGGACTAGACCTTGCAAAGGGAGGGAGGCCGGGCTGGCCATTCTCAGCACAGGGTTTGCAGAGGGGTTCCCAACTCCCGGATGGAAAATCCCTGCAGATTTTCTTTTTTGGGGGGTGGGGATTCTGGGGAAGGCCTGGCTTTGGGGACGGGGGGGACCCTCAGAGGGGGAGGAAGGCCGCCGTAGAGCCCCGTCCCCCCCCAGGTCAGCCGTTTTCTCCAGGGGGAACTGATCCCAGAATGCCGCTGGAGGTGGGTTGCGGTGTTCCCTCTAAGCTGAGTAAGTGTGAGCTAGCTCACAGTCTTTTAGCCTCCAGCTCACACATTTTTGCCTTAGCTCAGGAAGGGAGGGCTCCATAGCAAACTAATTGATGCAGCAGCCCAGTCGCTGGCTCACAACTTTGATGCCCAGGAGCTCGCAAAGTAGAATTTTTGCCCACAGGACTCCACAATTCAGAGGGAACATTGGTGGGTTGTAATCCCGGAGGTTACACTAAACCCACAAGGGGACCACGGAGATGCTACCCTCAGTAACCAACCGAACCAAAACATCCGGTGGAAATAACAATTGTTCAAGGTCTAATGGCACACACAGTGGCCGATTCACCATGAAGCGGACCAAGCCGGTGCTTAGGGCACCAGGGCCAAAGGGGGCACCATAAAGTTGGGGAAAAACTAATGAAGATTTGTAAAAAAACACACAAAAAACCAAACCAACCCAAATCAGTTATGCTCCAAGAAAGACTCAACTCAGAGGCATTAATTCTGAGGATGTTATTAGCGATTTTGCAAAAACGAAATGTAGAAAAATGCCTTTCCGGTCATGAGTATTGGAACTTTGATACATTTAAGGTGTGAAATATTAAAACAGAGGTTGTCTTGTGTTTTTGTAGAACTTTATGGGGTCTGGGTAGAAGTCGGATCTAAATGGATCCTCATGAATTCATATGATTTTTCCATTGAAATGAAATAAAACCACCATCATATTGTAGGCCATGTGTTAGTCTACAGGGGGGACCACAAAATTCAGGCACCCACGGATTCGTGGCGCTACAGCGGTGCAAAAACATGATTTCAAAGCACGGATCCTCATGAATTCATATGATTTTTACACTGAAATGAAATAAAACCGACATCATACTGTAGACCATGTCTTAGACTATAGGCAGCGCTCCAAAAATCAGGCCCCCACGAATTCGTGGCACCACAAAACTGCAAAAACATGCTTCCAAAGCACGGATCCTCATGGATCCTTGGGTTTTTTGCATTAGGACGCCCCAAACACACCATCAAATCACAAAACATGTCCATGGCAACAGCCTGTACTACAAAAATCATGGATCCACGGCTCCATGGCAACACCACTGTGCAAAAACACGGTTCTACAGCACGGATCCTCATGGATCCTCGGGTTTGCAATGGGTCACTCCAAACACAACATCAAGTCACATAACATGTCCATGGCAACAGCCTGTACTACAAAAATCATGGATCCACGGCTCCGTGGCAACACCATCAACAAAAACATCGTTCTGAAGCATGGATCCTCACGGATCCTCGGGGTTTTTGGATTTGGGGTCTGAACTGGCAGAGACGGACCAAGAGAGAGATCTTGGAGTCATAGTGGATAACTCAATGAAAATGTCTAGACCGTGTGCAGCTGCATAGTGTGCCAACGCTATGCTGGGGATTATTAGGAAGGGAATTGAAAACAAATCAGCCAGTATCATCATGCCCTTGTATAAATCATTGGTGCAACCTCATTTGGAATACTGTGTACAGTTCTGGTCACCACATCTCAAAAAGAATATTATAGCATTAGAAAAAGTGCAGAGAAGGGCAACTAGAATGATAAAAGGGTTGGAACACCTTCCCTATGAAGAAAGGTTAAAACGCTTGTGGCTCTTTAGCTTGGAGAAACGACGGCTGAGGGGTGACATGATCGAGGTTTATAAGATTATCAATGGGATTGAGCAGGTTGAGAAAGAAGTCCTTTTCTCCCTTTCTCACAATACAAGAACTCGTGGGCACTCCATGAAATTGCTGAGCAGTCGGGAGCCGTATATTTTGGCCGCTGTGTGACAGAGTGTTGGACTAGATGGGCCATTGGCCTGATTCAACATTGGCTTCTCTTATGCTCTTATGTTCCCCAAGAGAGTCTCAGAGCAGCTGGCAAACTCCTTTACCCTTCCGCTCCCCACCACAGACACCCTGTGAGGCAGGTGGGGCTGAAAGAGCTCCGACAGAAACGGCTCTTTTTCAAGGACGGCTCTGGCAGAACTTGTGACTGACCCGAGGCCACCCAGCAGCTGCAAGTGGAGGAGGAGTGGGGGAATCAGACCCAGATTAGAGTCCAGCACACTTAACCACTACACCAGATTGGAGAGGTCATAAGAACATTAGAACATAAGAGAAGCCAATGTTGAATCAGGCCAATGGCCCATCCAGTCCAACACTCTCTGTGTCACACAGTGGCCAAAGTATACCAGGTGCCACCAGGAGGTCCAGCAGTGGGGCCAGGACACCAGAAGCCCTCCCACTGCTGCCCCCCCCTCCAGCACCAGGAATAGAGTGCATCACCTGCCCCAGACTGAGAGTTCCCATCTATACCCTGTGGCTAATAGCCACTGATGGACTTCTGCTCCAGATGTTTACCTAATTCCCTCTTGAAACTGTCCATGCTTGTAGCTGCCACCACCTCCTGCGGCAGTGAATTCCATGTGTTCATCCCTCCCAGGATTTGCTATTTGCTGGAAAGAGTTTGCTGCCCTGGTTGCAGAGTTTGCTGCAGATAGTGAGCTTTGAAGCAAACCCTGATTTACCATCACGTCTGAACACAGCTCTCCCTTCAGGCCAAAAAGCAGACGATACAATGGACTTTCCCTGGTTCTGTTTGCTGGTCAAATAAACCGCCGCGCTCTGGGAGCCGTTCTCGATTCTTAGGTCTGTGTCAGATAGCCTTGCCAGAGAGAGGACTCCCCGGTTCCCAGCCCAGCAGGCGAAGCCAAGCCTCAAGGTTACTTGATTGAGCGAAAAGATAAGAGAAGCGAAACCCAGAATTCCAGAGGCATGAAGGCAGCGCCCTTGACTACACACACCTGCTACGGCAGCATCGAGGACATTCTGCCTGGGTGCAATTCAGCCGGGCACCATCGCTAGCAAAGAGAGGAGGCTGCCCGGCTGCCCGGCTGCCCTGTCTTACTGCCCTGCACTAGTTGACTGTCCTGAAACGGCCCTGGAGGACCTGCCGTTTATCCCACAAAGGGAGTGCTCTTGCAGCCCCTCTGTCTGTACACGTTCCTTTCCCAAAATGGAGCAAACTCCTTGGAGCTTTTTCAGGGCAGGCAAATGGCTTGGGGGTGGAAAACCTTAAAGCCTCCCCTTTCGTACAGGCCGCGGTTACAAAAAAAGAAATCCGTGATTTCAATTTTTTTTTGTTCTCCCTTCTTCCTAAAATGCATTTATGAGACCCCCTGTCCTTGGTGGTGCTCCCCCAGCCCAATTTGAGAAAGCACACGGCACAATCCTGTAGAGTAGAACCAGAACGGGAACTCTATTAATAAAGGAGGAAGACACCGGTACAACAATGTGTTGGACCCTCGGATGTCCACTGCTCTACCTAAGGTTACAATGGGAGACATAGGATTTTATACTCAAGATGACGCTTTGCAAATAAATCACAATTACTGGCTCCATCAAACTTTGTCATATGTCCGTCATAACTTCCTGATTGGGCCCGGACCTGTGGGTTGGATTTTCTCAAGCGAAGATGTAGTTTTTCCAGTTGGGCCTTCTTCTTCCCAGGTTATGAAGCTCTAAAAGTATCTAATGTAGCAGATATGGATACATAGTGCTGTATATTTTCCACCTAACGTAAGCTAGCTAACATCGGAAACATGCACAGTTATAACTGGACAGAATAAGCAAGGTCAGAAGCAGTCTTACTGCCTGCCAGCATTTAGCATTTTTCCCATCATGCATTGAAGCTGGGGAAAAGATCAATAACCTCAGATATGCAGACGATACCACTCTGATGGCAGAAAGTGAAGAGGACCTCAAGAGCCTCTTGCTCAGGGTGAAAGAGGAGAGCGCAAAAGTGGGCTTGAAGCTCAACATCAAAAAACTAAGATCATGGCATCTGGCCCCATCACTCCTTGGCAAATAGAAGGGGAAGCCGTAGAAGTAGTGACAGACTTCATGTTCCTGGGATCCCAGATCACTGCAGACGGTGACTGCAGCCATGAAATTAAAAGACGCCTGCTCCTTGGGAGGAAAGCTATGGCAAACCTAAACAGCATGATAAAAAGCAGAGACATCACCTTGCCAACAAAAGTCCGCATGGTCAAAGCAATGGTATTCCCCGTAGTAATGTATGGCTGTGAGAGTTGGACTATAAGGAAGGTCGAGCGCCGAAGAATAGATTCTTTTGAACTATGGTGCTGGAGAAGACTCTTGAGAGTCCCTTGGACTGCAAGGAGATCAAATCAGTCAATCCTAAAAGAAATCAACCCTGACTGTTCCCTGGAAGGCCAGAAGCTCAGATACTTTGGCCAACCAATGAGAAGGGAGCATTCACTGGAGAAGACCCTGATGCTGGGAAAGATTGAAGGTCAAAGAAGAAGGGGACGGCAAAGGATGAGATGGTTAGACAGTGTCATCGATGCAATGAACATGAAATTGAGCAAACTTCAGCGGACAGCGGAGGACAGGAGGGCCTGGCATAATCTGGTCTATGGGGTCGCGAAGAGTCGGACTCGACTGTGCGACTGAACAACAACAAATTGAAGCAATGAACCAAAGTGTATATCTGAATACATGTTCATGATTGATTTCTGTTTCTGTGATTGGAATCATCCATTGTGCTTAGCACATGCATCATAGAAAGGTTAAGTGTACCTGCTAGGCTCAAACCGTTAGTCAGTGGCAGAGTGCAAGAGTTCAGTCTTAGGATGCATTAACAGAACAAGCATCGTGTCCAGATCACGGGAGGTGGTAGTTCCGCTCTATTCTGCTATGGTCAGGCCTCACCTGGAGTACCGTGTCCAGTTTTGGGCACCACACTTTAGGAAGGATGTTGACAAGCTGGAGCGTGTCCAGAAGAGGGCGACCAGGATGGTGAGAGGGTTGGAATCCAAGTCTTACGAGGAAAGGCTGAAAGAGTTGGGTCTGTTTAGCCTGGGAAAGAGAAGGCTCAGAGGGGACATGATGGCAGTCTTCAAGTATTTGAAGGGCTGTCATGTAGAAGATGGAGCAGATCTGTTCTCTCTTGCTCCGGATTGCAAGACTAGATCTGATGGGTGGAAATTACAGGGGAGTCGTAGCTGTAAGAGTGGTTGAGGAGTGGAACAGTCTGCCTCAGGAGGTGGTGGATGCTCCTTCCCTGGACATTTCCAAGCGGAAGCTGGACAACCATCTTTCGGGTATGTTGTAGGTCTGTAGGGCTGTCTTTTGGCTGTGCTCCTGTGGAGTGCAGGGGGTTGGGCTAGATGACCTGCAAGGTCCCTTCCAACTCTTATGATTCTATGATCCAACCAGTGTTTCATGCCAGCCATGGTGTGTTCTGGTGGCACATTCATCAGTGGCGCGTTCACCAGTGGCAGCCTGTAATCAAAAGCCTGGTGGAAGAGCTCCGTTTTGCAGGCCCTGCAGAGCTGTAAAAAGTCCCACAGGCCCCTGATGTCTTCTGGGAGCTCAATCCACCAGTGTGGAGCCGCCACTGAAAAGGCCCTGGCTCTGGTTGCGGCCGACCTGACGTCTCTTGGGCTGGGGAAAGTCAGGCGATTCTGTGTCCCTGACCCAGTAGGTCTCAAAGGAGAATGTTTGCTCACAAGACTCCGCAGCATGGGAGCACTGCCCCACAGGCATCTAGGCGCTGACCTTGATGAACTGATGGTCCCATTCAAGAGGTCAGACAGTGATGTGGAAGGCGGCGGGGGGGGGGGCCTGTCCGTGTGAAACAGCCCCGTGTTCTTTGGTGGGGCTGGGAGGAGGGGCTTGTCGTGGGTCCGGGTCCGGCTGAGGCCGACTCCTCCTCAGATGAGGAGGAGGCAGGGAGCGACCCAGCCTCCTCTAGAGGCAGCCCGGAGGAAGAACCCTCAGCAGCAATGTTCCCTCTCAGCTGCGGAGATTTCTGAGCAAAAATTCTAGGAAAAAGGAAATACTTCTTCACCCAAAGAGTGATTAACACATGGAACTCACTGCCACAGGAGGTGGTGGCAGTTGCAAGCATGGACAGTTTCAAGAGGGAATTAGATAAACGTATGGAGCAGAAGTCCATCAGTGGCTATTAGCCACAGGGTATAGATGGGGACAAGGAGCTGCGGTGGCTCAAGTGGTTAAGATGCTGAACTGCAGGCTGTGGAAGGTCAGTAGTTCAGCAGTTTGAGACCCGGGTGCTGCATGACGGAGTGAGCTCCCGTCTCTAGTTCCAGCTCCTGCCAACCTAGCAGATAAATAGGGACCACTCCGGTGGGAAGGTAACAGCGTTCTGTGCACCTTGGTGTTTAGTCATGCCGGCCACATGACCACGGAAACGTCTTCAGACAGCGCTGGCTCTTCGGCTTTGAAACGGAGATGAGCACCGCAACCCTAGAGTCGGATTTGACTGGCTTTCGAGCAAGGGAACCTTTAGCTATAGATGGGAACTCTCAGTCTGGGGCAGGTGATGCCCTCTATTCTTGGTGCTGGAGGGGGCAGCAGTGGGAGGGCTTCTGGTGTCCTGGCCCCACTGCTGGACCTCCTGATGGCACCTGGTATATTTTGGCCGCTGTGTGACAGAGTGTTGGACTAGATGGGCCATTGGCCTGATTCAACATTGGCTTCTCTTATGTTCTTATGTTCTTATGTACTTTGTGAGCTACAGGCATTAAAGTTGTGAGCGAGCCATTTGGCTACTGCATCAATTAATTTGCTCTGGAGCCCTCGTTCCTGAGCTAAGACAAAAATGTGTGAGCCAGAGGCTAAAAAACTGTGAGCTAACTCACACTAACTCAGCTTAGAGGGAACACTGCTCGGAAGAGACCATCCCTGAGCCTGGGCCAGAAACCCCAGCTGCAGACGCCCCGAGGCCAGGCTCCTTGCCTAGTTCCCCTGAGTGCCTCAGACATAGGGCACGTTGGAGGCTGGCTTTTCAGGAACGAAGGAGAAGTTCCCAGCTGCAGCTCCAGCAACGTCAACGAGAGGAGTTGTTAAGTTAGTTTATGATTACGGTCTTAAGACCAGCATACAATACAAACATAGTATGAAAAAGAAGGGGAAAAAACAGAGATAATATATAGAATAAAATCTGAATTTAAGAACTTTTAAAACGTGACTCCCGCCATCTAAGAATCAATGCACAGAACTTGGAAACTGAACGCGTAATCTCTGCATTCTTATCTGATAGAAGCCAGTGAAGTCTTGCTTTGTTCGAATTAATGTGGCCAGGTATCCGATCAACTAATGGGGTAATGATTTTAAGACGAGCCTCTCTGTAGACTGGGCAACGGAAAAACATGTGCTGTACTGATTCGACCTCGCATGGGAAAGGAGTTGGAAGTCTCTGCAGACTCAACTCCAAAGGGAGGAAGGATCTCTTTAAAACCCCTTGGTGCACTTGCTCCAGCGTGGCAACAATCCTGCAGAATCAGAGTAGGAGATGCAGCAGTTGCTTCCTGCCTTTGGCAACCTGCAGGGGTCTTTTTTTTTGGGGGGGGGGGGAGTGCACCAGAGCGCAGCTTTGGCAGCTTTGGAGGGCAGAAAGACTCCCACGTGTCAGTTTCGGTAGTACAAACCTATTAGGGAGTCTTTTGGCCAGCCGAATGTCAATTTCAGCCCCATTATATCCTATGGGCGATTGAAGTCAATGGCAAAAACATAGGGTATATTCTGGGGGCTGGAGAGGAGGGGGTTTGAGGAAGATGTGCCAAACTCACAGGGTAGCTGTTGGAGCGTCTTCCCAAGATACCCACCAAGTTTCAAGAACATTGGACCGGGGGGGTCCAATTCTATGGGCCCCCAAACAGGTTGTCCCCATTCCCTCCATTGTTCTCTGTGGTGGGAAAAAAGTTATTTTTTTTTCTCACGGTGCTGTTAGTAGCTCTGGGGAGGAGGGGGTTTGAGGGAGAGGCTCCAAATTTTCAGGGTAGCTTCGGGAGCCTCTCCCCACATACACCCCCACGTCTCAAAGCAATTGGACCAATGGGCCTAATTCTATGGGCACCCAAACAGGTTACCCCCCCATTACCTCCATTGTTTCCAATGGGGAAACCCAGCCAGCAGCACTTAAGGCAGGCAAGCCGGCAGCCACCCAGCAGTCAGACGCTCCCAGAGAATCTCAGGGAAAGTGAACTGTCTTAGGAGGTGCTTGTTTGCCAGGAGAACAAGTGGCACACTCCAGAACAAGTGGCACTGTGGCAGTGCAAGCATGCCACAGTGCCATACAGAAACCCCAAAAGAAACATCATTTATACATGTATAAATTGATGGTGCAGCCTCATTGGACCACTCACACCACACAAACCTCAAAAAGAATATTTATAGCACTGGGCAAAATGCAGAAAAGGGCAACTACAATAATTAGAAGAGGACACTTTCCCTATGAAGAAAGGTTATCACGTTTGGGGATCTTAGCTTTGAGAAACGATGACTGAGGGGTGACATGATAAGAGGTTTACAAGACTATGCATGGGATAGAGCAGGTAGAGAAAGAAGTACTTTCCACCCTTTCTCACAAGACAAGAACTCGTGGGCACTCCATGAAATTGCTGAGCATTCAGGTTAGAAGTTAGAACAGATTAAAGGTTTTTCGATTCTTACAGGTTTACAACTTTAAAAAGTTCTGCTGGTTGCTCTTGCTTTGGGGGTGGGTGGGTGTTGGTTTGTTTTTTTTCCCTGTCTGCTCCAGCCTCCATACGTTGGTCAAATTCCATCCGGAAGCTGTGCATGCCAGCCACCACCACCTGTAGCAGTGAATTCCATGTGTTAATCACTGTTTGGATGTTGAAAGCAAGACGATGAGTCTTGTGAAAGGGATCTAGGTGTTCTGGTTGATCACAAGCTAAACATGAGCCTGGAGTGTGATGCGGCTGTGAAGAAAGCTAATGCAATCTTAGGATGCATTAACAGAAGAAGTATTGTGTCCAGATCATGGGAGGTGGTAGTTCTGCTGTATTCTGCTATGGTCAGGCCCCACCTGGAGTACTGTGTCCAGTTTTGGGCACCACATTTTCGGAAGGATGTTGACAAACTCGAGCGGGTCCAGAGGAGGGCGACCAGGATGGTGAGAGGGTTGGAGTCCAAGTCTTATGAGGAAAGGCTGAGGGAGTTGGGTATGTCTAGCCTGGGAAAGAGAAGTTTTAGAGGGGACACGATTGCAGTCTTCAAGTATTTGAAGGGCTGTCATGTAGAAGATGGAGTGGATCTATTCTCTCTTGCTCCGGATTGCAAGACTAGATCTAATGGGTGGAAATTACAAGGGAGCCGTTACCGGCTTAATATCAGGAGAAACTTCCTGACTGTAAGAGTGGTTGAGCAGTGGAACAGTCTGCCTCGGGAGGTGGCGGATGCTCCTTCGCTGGACGTTTTCAAGAGGAGAGTGGACAACCATCTTTTGGGTATGTTGTAGGTATGTAGGGGTTTCGGCTGTGCTCCTGCAGAGTGCAGGGGGTTGGACTAGATGGCCTGCAAGGTCCCTTCCAACTCTAACATTCTATGATTCTATGAGTCTTTGTGTTTGTGTCTGTGTGTATGGGGGGGGGCGTCCTTGTGGCTTTCCTGTCTCCCGGGAAGGCGAAGCTGCCCCTTCCAAAGCTGACAGTCCTCAGTGAGGCGGCCTGCTAGAAGGATCTGCTCATTGGTGGGCCTTTTGTGTGTGCCAGAGGCCGGCCCTGGAATAGATGCTGGTCTCCCGTCACCAGGCCCGACTCAGGCATTAGGCACAGGGGGCACAGCACCCAGGGCCCACCATACTTTTAAGGGCCCATGGAAATGTTTTAGAAGAAGAAGAAGAGGAGGAGATTGGATTTATACCCTGCCCTTAAGAACATAAGAGAAGCCCATGTTGAATCAGGCCAATGGCCCATCTACTCCGTCACACAGCGGCCAAAATATACCAGGTGTTCAGCAGTGGGGCCAGGACACTAGAAGCTAGTTTGGTGTAGTGGTTAAGTGCGTGGACGCTTATCTGGGAGAACTGGGTTTGATTCCCCACTCCTCCACTTGCACCTGCTGATGTGACCTTGGGTCAGTCACAAGCTCTGGCACAGCTGTTCTCTCAAGGACAGTTTCTGTCAGAAGTTCTCTCAGCCCCACCTGCCTCACAGGGTGTCTGTTGGGAGGGGAAGGGAAAGGAGTTTGTAAACCGCTCTGAGACGCCTTTGGGCAGTGAAGGGCAGGGTATAAATCCAAACTCCTCCCTCCTCCTCCTCCTCCTCCTCCTCCTCCTCCTCTTCTTCTTCTTCTTCTTCTTCTTCTTCTTCTTCTTCTTCTTCTTCTTCTTCTTCTTCTTCTTCTTCTTCTTCTTCTCCACTGCTGCCCCCCCCAGCACCAAGAATAGAGTGCATCACCTGCCCCAGACTGAGAGTCCCCATCTATACCCTGTGGCTAATAGCCACTGATGGACCTCTGCTCCAGATGTTTATCTAATTCCCTCTTGAAACTGTCCATGCCGGTAGCCTTCACTACCCAAAGGAGTCTCAGAGTGGCTTACAAACTCCTTTCCCTTCCTCTCCCCACAACAGACACCCTGGGAGGAAGGTGGGGCTGACAGAAACTGCTCCTTGTCAAAAACAGCTGTGCCAGAACTATGGCTCGCCCAAGGTCACATCAGGAGGTGCAAGTGGAGGAGTGGGGGAAACAAACCCGGTTCTCCCAGATTAGAGTCCGCGCACTTAACCACCACACCAAACTGGCTCTCTTTAATTTCTTTTAAAATCAGAAGGGGAGGGGGATGAACTTTTAGGGCACAATTACACAGGAGGATCCAACCTACAGCAGGACAAAGATTACAAAACAGGACCCTACTTGCAAGGAGCTATACACATCAACAGGGCTCTTTCTGGGCATAATAGGCCACACCCAACAGCAGGAACTCCTGGGCATAATAGGCCACACCCAAAAGCAGGAACTCGTGGGCATAATAGGCCACACCCAACAGCAGGAACTCGTGGGCATAATAGGCCACACCCAACAGCAGGAACTCGTGGGCATAATAGGCCACACCCAACAGCAGGAACTCGTGGGCATAATAGGCCACACCCAACAGCAGGAACTCGTGGGCATAACAGGCCACACCCAACAGCAGGAACTCGTGGGCATAATAGGCCACACCCAACAGCAGGAACTCGTGGGCATAAGAGGCCACACCCAACAGCAGGAACTCGTGGGCATAAGAGGCCACACCCAACAGCAGGAACTCGTGGGCATAAGAGGCCACACCCAACAGCAGGAACTCGTGGGCATAAGAGGCCACACCCAACAGCAGGAACTCGTGGGCATAAGAGGCCACACCCAACAGCAGGAACTCGTGGGCATAAGAGGCCACACCCAACAGCAGGAACTCGTGGGCATAACAGGCCACACCCAACAGCAGGAACTCGTGGGCATAACAGGCCACACCCAACAGCAGGAACTCGTGGGCATAAGAGGCCACACCCAACAGCAGGAACTCGTGGGCATAAGAGGCCACACCCAACAGCAGGAACTCGTGGGCATAATAGGCCACACCCAACAGCAGAAACTCGTGGGCATAAGAGGCCACACCCAACAGCAGGACCTCGTGGGCATAACAGGCCACACCCAACAGCAGGAACTCGTGGGCATAACAGGCCACACCCAACAGCAGGACCTCGTGGGCATAACAGGCCACACCCAACAGCAGGACCTCGTGGGCATAACAGGCCACACCCAACAGCAGGACCTCGTGGGCATAACAGGCCACACCCAACAGCAGGACCTCGTGGGCATAACAGGCCACACCCAACAGCAGGACCTCGTGGGCATAACAGGCCACACCCAACAGCAGGACCTCGTGGGCATAACAGGCCACACCCAACAGCAGGACCTCGTGGGCATAACAGGCCACACCCAACAGCAGGACCTCGTGGGCATAACAGGCCACACCCAACAGCAGGAACTCGTGGGCATAACAGGCCACACCCAACAGCAGGAACTCGTGGGCATAACAGGCCACACCCAACAGCAGGACCTCGTGGGCATAACAGGCCACACCCAACAGCAGGAACTCCTGGGCATAACAGGCCACACCCAACAGCAGGAACTCCTGGGCATAACAGGCCACACCCAACAGCAGGAACTCGTGGGCATAACAGGCCACACCCAACAGCAGGAACTCGTGGGCATAACAGGCCACACCCAACAGCAGGACCTCGTGGGCATAACAGGCCACACCCAACAGCAGGACCTCGTGGGCATAACAGGCCACACCCAACAGCAGGACCTCGTGGGCATAACAGGCCACACCCAACAGCAGGACCTCGTGGGCATAACAGGCCACACCCAACAGCAGGACCTCGTGGGCATAACAGGCCACACCCAACAGCAGGAACTCGTGGGCATAATAAGCCACACCCAACAGCAGGAACTCGTTGGCATATTGGGTCACACCCCTGACAACACAGCTCATTATCATATTAGGCCACACCTCCATGTTACCAGTAGTGTGGTCATCCAGCCACGCCCATCTTTTGCTTCTTATTCTGTTTACCTTCTTTGTTGTCAGCAGGGCTTTTTTTTGGAGCAGGGAGTCCTTTGCATGTTGGGCCACACACCCCTCATGTAGCCAATCCTAATGGGTTCCTGCTGTTTGGGTGTGGCCTGTTATGCTAATGAGTTCTTGCTGGGTGTGGCCAACTTGGGAGCCAGCCGGAACTCCGTTCCTCAGCGTTCCTGCCAAAGAATGGCCCTGCACATCAGTACCCTAAGCAGACTGACCCGATCTCCTCAGATCTTGGAAGCTAATCAGGGTCAGTCCCGGGTTGCTATTTGGATGGGAGGCCTTCCAAGGAATACCCAGAGGCAGGGAAGGGCAAACCACCTGTGAAGACCTTGAAAACCCGAACCAGCTGCCACTTGCCAGCAACAATAACAAATGCACATTACCACAGGCCAGCTTTTGCTCCAAGTGACCTTGTGCATCGTTCCATACAGGGCCTAAATATAAATACACATTGATGGGGTCTGAACCGGCAGAGACAGACCAAGAGAGAGATCTTGGAGTCGTAGTAGATAACTCAACGAAAATGTCTAGACAGTGTGTAGCTGCAATAAAGAAGGCCAACGCTATGCTGGGGATTATTAGGAAGGGAATTGATAACAAATCAGCCAGTATCATCATGCCCCTGTATAAATCATTGGTGCAACCTCATTTGGAATACTGTGTGCAGTTCTGGTCGCCACATCTCAAAAAGGATATTATAGCATTGGAAAAAGTGCAGAGAAGGGCAACTAGAATGATAAAAGGGTTGGAACACCTTCCCTATGAAGAAAGGTTAAAATGCTTGGGGCTCTTTAGCTTGGAGAAACGACAGCTGAGGGGTGACATGATCGAGGTTTATAAGATTATGCATGGGATAGAGCAGGTTGAGAAAGAAGTACTTTTCTCCCTTTCTCACCATACAAGAACTCGTGGGCACTCCATGAAATTGCTGAGCAGTCGGGTTAGAACAGATAAAAGGAAGTCTTTCTTCACCCAAAGAGTGATTAACACGTGGAATTCACTGCCACAGGAGGTGGTGGCAGCTGCAAGCATGGACAGTTTCAAGAGGGAATTAGATAAACATATGGAGCAGAAGTCCATCAGTGGCTATTAGCCACAGGGTATAGATGGGAACTCTCAGTCTGGGGCAGGTGATGCACTCTATTCTTGGTGCTGGAGGGGGCAGCAGTGGGAGGGGCTTCTGGTGCCCTGGCCCCACTGCTGGACCTCCTGATGGCACCTGGTATATTTTGGCCGCTGTGTGACAGAGTGTTGGACTGGATGGGCCATTGGCCTGATTCAACATGGGCTTCTCTTATGTTCTTATGTTCTTATGCCACTCAATTGCGGAAAGCTGGGAGTTAGGGTTGCCAGGTCTGGGCTGGGAAATACCTGGAAACTTTGGGGGCGGATCCGGGAGTGGGCGGGGTTTGGGGAGGGGAGAGGCCTCAGCATGCTTCCGGGCCCCAGAGTCCCCCCTTCAAAGCAGCCATTTCCTCCAGGGGAGCTGGTCTCTGTCAGCTGGAGGTCAGTTGTAAAGACAGGAGATCCCCAGGCCCCACCTGGAGGCTGGCAAGCCTAGTTGGGAGCCTCCCTGACCTCCCCAGGCAGGGTGGTGGAGGAGGGTGGGTGGGGGCCTCCAAGGAGAAGGCCCATTGGCGGGGAGGGGGGAACCCAGTGCTCCTGCTGCTGCTCTTGGGATGAACGAAGCCTTCGTGGCTGAGCAGAAGGGGAGGAAAGAACCAGGATAGTCCAGCTGCGGCACCCGAGAGAGACGTACAGAATCCATGGCTCGGGAAGAAGAAGGCGCTTTCCAGAGCCACGGCTCCCTTCTTCTTCGGATGCTGTTTCATAGCAGCCTCCCCCCCCCCCAAAGCACACGCCAGAGCCGTCCTTCTCTCTCCCAGCAGGGACTGAACGGCTTATCCCCCCCCCCCCGTGGCTTACTTGCAAGTAAACCTGCCCGGGATCCGGGTGCGCAAGGCTTTCCCCTCCTCCCCGCCGCCAGCTTGGTGTCCTGGTTAAGAGCGCTGGACTCTAATCTGGGAGAACAGGCTTTGAGTCCCCCGCTCCTCCTCTGGCACCTGCTGGGGTGACCTTGGGCCAGTCACAAGTTCTCTCACGAGCTGTTCTCTCAAGGGCAGTCCTCCGGAGACAGCTCTCTCAGCCCCGCCTACCTCACAAGGGTGTCTGTTGTGGGAAGGGGAAGGGAGAGGAGATTGTGAGCCCCTCTGAGACTCCCTTGGGGAGTGAAGGGCGGGGGATAAACCCAATCTCCTCTTCCTCTTCTTCTCATATATTCACCAGTTTGGTGTCCTGGTTAAGAGCGCTGGACTCTAATCTGGGAGAACAGGGTTTGAGTCCCCCGCTCCTCCTCTTGCACCTGCCGGTGTGACCTTGGGTCAGTCACAAGTTCTCTCCAAGCTGTTCCCTCAAGGGCAGTCCTGGAGACAGCTCTCTCAACCCCACCTACCTCACAAGGGTGTCTGTTGTGGGAAGGGGAAGGAGAGGAGATTGTCAGCCGCTCTGAGACTCCCTTGGGGAGTGAAGGGCGGGGGATAAACCCAATCTCCTCTTCCTCTTCTTCTCATATATACACCAGTTTGGTGTCCTGGTTAAGAGCGCTGGACTCTAATCTGGGAGAACAGGCTTTGAGTCCCCCCGCTCCTCCTCTTGCACCTGCCGGTGTGACCTTGGGTCAGTCACAAGTTCTCTCCGAGCTGTTCCCTCAAGGGCAGTCCTGGAGACAGCTCTCTCAACCCCACCTACCTCACAAGGGTGTCTGTTGTGGGAAGGGGAAGGGAGAGGAGATTGTGAGCCCCTCTGAGACTCCCTTGGGGAGTGAAGGGCGGGGGATAAACCCAATCTCCTCTTCCTCTTCTTCTCATATATACACCAGTTTGGTGTCCTGGTTAAGAGCGCTGGACTCTAATCTGGGAGAACAGGCTTTGAGTCCCCCCGCTCCTCCTCTTGCACCTGCCGGTGTGACCTTGGGTCAGTCACAAGTTCTCTCCGAGCTGTTCCCTCAAGGGCAGTCCTGGAGACAGCTCTCTCAACCCCACCTACCTCACAAGGGTGTCTGTTGTGGGAAGGGGAAGGGAGAGGAGATTGTGAGCCCTCTGAGACTCCCTTGGGGAGTGAAGGGCGGGGGATAAACCCAATCTCCTCTTCCTCTTCTTCTCATATATACACCAGTTTGGTGTCCTGGTTAAGAGCGCTGGACTCTAATCTGGGAGAACAGGCTTTGAGTCCCCCCGCTCCTCCTCTTGCACCTGCCGGTGTGACCTTGGGTCAGTCACAAGTTCTCTCCGAGCTGTTCCCTCAAGGGCAGTCCTGGAGACAGCTCTCTCAACCCCACCTACCTCACAAGGGTGTCTGTTGTGGGAAGGGGAAGGGAGAGGAGATTGTGAGCCCCTCTGAGACTCCCTTGGGGAGTGAAGGGCGGGGGATAAACCCAATCTCCTCTTCCTCTTCTTCTCATATATACACCAGTTTGGTGTCCTGGTTAAGAGCGCTGGACTCTAATCTGGGAGAACAGGCTTTGAGTCCCCCCGCTCCTCCTCTTGCACCTGCCGGTGTGACCTTGGGTCAGTCACAAGTTCTCTCCGAGCTGTTCCCTCAAGGGCAGTCCTGGAGACAGCTCTCTCAACCCCACCTACCTCACAAGGGTGTCTGTTGTGGGAAGGGGAAGGGAGAGGAGATTGTGAGCCCCTCTGAGACTCCCTTGGGGAGTGAAGGGCGGGGGATAAACCCAATCTCCTCTTCCTCTTCTTCTCATATATACACCAGTTTGGTGTCCTGGTTAAGAGCGCTGGACTCTAATCTGGGAGAACAGGCTTTGAGTCCCCCCGCTCCTCCTCTTGCACCTGCCGGTGTGACCTTGGGTCAGTCACAAGTTCTCTCCGAGCTGTTCCCTCAAGGGCAGTCCTGGAGACAGCTCTCTCAACCCCACCTACCTCACAAGGGTGTCTGTTGTGGGAAGGGGAAGGGAGAGGAGATTGTGAGCCCCTCTGAGACTCCCTTGGGGAGTGAAGGGCGGGGGATAAACCCAATCTCCTCTTCCTCTTCTTCTCATATATACACCAGTTTGGTGTCCTGGTTAAGAGCGCTGGACTCTAATCTGGGAGAACAGGCTTTGAGTCCCCCCGCTCCTCCTCTTGCACCTGCCGGTGTGACCTTGGGTCAGTCACAAGTTCTCTCCGAGCTGTTCCCTCAAGGGCAGTCCTGGAGACAGCTCTCTCAACCCCACCTACCTCACAAGGGTGTCTGTTGTGGGAAGGGGAAGGGAGAGGAGATTGTGAGCCCCTCTGAGACTCCCTTGGGGAGTGAAGGGCGGGGGATAAACCCAATCTCCTCTTCCTCTTCTTCTCATATATACACCAGTTTGGTGTCCTGGTTAAGAGCGCTGGACTCTAATCTGGGAGAACAGGCTTTGAGTCCCCCCGCTCCTCCTCTTGCACCTGCCGGTGTGACCTTGGGTCAGTCACAAGTTCTCTCCGAGCTGTTCCCTCAAGGGCAGTCCTGGAGACAGCTCTCTCAACCCCACCTACCTCACAAGGGTGTCTGTTGTGGGAAGGGGAAGGGAGAGGAGATTGTGAGCCCCTCTGAGACTCCCTTGGGGAGTGAAGGGCGGGGGATAAACCCAATCTCCTCTTCCTCTTCTTCTCATATATACACCAGTTTGGTGTCCTGGTTAAGAGCGCTGGACTCTAATCTGGGAGAACAGGCTTTGAGTCCCCCCGCTCCTCCTCTTGCACCTGCCGGTGTGACCTTGGGTCAGTCACAAGTTCTCTCCGAGCTGTTCCCTCAAGGGCAGTCCTGGAGACAGCTCTCTCAACCCCACCTACCTCACAAGGGTGTCTGTTGTGGGAAGGGGAAGGGAGAGGAGATTGTGAGCCCCTCTGAGACTCCCTTGGGGAGTGAAGGGCGGGGGATAAACCCAATCTCCTCTTCCTCTTCTTCTCATATATACACCAGTTTGGTGTCCTGGTTAAGAGCGCTGGACTCTAATCTGGGAGAACAGGCTTTGAGTCCCCCCGCTCCTCCTCTTGCACCTGCCGGTGTGACCTTGGGTCAGTCACAAGTTCTCTCCGAGCTGTTCCCTCAAGGGCAGTCCTGGAGACAGCTCTCTCAACCCCACCTACCTCACAAGGGTGTCTGTTGTGGGAAGGGGAAGGGAGAGGAGATTGTGAGCCCCTCTGAGACTCCCTTGGGGAGTGAAGGGCGGGGGATAAACCCAATCTCCTCTTCCTCTTCTTCTCATATATACACCAGTTTGGTGTCCTGGTTAAGAGCGCTGGACTCTAATCTGGGAGAACAGGCTTTGAGTCCCCCCGCTCCTCCTCTTGCACCTGCCGGTGTGACCTTGGGTCAGTCACAAGTTCTCTCCGAGCTGTTCCCTCAAGGGCAGTCCTGGAGACAGCTCTCTCAACCCCACCTACCTCACAAGGGTGTCTGTTGTGGGAAGGGGAAGGAGAGGAGATTGTGAGCCCCTCTGAGACTCCCTTGGGGAGTGAAGGGCGGGGGATAAACCCAATCTCCTCTTCCTCTTCTTCTCATATATTCACCAGTTTGGTGTCCTGGTTAAGAGCGCTGGACTCTAATCTGGGAGAACAGGCTTTGAGTCCCCCCGCTCCTCCTCTTGCACCTGCCGGTGTGACCTTGGGTCAGTCACAAGTTCTCTCCGAGCTGTTCCCTCAAGGGCAGTCCTGGAGACAGCTCTCTCAACCCCACCTACCTCACAAGGGTGTCTGTTGTGGGAAGGGGAAGGAGAGGAGATTGTGAGCCCCTCTGAGACTCCCTTGGGGAGTGAAGGGCGGGGGATAAACCCAATCTCCTCTTCCTCTTCTTCTCATATATACACCAGTTTGGTGTCCTGGTTAAGAGCGCTGGACTCTAATCTGGGAGAACAGGCTTTGAGTCCCCCCGCTCCTCCTCTTGCACCTGCCGGTGTGACCTTGGGTCAGTCACAAGTTCTCTCCGAGCTGTTCCCTCAAGGGCAGTCCTGGAGACAGCTCTCTCAACCCCACCTACCTCACAAGGGTGTCTGTTGTGGGAAGGGGAAGGAGAGGAGATTGTGAGCCCCTCTGAGACTCCCTTGGGGAGTGAAGGGCGGGGGATAAACCCAATCTCCTCTTCCTCTTCTTCTCATATATACACCAGTTTGGTGTCCTGGTTAAGAGCGCTGGACTCTAATCTGGGAGAACAGGCTTTGAGTCCCCCCGCTCCTCCTCTTGCACCTGCCGGTGTGACCTTGGGTCAGTCACAAGTTCTCTCCGAGCTGTTCCCTCAAGGGCAGTCCTGGAGACAGCTCTCTCAACCCCACCTACCTCACAAGGGTGTCTGTTGTGGGAAGGGGAAGGGAGAGGAGATTGTGAGCCCCTCTGAGACTCCCTTGGGGAGTGAAGGGCGGGGGATAAACCCAATCTCCTCTTCCTCTTCTTCTCATATATTCACCAGTTTGGTGTCCTGGTTAAGAGCGCTGGACTCTAATCTGGGAGAACAGGCTTTGAGTCCCCCCGCTCCTCCTCTTGCACCTGCCGGTGTGACCTTGGGTCAGTCACAAGTTCTCTCCGAGCTGTTCCCTCAAGGGCAGTCCTGGAGACAGCTCTCTCAACCCCACCTACCTCACAAGGGTGTCTGTTGTGGGAAGGGGAAGGGAGAGGAGATTGTGAGCCCCTCTGAGACTCCCTTGGGGAGTGAAGGGCGGGGGATAAACCCAATCTCCTCTTCCTCTTCTTCTCATATATACACCAGTTTGGTGTCCTGGTTAAGAGCGCTGGACTCTAATCTGGGAGAACAGGCTTTGAGTCCCCCCGCTCCTCCTCTTGCACCTGCCGGTGTGACCTTGGGTCAGTCACAAGTTCTCTCCGAGCTGTTCCCTCAAGGGCAGTCCTGGAGACAGCTCTCTCAACCCCACCTACCTCACAAGGGTGTCTGTTGTGGGAAGGGGAAGGGAGAGGAGATTGTGAGCCCCTCTGAGACTCCCTTGGGGAGTGAAGGGCGGGGGATAAACCCAATCTCCTCTTCCTCTTCTTCTCATATATACACCAGTTTGGTGTCCTGGTTAAGAGCGCTGGACTCTAATCTGGGAGAACAGGCTTTGAGTCCCCCGCTCCTCCTCTTGCACCTGCCGGTGTGACCTTGGGTCAGTCACAAGTTCTCTCCGAGCTGTTCCCTCAAGGGCAGTCCTGGAGACAGCTCTCTCAACCCCACCTACCTCACAAGGGTGTCTGTTGTGGGAAGGGGAAGGGAGAGGAGATTGTGAGCCCCTCTGAGACTCCCTTGGGGAGTGAAGGGCGGGGGATAAACCCAATCTCCTCTTCCTCTTCTTCTCATATATACACCAGTTTGGTGTCCTGGTTAAGAGCGCTGGACTCTAATCTGGGAGAACAGGCTTTGAGTCCCCCCGCTCCTCCTCTTGCACCTGCCGGTGTGACCTTGGGTCAGTCACAAGTTCTCTCCGAGCTGTTCCCTCAAGGGCAGTCCTGGAGACAGCTCTCTCAACCCCACCTACCTCACAAGGGTGTCTGTTGTGGGAAGGGGAAGGGAGAGGAGATTGTGAGCCCCTCTGAGACTCCCTTGGGGAGTGAAGGGCGGGGGATAAACCCAATCTCCTCTTCCTCTTCTTCTCATATATACACCAGTTTGGTGTCCTGGTTAAGAGCGCTGGACTCTAATCTGGGAGAACAGGCTTTGAGTCCCCCCGCTCCTCCTCTTGCACCTGCCGGTGTGACCTTGGGTCAGTCACAAGTTCTCTCCGAGCTGTTCCCTCAAGGGCAGTCCTGGAGACAGCTCTCTCAACCCCACCTACCTCACAAGGGTGTCTGTTGTGGGAAGGGGAAGGGAGAGGAGATTGTGAGCCCCTCTGAGACTCCCTTGGGGAGTGAAGGGCGGGGGATAAACCCAATCTCCTCTTCCTCTTCTTCTCATATATACACCAGTTTGGTGTCCTGGTTAAGAGCGCTGGACTCTAATCTGGGAGAACAGGCTTTGAGTCCCCCCGCTCCTCCTCTTGCACCTGCCGGTGTGACCTTGGGTCAGTCACAAGTTCTCTCCGAGCTGTTCCCTCAAGGGCAGTCCTGGAGACAGCTCTCTCAACCCCACCTACCTCACAAGGGTGTCTGTTGTGGGAAGGGGAAGGGAGAGGAGATTGTGAGCCCCTCTGAGACTCCCTTGGGGAGTGAAGGGCGGGGGATAAACCCAATCTCCTCTTCCTCTTCTTCTCATATATACACCAGTTTGGTGTCCTGGTTAAGAGCGCTGGACTCTAATCTGGGAGAACAGGCTTTGAGTCCCCCCGCTCCTCCTCTTGCACCTGCCGGTGTGACCTTGGGTCAGTCACAAGTTCTCTCCGAGCTGTTCCCTCAAGGGCAGTCCTGGAGACAGCTCTCTCAACCCCACCTACCTCACAAGGGTGTCTGTTGTGGGAAGGGGAAGGGAGAGGAGATTGTGAGCCCCTCTGAGACTCCCTTGGGGAGTGAAGGGCGGGGGATAAACCCAATCTCCTCTTCCTCTTCTTCTCATATATACACCAGTTTGGTGTCCTGGTTAAGAGCGCTGGACTCTAATCTGGGAGAACAGGCTTTGAGTCCCCCCGCTCCTCCTCTTGCACCTGCCGGTGTGACCTTGGGTCAGTCACAAGTTCTCTCCGAGCTGTTCCCTCAAGGGCAGTCCTGGAGACAGCTCTCTCAACCCCACCTACCTCACAAGGGTGTCTGTTGTGGGAAGGGGAAGGGAGAGGAGATTGTGAGCCCCTCTGAGACTCCCTTGGGGAGTGAAGGGCGGGGGATAAACCCAATCTCCTCTTCCTCTTCTTCTCATATATACACCAGTTTGGTGTCCTGGTTAAGAGCGCTGGACTCTAATCTGGGAGAACAGGCTTTGAGTCCCCCCGCTCCTCCTCTTGCACCTGCCGGTGTGACCTTGGGTCAGTCACAAGTTCTCTCCGAGCTGTTCCCTCAAGGGCAGTCCTGGAGACAGCTCTCTCAACCCCACCTACCTCACAAGGGTGTCTGTTGTGGGAAGGGGAAGGGAGAGGAGATTGTGAGCCCCTCTGAGACTCCCTTGGGGAGTGAAGGGCGGGGGATAAACCCAATCTCCTCTTCCTCTTCTTCTCATATATACACCAGTTTGGTGTCCTGGTTAAGAGCGCTGGACTCTAATCTGGGAGAACAGGCTTTGAGTCCCCCCGCTCCTCCTCTTGCACCTGCCGGTGTGACCTTGGGTCAGTCACAAGTTCTCTCCGAGCTGTTCCCTCAAGGGCAGTCCTGGAGACAGCTCTCTCAACCCCACCTACCTCACAAGGGTGTCTGTTGTGGGAAGGGGAAGGAGAGGAGATTGTGAGCCCCTCTGAGACTCCCTTGGGGAGTGAAGGGCGGGGGATAAACCCAATCTCCTCTTCCTCTTCTTCTCATATATACACCAGTTTGGTGTCCTGGTTAAGAGCGCTGGACTCTAATCTGGGAGAACAGGCTTTGAGTCCCCCCGCTCCTCCTCTTGCACCTGCCGGTGTGACCTTGGGTCAGTCACAAGTTCTCTCCGAGCTGTTCCCTCAAGGGCAGTCCTGGAGACAGCTCTCTCAACCCCACCTACCTCACAAGGGTGTCTGTTGTGGGAAGGGGAAGGGAGAGGAGATTGTGAGCCCCTCTGAGACTCCCTTGGGGAGTGAAGGGCGGGGGATAAACCCAATCTCCTCTTCCTCTTCTTCTCATATATACACCAGTTTGGTGTCCTGGTTAAGAGCGCTGGACTCTAATCTGGGAGAACAGGCTTTGAGTCCCCCCGCTCCTCCTCTTGCACCTGCCGGTGTGACCTTGGGTCAGTCACAAGTTCTCTCCGAGCTGTTCCCTCAAGGGCAGTCCTGGAGACAGCTCTCTCAACCCCACCTACCTCACAAGGGTGTCTGTTGTGGGAAGGGGAAGGGAGAGGAGATTGTGAGCCCCTCTGAGACTCCCTTGGGGAGTGAAGGGCGGGGGATAAACCCAATCTCCTCTTCCTCTTCTTCTCATATATACACCAGTTTGGTGTCCTGGTTAAGAGCGCTGGACTCTAATCTGGGAGAACAGGCTTTGAGTCCCCCCGCTCCTCCTCTTGCACCTGCCGGTGTGACCTTGGGTCAGTCACAAGTTCTCTCCGAGCTGTTCCCTCAAGGGCAGTCCTGGAGACAGCTCTCTCAACCCCACCTACCTCACAAGGGTGTCTGTTGTGGGAAGGGGAAGGGAGAGGAGATTGTGAGCCCCTCTGAGACTCCCTTGGGGAGTGAAGGGCGGGGGATAAACCCAATCTCCTCTTCCTCTTCTTCTCATATATTCACCAGT